>JAUKNK010000276.1:0-327500 GCA_030765055.1 Mantis religiosa
TCTCTCTCTCTCTCTCTCTCTCTCTCTCTCTCTCTCTCTCTCTCTCTCTCTCTCTCTCTCTCTCTCTCTCTCCAAATTGTTGATTAAGATGTTCCATTTGTGATTATTGCTGCTGTTAAATGTAATCAGCAAATCAAATGCTCTTTTGCATGTTCTGTTGTTCTGGTTTCTAAATTACGTTTGATCTAAATACCAAATACTTAAATACCATCTTACGAAAGAACATTTTCGAAATATTAGGTATAAACAGACTGATAAATCAGCCGTGGCAGATTAGTTTTGATCATTTAACCGTGAAATAAATCCAGAAGTTAAATTATAAAGCAATTAAATGGTCCAATAGATTTAACGGTTGGGAAAAAATATTTATTTAAAAAAATAAAATTTGCATAATGAATTTTGAAACCTTGCCAATTGATTCTGTCTTTAAGTTTGTTTAATTTTCAAAGTATTACAAAATATTACATCTAGCAACCGTAACGTTGGCAACAAAGGAAGTGACTGATGATGTAAACAATCGTTAACAAAACTTGTTGCAATTGAATTCTGTGAAATGTCCATCAATTTTCTTAAAAAGATAAGTGAAGTTTGTTTCAAATAATTATATTTTGTATAGCACATGCATTTTAAACAATTCAGCACCAATAACATGACAGTGGTATAATAAGGGCACTGTGTAATTTCTGAAAACAAAGTTTAAATGTAGTTTTAATTTCACAATAGGCCAGAGGAAACTCCAAGATAAATCGTTAGCAATATTTTGCATCTATTATGTGTTTCAAATGGGAAGATGTTTGTCCTTGAGCGCTACTAGGTGAGCAACCAATCAGAGCCCTGCGGTGTTATCGTATTGCATTCCCTCTATGTGGTGTGTGATGAGCGCCAACCTAATCAATCTGTATGAAATACTATTTGCGCTAAGACAAAACTTCAGATTTTGCCAAAACTGATCCATGTGGAAGGTAGAGAGTAATGTATCTAACATAGCCATGAAAACCCCATATTTTTAGCTCAAGTTGTTTTTCTAATACAAATAAATAAGGCACTATTACCTGTATTATAACAATACATAGCGACGTAAGCACTGTAATGAATAGCATTATTGATTGGCATGTATGCGTGTACGTATATTTGTAGTTACTCAGAACTGAAACATAAATGTTTGACATGACGTGATAAAAGAATTACTTTGAATGATCCAGTTCGAGCGAGAGGAAACAGTAAATTTCCTGCTGCCCTGGCAGAACATGTCTGGTCACATATCTTTGTTTATGAATGGTTCGTAATCTCTATTTACTATAGAGAGTTCAAAGTGGTTGGTGTGTATGTATGTATGTACATATACTTTAAATTACTCAGAACTGAAATTTAAACTACTCACATGATGTGATACAAGAATTACTGTGAATGAGTCAATGTGTTAAATTCGAGAAAGAGCAAACACTTAATTTCCTGTTAGCCTATGGAATGCTGTATGCTTATGTTTATGAATGAATGCTGGGTAAGTGTTTATTTACTCTGGAGGGTTCAGATCAATATCATTCAGTTGTTCTTAACACAACAGTACAGTAAGAGTTAAATTGTGCAATGGCTTCTTGCGGTGAATTTAGTGGCGAGTCAAAAAGGCAGGTATTGCGAAGTTAGGCTCGAAGTATTATTTTTTAAGGTGTACACGTTCTTCAAAAAATTGGGCAATGAGGAATATAGAAATCAGCTCTATTTCAAAAATGCTCAACGGCTTATTGCTGAAGCGTGTGGTGTAGGTAAAACAAGTGTGTCCCGCATTTGTGGAGAGGCAAGAAAATTTGATCCCAGTGGTGACCAGGTGTTTGTGTTGCCCAGGAAACATGTTGGTCCTCCAACGTGACTTTGACAAGGACGTTGTACGTAGAACTGTATTCGAGTTTTATGACCAAGGTGAATTTCCAACTATAAAGAAAATAACTTGCGCTCTTAGAACCAAAATTTCATACACTGGGTCAAAATCATCAACTTTCAGAATTTTGAGGGTATTAGGGTTCAGGTACAGAAAGACAAATGATGGGCATCAATTTTTAATGGAGAGGAGTGACATTGTTGCGGCAAGATTAAAATTCTTACGCAGAATGCATGAAATTAGACATTCTGGTGATGTGAGACCTATCTTTTACTTAGACAAGACATGGATAAATAAAAACCACACTCAAAAGGCAATCTGGCAAGACTTCTCAAAAAAGGGTGGCCTAAAGGTACCTGTTGGAAAAGGCAGTCGACTCGTCATTTGTCATGCTGGATCTGCTTAGATAGGCTTCCTGTCAGAAAGCAAATGGGTTTTTCTCTCCAAAAGTACCTCAGACTATCACGAAGAGATGAAAGCTGATACATTTAAAGAATGGTTTTTTAACAGATTCTCAAAGAAGGAGTGTTGAATTTTTGGAAACAAACTAAAAATGAGTTATTGCAAAGAGTACTTCTGTTTAAAAACACGGAAAAAGTGTATCAGCTGGATCAACTTGCAATTGAAATGGGACACGAGGTAATACGCCTCCCACCTTACCACTGCCAATATAATCCAATTGAGTTGGTGTGGGCTCAAATAAAAAGGGGGGTTGCAAACAGAAATAATACTTTTAAACTGACGGACGTTGAATGACTTGTTCAGGAAGAAATTGACAAGGCAACACAATAGGACTGTGAAAACTGCGTGAGGTATGCAGAAAACTTTCAAGAAGACAATTTTAAGAAAGAAATAGCACGTGACGAGATTTTGGAACTTATCATAAATTTGCAAGACTCAGACGATGAAGACAGTGACAATGACGAATTGTCTCTTAACGGAAGTGATATTGACAGCGATATGGATGAGCCACTGGCAGTTCCATTGGATTAGAAAAACAGGTAATTCATAAACTATAATTATAGTTATAGTATTTTAAAATATACATAATTTGCAAAAATACTTTTTCCATTAAATTAATTAGGAGTCGATTAATGACACAAAACAACACTCACTTTTAAATTTTCCCGGAACTGGTTTCTGAGGCCTTCCCTCTATCTTCAGCCGGAAGGCCTCAGAAACCGGTTCCGGGAAAATTTAAAAGTGAGTGTTGTTTTGTGTCATTAATTGACTCCTAATTAATTTAATTTATACAACAACACTGTTTTCAACACTTCCATGAAAGGATTTATACTTTTTCCAATTTTGATTTTGGCAACTGCATCATTGTAAAAGTTTGTAAAATGTAATTTGCTTACCCTTATGTCTGTGCCAAGCAGAATTGCATGTTGTATGAGTGTGCGAGAGAGAGGGAAATATAAAAGGAGTGGGGTAACAAGTTGGCAACGCTGAGTGTGATACAGCATCTGATTAGCTGGACTCCAGAACTCTTCCCATTTGAAACACATAATAAGTAGATAACAGTAATCATAAAAAGAATAGGTGTTAATGGTAAAATTCAAATGCTACTTATTATGTAATTTTGCATACACCATGTATAGAGGTAACACATTATGTCAATATTAAGAGAGAACGGAGAAATGGCTATTAAAGATGAACAACAATGGAAACCATACATGCTTGTACTTTGTATAGAATGGCATTTGTGAATAAGGAAAGTAAGAAATATTATAGTGGTCATTTCCACCACGTATTAGAGGAAATAAGAAAATAACAAGGTTAAATTAAGAAAATAAGTTTTTTATTCTTACCTCAGGCTGGAAAGAATCAAAGAAAAATCAAAGAAAACAATAATGAAGAATCAGAAAATGTAACTGTTTATCCTCAAAGTGAAGGAAGCTTCAGAGGTCCCCTGAAACCCTCTGGGTGCATCTTCTTCAAATACCGGAATGTGATATATTTGTCTTGCACCGGCATTTGATTAATGCACCTTCAAAGAAGCAGTTTCCATGAAATGTTGAAGGCTGTGGATGACATCTGTTAGGATATGTTCGTCATAAAGTCATGCAGTTTCACACATGTTGCCCTTATCTTCCCTGTCAATAAAATGCATATCTGTTTACTCCGTAAAGCTGTAATCATTAGCCATTATACCACTGAATACAATATAAATATGTCAAATAAGCAGGGCTGTCAGCCCCAGTTGCCTTCAGATTTGCACATGTGGTTATTGCAGCTATTATGTGAAAAAAAATAATGTATCAATTTCTGAGCAGCAAGTTTAAACATTGCACGATAAATCGAGATTTAACTGTATTGGAACACCACAGTGAAGCGAAAAATTATTAAATTTCAGATGAGTCGTATTTTTTACACATCTGCTTCACTTTCGTACCTATTTTGAGGACATGTTTCGCAAATCATCGTTTGCATCTACGGCTCTTATGCGATTGAAGCTTGATCCAGCGGTGTGGGTAATTCTGGGGTTGCTGCTGCCATCTGTTGATTTAGTGATGAACTTAAATGTGGGATTCTCTTCTGGTGGGATTTCAAAGTTCATTAGTTGGTTTTTATGTTTTTCTATGTATATCCTCTCCCATATGACGAGTTCACTATGTTTTTGTACGTATTTTAGTAATTCTGTGCTATCTTCAATTTCATGATTTTCAGACCAGAAATGAGCTGCTATTGCGGACTTATCAATATTTTTGTATCTTAAGTGCCTGAAGTGTTCTTTCTTTCTAGTGCCTATGTTTCTTTTTGTCCTCCCTATGTAAATTTTTTCACAGTCTTTACACTTAATCTTGTAAATGCCTGACTTTTCTTCTGGTTTTATCTTATCAGTATTATTACTGTGAAGTAGGTTTTTAATGTTGTAATTGTGTTTTGGTGCCAATGTTATATTGTATTTGTTGAATATTTTTTGGAACTTTTTTGTGGCCCAGGGGTGGTAAGTAAATGTAGCAAATCTAATTTCTTGTTTTATTGGTGTCAGAGCTGTGATCTGTTTTAATCTCTTTTGAAGTTTGAATGATTTTAGTTTTTTATCTACAAGGTTTTTTCCATATCCATTTTTAATTGCAGTTTTTAAGATTTGATGGTATTTGTTTTGATATTCTTGCTGGCTGAGAGGTAGATTTACTAATTTACCCACACTGCTGGATCAAGCTTCAGTCGCATAAGAGCCGTAGATGCAAACGATGATTTGCGAAACATGTCCTCAAAATAGGTACGAAAGTGAAGCAGATGTGTAAAAAATACGACTCATCTAAAATTTAATAATTGCATGATAAAATCACATCTAGAGAAGATTTTTTTGTACTAAATCTAAATGATTTTTTTTTCTTCCTTCTTGATTATTCAGAAATTAAATTTATCATTCTTATTTGCATGCACCTCTCATCTTACACACAAAAATAAAAATGAAAGTTATTTTATATAGGGAATCAAACACAGCAATACTTCTCTGTAAAATGTGTGTGTAGTTTTTTTGTAATTTACGTCCTCCAACGTTAAGTCATATCGGACAATGGGTGAAATTGGTGAAATGATGCTCAAATGAGTCCGGAGTCCATGGAGCTTAGAGTTACCCAACATTCATCGATCAGGATAAGGGAAAACCCTGGAAAAAGCCTTATCCAGGTAACTCACCCTGACCGAGATTCGAACTTGGGACCTCTTGAACGTGAGGCAGACATGCTACCACCACGCTACTGAGGTGGGCATGTGTAGTGTTTAGCACCTGTTTTTACTACGTGTGACACTGCAGGCAGTGACACTGATGATACATGAAATGAGGCAGACATGCTACCACCACGCTACCGAGGCGGACATGTGTAGTGTTTAGCGCCTGTTTTTACTACATGTGACACTGCAGGCAGTGACACTGATACATGAAATGAAGATGGAGCCCTGGTGGAATGAGATAGCAGGGGAAATCGGAGATCCTGGAGAAAACCCGCCCCAGCGCCATGTTGTCCACCACAAATCTCATTTTGCTGTCCCCTGGGATCTAACCTGGATGGTGAGAGCCGAGCAGTCTAAGCACTCAGCCACGGTGCTGCCTATATTTCTCTTTAGGCAATGATGCTGCTGACTTAGCTATTTGCAAGGATGGCATCAGCCATAGGTGTGTTTTTTTTCTGCAAATGTATAGAGTGCTGTCTCGTGATTCAGTGGTACTTCCGAGAAAGAAAATATTGTGGAAAATCAGGGTGTGCCATGAGATGTCGTAAGAGATAGAAATGTGAGCTGCGAGCTGAGAGTGCCATGGGAACTGAAATACAGCAGTACAGAGCGAGAAGAGGAATTTTCATTAGACGGAAATTAGGAAGAAAGGGGGTCAAAGTATAAGATTGAAAGAAGCGTAGAGACAGTGAAGCACAACTGGAGTTTCGAAATTCATGACTCTATGACAAGTTTTGTTGATGAAGATTTTTTCCCATACAGAAAAGTTAATCTTCATCAACAAAAATCGTCATAGTCATGAATTTTGAAACTCCACCACCGGACATCTTTCACAAGTACATCATGCCATCTATCAACGATATGGAGAAGAGGAAACCACTACAATTTGCACCAGTCAAGTTCCAGCTGATGATAAGAGCAAAAGCTCTTGAAACATGTCCTGTGAAAAAACAGTGTGAGTGAAGCAGTGTGTCAATATCTTCTCAATTCACTTTTGTGCTAAGAAAAGGGGTGTTTAAAAAAAGCCTGCAAGTATGGCTAGCAATATTGTGACTTTGTGGGTTCGTAGAATTAAAAGGCCGAGTTGCAGAAATTAAAAATCTCCTTTATTTTCGTCGAAATACACTGTTCAATTCTCACGTAACATTACATCACATAATAACACAATCTTCCAAGGTCAATGACAATAACAAACTGTGACAGCTGATTACATTAGCTGTCGTCACAACAACTCTCTTGTTACACAACTAACTGTCCGGCTGGTGTCACAATCACTTTTATATCTAATTCACAACTCCAGAAACTTCTCGAGCAAACAAGAAGAACAACTATTCTCCGTCAATCGAGATATCTCTAGAAACTTCCAGACATGTAATCCTATCTGTGACGGCGAGTCCTTTGTGTACACTAGCCCCGCTGCTTATCAAGCTCTTTATTACCTTGAAACCTTATCCGCTGTCTTATCTATTTGCGCCGAAACTGTTTGTCTGTTACCGCGACAATATTAATTGCCATATTATTAGTGATTGATGGAGTGGAACAAAATCCTGGACCTGCAGATTTACAAAGCATCAAGAGGTTGATTAAAGAAATGCAGGACTGCTTAGGAAAAAAGATGGATGATAATATGGAAAGGCTAAATGAAGCGATGGAAGAACAAAGAGACGAATTGGAACAACAAATCGAGGACTGCAGAAAGAAAATTGAGATGGTGTCAAATAGGTGCGAAGCAGGGCAAAGAAAATGGAACTGTATAATTTTTGGAGTAAAGGAAGAATATGGATCAAATGTAGAAAATATAGTGTATGAAATCATGGAAAGGAGTCTCGGCATGGAAGTTTATGGCTGGGAAAACGAAGATGCATTCAGACTAGGGGAAAAAAGATTGGAGAACAAGGCCAATATTAGTAAAATTTACAACTGTAAGGAAGAAATGGGAAGTGATTTGTAATGCAAAAAAATTAAAAGGAACAAAGATCTTTATAGAACAGGATTACACTAAGGCGGAGTAACTATTAAGAAGCTTTTCATCAAATGAAACAAAGCAAAGATAGCTGGGAAGAAGGCCTTTATAAAAGGCTTACAATTATTTGTCGAAGGAAAGAATTGGAGCAAGAGTGTTAGGAGTAATGACTGTGAAAGGATTAGCGGACACTGGCATCATAGCAAAGGTTCAACCGGTCAATGGGCGGACCATCAGATGTGAAATTAAAGGGAGGAGAAACTGGCATGTGTCACGCTCCAATGGTCAGGAAATCGAAAGGGGAAGAGAGCACTGTGGGTGGAGGAGGAGCCGAAGAAACGGGTCCAACATCGGCAGAAACGGAGAGTCTGCAACTGGCAGTGGGAGGCAGGAGAACAAGTGAAGAAAAGAGAAGAAGTGGGGAGGTGGAAGGGCCAAGTGGGTGTGACAGTGTGAGGGATGATTCAGTGGTGTAGGGGGAGGGAAAAGTAATTTCTGACAAAAGATTGGAGGAGGTATGTGAAATATCAAAGGGAGAGGAAAGGATCAGAGTGTAAAACAGTTCTATGTGGTAGTTTTATTTATCAGAAGCAATTTGATACTGTACAATGAAAATTGTGGTTACTCCAATCTGGACTTTCATCTTTTGGTAGAACTCTGTATTTGTATCTGAACTTCTTTAGAAATGATTGTATAATTAGTTCCTTTTTGAAAATATTGAAAGTAATACTATTTTTATATATATTTTACTTTCAGGAATTTGACGTCATATTAACAAAAGTAAATCACAGCTTGGGTTTCACTTTGAGGAAAGAGGACGAAAGTGTGCTGGGACATTATGTGCGTGCACTTGTTCGAGATCCTGCTCTGTCTAATGGTCGTATACGACCTGGAGATAAAATTATAGCAGTAAGTATAATGGCTTTGCATGTTTCTATTATTTTGAATATGTTACAAGGGGGAATAAAGCAGGGGTTTATAAATGCTCAGCAACTGGGTATAAAAATGTGATTGGAAATATCCGTAAATTAGGAATTGTTAATGCTAATCACCAGAGTGAATCAGTGTTTCTTACAGTAATATCACTGTTACTGTACAGTGCCCTGACAAAAACAGATGGAGAACTGACAGCACAACTAGTCACACGTTATTGGGAGGCCAGAAGGAAAATGGAAATTCTCCAACTCCATGAGCATTAGCAACCAACCAACCAACCAACCAACTAATGTTATCACTTACTTGAAACTTTTTTGAGCATATTGGCCCTCATTTTCATCCAATGCCTTATTGGTTCATACCAAGATTGTTATGGTTGTTGAAGTTGAGTTGACAGCTTAAGATAGATGAATTTTGAAAGCTTAACTAGATTCCCTATACCCCACCTAATGACAAAATTTCAGGCAGTTCTGATGTAAACTATGAATTTTAGCACTTTTCAGAGATGCCTCCCCTTAAAATCAGTCCTTTATTATTCTAGTTTCAATATCCTTAATATTTTAATGAAAGGCTATATGTATGCTTTTTTTAGTATTAATTACCTTCCTTTAACATTTAAATAAAAATGTTTCTATGCTATTTTGCAAGGTAAATGATGTTGACATCTCGTCCATGAGTCATGAAGAAGCAGTTATGTTCCTACGCCACTGTGGCGACAAAGTTAAACTTCGACTGTACAGAGATGGAGCTCAAACTCCTGTGTCAGCACTTTCACCTACAGAAGAATCAAAGACTTTGAAACCAAAGCCATTATTGAGGTAACTTTTATAGTTTTGTATACCATATTACTACCAGTTTAAAATGAATGCTTCTAAAATAGTATAAGCTTAATAATCATAATTACTGTAATAATTATTATAGCATAAAATATACTTAAGAGATAAAATTTGCCAAATAATTGTAAGTGGTTACCATAATATAGAATAAAAAGTATTTCAGAAAGTGGAGTGCCATTGTTACTAAAATTAGGCAAGTGAGTCAGCCTTGTATATATAGAGGAATAAAATAAAATAGATGAATAGAGGAATACATCAAATTAACCACCCTATGTATTGAACAAAACAGCTTCACGTTCTCCAGCAAGATCTTCCAACAAACAGCAGGCTTGGCCATGGGTAACCCTCTTTCATCATTACTAGCTAATCTGTTCATGAGTTATTTGGAAACACACATTACTAAAGCCTTTCCACATATTTTCAAATGTTGGCATAGATATGTCGACGATGTGTTTGCGATAGTCCCTAGAAGACTAACCGAGGATGCTATAAAGTTGCTAAACCTACAAGAAAAATCCATAGTTTTCACCATTGAAGTAGAGCAGGATGAATGGCTACCTTTTCTAGATTTGAAAATCATTAGAACACCAACAGGATTACAATTTGGAATATACCGAAAAGCAACACATGTTGACAATTACATTAAATGCAACCCATTCAACCCAGTACAACATCAATATGCAGTATTCCATAGTTTAGTTCACAGATTAATCAACATTCTGCTAACAAAACAGAATATGAACAAGAGTACGCTCACATACACCAGGTTGCCGAACTGAACAACTATAACACAAATTTCATCAAAAAACTGATCTACAGACACAAAAGAAACAAAAACTTAAGGGACATTACTACGTTAAAAAAACTAGAAAACCCAAACACCAGATATGGAAAATTTACGTTTCATCCAAAATACTTCAAAAAATTTGAAAAGATATTTAAGAGCTTCAACATAAAATTAGCTCCTCAAAACAAACACAACATCTGCAACTTACTAAATCGCCCTCTAAAAAATAGCACACCGAAAACTCAATTATCAGGCATTTACCAAATGAGTTGCCAGGATTGTGACAAGATATACATTGGTAAGACCAAAAGGAATCTAGGAACAAGAATGAAAGAACACTTCAGAAATATTAAATACAAAAAATGGACAAGTCGGCCGTAGCACATCACTTTTGGTCTGAGAATCACAACATAAAACAAGAAATAGAACTGATCAAACAGGCAAAGAAACCTCTGGAACTACAGATTTGGGGAAACATATTTATTACGAAAAAACAGGACCTCTTGATGAATTTTGAAATTCCCGCGGTAGATGACGTCATCAAACTTACCTGGACGTTAGATGGCAGCACAACACCAAGCCAGATGCAGACACCGGATGCATCATCAGTCAACCACAGAACTGACGATAGGGGAGAAGTCCCCAGAAACTAGTCTTCATAAAAAACTTGTAAGTGGAGAAAAGTATATACAAGGTTGACTCACTTGCCTAATTTTGGTTACCATAAGCTTAAGCATAAATGTAAAGGTATGTATAAATATGCATAGATGAATAAAACAATTTCTTGAACATAACTGTCAACAGAATGCATAGAACTTGAAACCACAAATAAAACTCTAAAAGAGAGCAAAATAATCAACAAAAAAGAATTTCACAAAATTAAAGTAGGTAATCCAGCATTACCAAGAGCATATGGGCTGACAAAAATTCACAAAACAGAGAAAAGGCATGAAACCTATCACTAGTAGCATAAATGCTCCCAAATATGATTTGGCCAAATGGCTGCTAAATAAATTCAGTAGTTTCCCAAAATTTGAAAGTGCAAATTAAAAAAAAAAAAAAAACCTCTTTAGATCTGGTAGAAAAAATCAAAGATATAAATTTGGACAAAAATGACAGACTGATTTCATTTGATGTCACATCTTTATTTCCAAGCATACCAACAGAAAAATTACAGACTGTATTGAAAAAATGGCTAACTACTGTGACTTTGTGGGTTCGTAGAATTAAAAGTCCAATTTGCCGAAATTCTAAATGTTCTTTAACACAATCTTCCAAGGTCGATGACAATAACAAACCGTGACAGCTGATTACATTAGCTCTCGTTACAACAACACTATTGTTACACAACTGTCTTTTCAACAACAACACTCTCAGCTGTTCTCTGCTTACTCTGTTTTTCTCACTTTGCGAGCCTTCACGTCCTTAATTACCTAATTCGTAACTCTAGATTGTTCTAAAGTAAGCCAGAACCCGAACAATCTCTATCAGTCCAGAAATTTCCAGAAGAATAAAGAAACCCAATAATCTATCACATTCTAGAAGCGTAACTTAATTTATGCCGGCAAGTCCTTTACCTCAGTTATCTCTGCTTGCCGGCGCTTGTTTACAATGGCCGCACTATCATTAACTGCTTAGCAAGGCTCATTATTACCATGAAACTTTATCCACCGACTGTTTTCTTATTTGTGCCGAACCTTTTATGCCTGTTGCCGTGACACTACAATAGAAATGGAAGCAATAGAAGCAGAATACATTTCCGTAACAAAAATATGCATTGAACAGAACTTCTTCAGCTTTATTGGAAAACACTACAAGCAGAAATCAGGGTTATCAATGGACAACCCACTTTCACCTTTTTTGGCTAACTTATTTATGAGTGCATTTGAAACACAAACTAAAAAGGCCTTCCCATTGATCTTCAAAGTTTGGTATAGATATGTTTATGACATCTTTGCAATTGTACCGAATAAACATTTAGATGATGCATTAAAATTACTCAATCTGCAAGAAAAGACTCTCAAATTCACAATAGAAAAGGAAATCAATGAACAAATCTCTTTCTTGGATCTAAATATCATTAGGAACAGCACAAAAATAAAATTTGGAATTTACAGGAAACCAACATATTCAGAAAATTACATAAAAAAATAATGGCTGCAACTCAATTATACATAAACATGCAATAATAAACAGCCTTACACACAGACTAGTCAACGTACCCATGGAAAAAGAAGAATATTTCAAAGAACAAAAAGCAATACTACACATAGTAGAAGAAAATGGATACAACAAAAGTCTGGTGTTGAAGAAAATTAGAAAAGCTAAATTAAAGAAAACCATTAAGGAAGCAACCGCATTTACAAAAGAAAAAGAAAGCAACAGCATATTCAGTTCATTCACATATCACCCAAAAACATTTAGTAAGTTTAAAAAGATCTTCAAGGAACAAAATATCACCTTGGCACCTACTAATAGACACTCAATTTTAAAATTGCTAAATTCAAAAACAAAGGATGAAGTCCCATCAGTTAACAGATCTGGAATATACCAAATAAGTTGTAAGAATTGTGAAAAATGCTACATAAGTCAAACAAAAAGAAATCTAAAAACCAGAGTCAAAGAGCACTTTGGAAACATCAGATTGAAACAAGAAGATAAGTCAGCAGTAGCATTTCATTTTTGGCATGAAAATCATGACATTGATCCAAATCCAAAATTATTAAAAGGATTGATAAACCAAAATAAATTGACAACATGGGAAAACATATTCATATGGAAAAATAAGAATTGAAATCCCACCCGTAGATAATTTGACAAAGAAGTTCATAGTTCCACCACCAGAGAGAGCAGAGCAGACAACAACAGATGCTAGTTGGAGAGAGATTGAAAATGGAGGCGATTGCCTTTGAAACTAGTCCTTCAGTAATATAAAAATGTGACGAGTGGCAACAATTCCAATTTTTCATTTGGTATTTATAGAAAAGCAACACACACAGATAATTACATCAAAGCAAATAGTTTCAACCCAATTCCACACAAACATGCCACCATCAACAGTCTCACACACAGATTACTAAACCTACCCCTCAGCCAGCAAGAATATAAAAAAGAATACCATCAAATCTTAAAAACTGCAATTAAAAATGAATATGGAAAAAGCTGTGTAGATAAAAAAATAAAATAATTCAAACTTCAAAAAAGATTAAAACAGATCACAGCTCTTTCACCAATGAAACAAGAAATTAGATTTTCTAAATTTACTTACCACCCCTAGGCCACAAAAAAAGTTCCAAAAAATATTCAAGAAATACAATATAAAATTGGCACCAAAAAACAATTACAGCATTAAAAACCTTAACAGTAATAATACTGATAGGATAAAACCAGAAGAAAAGTCAGCTATTTACAAGATTAAGTGTAAAGACTGAAAAAACTTACATAGGGAGGACAAAAAGAAATATAGGCACTAGAAAGAAAGAACATTTTAGGCACTTAAGATACAAAAATATTGATAAGTCCGCAGTAGCAGCTCATTTCTGGTCTGAAAATCATGAAATTGAAGATAGCACCAAATTACTAAAATACGTACAAAAACATAGTGAACTCATCATATGGGAGAAAATATACAAATAAAAAACATAAAAACCAACTAATGAACTTCGAAATCCTGCCAGAAGACAACCCCACATTTAAATTCATCACGAAATCAATAGATGGCAGCAACTCCAGAACTACCCACACCACTGGATCAAGCTTTAGTCGCATTAGAGCCAATGATGCGAACGATGGTTTGCGAAACATGTCCTCAGTATAGGTACCCAGGTAAGTGAAGCTGATGTGTAATAAATATGACTCATCTATAATTTAATAAATGTTTTAAGTAGCATAAATTCTAACACTTTAGATCTTATCTACAAGAATGGGGATTGCCCCACATACCTACACTATAATGGCCAGTGCACTAATCCAGACCTGTTATTAATTTCTTCAGATTTAAAAGATAAGACAACACATGAAATCATTGAAGACATAGGATCTGATCATAGAGCGGTTATTGCATCCATAATACTTCATGACAAACAAAATATTGGCAGGCCAAAGTTGAAATACTCTTGGAATTTTAGAAAAGCAAATTGGACAAAATTTACTGAGTAAACTGAACAAAATTTTTACTCCGCTCAACATGAAGCATCTGTAGATAAACTCGATAAAACAATAACAAATATAATTCTTGAAGTAGCAAAAAAAATGGATCCCAAGAGGAAAAACTAAAAATTACAAACCCTTTTGGAATACAGAACTATCAAAGTTAAAAGAAGAAAGGGACATAGCAAGGAAAAAACCAGAATTGTCCAATAACCCAACAGATACACATGCGAATAAAGGCAGCAAAATGTAAAAAAGAAATTCATATTGCCAAAAAAAACAAGCTTTCATTGAATTTATTGAAAAAGCTGATTATAGAAAAGATGCAAAAAAAGTATACAGATATATAAGTAAAATTGTCAGAAAGAAACAAGGAAAGAACCACTCAAACTAAATGGGAAAACACTTCAAATTACTCTTTTTCTGAAGCCTTTAATAAGTTCCTTTCTTGAAAGTGTTGAAAACAGTGTTGTTATGATAATTAAATTTAAAGGGAGTCTATTAATGACACTAAACAACACTTACTTTTAACTCACAACCTTCTCAGCTACAGAAACTAATATGATTTTCAAAAAATTCACTTACCATCCATGGGCCTATGATAAATTCAAAAAAGTCTTCAAAAAACAAAACATTCAACTAGCACCAGTCAACCATTTCTCCTTAAAAAACATAATTTGCTCAGACATCAAAGATGCCATTCCATCTAACAAAAAATCTGGTATATACCAAATTGAATGCAGTGACTGTAGTCAAATTTATATTGGAAAAACCAAAAGAAATTTAGAAACAAGAGCAAAGGAACACTTTAGAAACATAAAATATACACAATTAGAAAAATCAGCAGTTGCCACACATTTTTGGAAAAGAAACCACAACATAAATCCAGAACCAAAACTACTAAAACATACATCAGGAAAACAAGAACTATCCACATGGGAACAAATCTTCATTTAAAAAAATAGGAACAAAGTATTCAATTTCAACATTCCCCAGAAAGATTTGTTCAGCAAGTTCCTCGAACCACCACCAGAGGAGATCTATGACAAAATATTGCCAGCTACACCAATGAGAACCAATCGATGGCCGGCTGAGGATAGAGGCAAAGTCTCTGAAACATGTTCCAGAAATATTTAAAAGTAAGTGTTGTTTAGTGTCATTAATCGACTCCCTTTAATAAGTATTACAGCTCTCAGCATAAACTTTCCTCTGAAGCAAAAAGAAAACAAAGACAGACTAAAAAAGATCTCAAAAAAATTTAAAAAGTGCCCAGAACAAACAAACGATATATTCGGCAAAGAATTCACCATAAGGGAACTAAATCATGCCATCCATGAGTTGAAATATAAAAAGTCTCCTGGACCAGATAAAATATATGCTGAATTTCTGAAACACGTAGGATCAAAGGGTAGAAAGGTACTACTGAAATTATTTAATATATCATGGACTTCTACTGTACCTACAGAGTGGAAAAAAGCAATAATTATTCCTATTCTAAAAAAAGACAGCACCCGACAAAATAAATAATTACAGACCAATTTCCTTAACAAGTGTCATTGCAAAAACAGCAGAACGTATGATTTCAGCAAGGCTAAATTGGTTCTTAGAAAGTAATAACATATTAACGACTGCTCAAATAGGATTCAGACAACACTTATATACTAAAGAAAATACAATTCAACTATCCCAAGATGTCAAAGAATCTTTCAACAAAAATCAAGATATACTGTCAGTTTTCATTGATGTTGAAAAAGCATACAATTCAGTATGGAGGCATAAACTTCTTGAGAAACTTTCAAAACTAGGCATACATGATAACATGTTAAATTGGATCACTCAGTTTCTCTCTCAACGTTTCTGTGCTACAAAATACAATGACAGTACATCCAAATTCTGACAAATAAAAATGGGCCTACCCCAAGGTGCAGTACTGAGTACAACCTTGTTCAACATCTACATCAATGATCTTCCCGCGGCTGTATCAAACACAGAAATAAAGACAGCACTTTTTGCAGATGACATGATCATGTGGACATCTTCCCCACAAATAGAGAAATCCAAAACTTCAATGGAAAAGGCTCTGATTCTATTGGAAAAGTGGACTGACAACAATTTGATGGAAATAAATACTGACAAAACAACATTCCAAATATATCGAGACTAGCTATGGGAAGCCCGCTATCACCATTTTTGGCCAATCTATACATGAGCTTTTTTGAAACACATATAACTAAAGCCTTCCCTTATATTTTTAAAACATGGTACAGATACGTAGACGACATCTTTGCAATAGTGCCCTACAAACAAATAGATGATGCTTTGAAACTACTCAACCTGCAAGAACCCAGCATACAATTCACAGTGGAAACTGAAGAGGACTGTACTCTACCTTTTTTGGACCTTAAAATCACAAAAAGCAATGAAAAACTAGAATTTGGTATCCATAGAAAAGCAACACACACAGATAATTACATCAAAGCAAATAGTTTCAACCCAATTCCACACAAACATGCCACCATCAACAGTCTCACACACAGATTAGTAAATCTAACCCTCTGCCAGCAAGAATATCAAAACAAATACCATCAAATCTTAAAAACTGCAATTAAAAATGGATATGGAAAAAACCTTGTAGATAAAAAACTAAAATCATTCAAACTTCAAAAGAGATTAAAACAGATCACAGCTCTCACACCAATAAAACAAGAAATTAGATTTGCTAAATTTACTTACCACCCTTGGGCCACAAAAAAGTTCCAAAAAAGATTCAAGAAATACAATATAACATTGGCACCAAAAAACAATTACAACATTAAAAACCTACTTCACAGTAATAATACTGATAAGATAAAACCAGAGGAAAAGTCAGGCATTTACAAGATTAAGTGTAAAGACGATGAAAAAATTTACATAGGGAGAACAAAAAGAAACATAGGCACTAGAAAGAAAGAACACTTCAGGCACTTAAGTAACAAAAATATTGATAAGTCCGCAATAGCAGCTCATTTCTGGTCTGAAAATCATGAAATTGAAGATAGCACAGAATTACTAAAATACGTACAAAAACATAGTGAACTCGTCATATGGGAGAGAATATACATAGAAAAGCATAAAAACCAACTAATGAACTTTGAAATCCTGCCAGAAGAGAATCCCACATTTAAGTTCATCACTAAATCAACAGATGGCAGCAGCAACTCCAGAATTACCCACACCCACCACACCACTGGATCAAGCTTTAGTCGCATAAGAGCAGAAGATGCAAATGATGATTTGCGAAACATGTCCTCAAAATAGGTACGAAAGTGAAGCAGATGTATAATAAATACGACTCATCTAAAAATTAATAACATTCCAAATATTTAGCTTAAAAAAGAAAATCCCTAAACTAAAATTTGCAGTTCAAGAAAACAAACCTGAAACAAACATATGAAACAAAATATTTAGGAACAATTTTTGATTCAAAATTATCTTGGAGACATCATATTGAAGCAGTAGTTAACAAATCAACAAACAAATTTTCAATTTTGAAAAGATTAGCTGGAGTCAAGTGGGGCAGTAATCGGGAGACACTGAACACCACATACAAAACATTCATCAAGCCAATACTATTAATTTTTAGATGAGTTGTATTTATTACACATCTGCTTCACTTTCATATTTCATGTTTCGCAAATCATCGTTTGCATCTTCGGCTCTTATGCGACTAAAGCTTGATCCAGCGTTGTGGGTAATTCTGGGGTTGCTGCTGCCATCTGTTGATTTAGTGATGAACTTAAATGTGGGATTCTCTTCTGGCGGGATTTCAAAGTTCATTAGTTGGTTTTTATGTTTTTCTATGTATATCCTCTCCCATATGACAAGTTCACTATGTTTTTGTACGTATTTTAGTAATTCTGTGCTATCTTCAATTTCATGATTTTCAGACCAGAAATGAGCTGCTATTGCGGACTTATCAATATTTTTGTATCTTAAGTGCCTGAAGTGTTCTTTCTTTCTAGTGCCTATGTTTCTTTTTGTCCTCCCTATGTAAATTTTTTCAGTCTTTACACTTAATCTTGTAAATGCCTGACTTTTCCTCTGGTTTTATCTTATCAGTGTTATTACTGTTAACCGCTTCGCCGATGGCCATTTAAACCCTTCAGGGGCCGGAAACGGATACCCAATAAACAGAACAGGACATTTAAATTGTTAAATGCTGTAAAAATGCATCATAAATACAATTCCGTATCTTCCGTATTTATTAAGTTATTTAAACGAAACAAAAACTGGTTTAAAACTCATTAAAGGCAGTATAAATCTACAGTAACAATAAAGTAGAGACTACATTAATAAATTGTTGAAATTTCACTACCTTGTTTCACTGTAGCAAAAGCCATTCTTTGTGCCGAACGCGCCTAATATGTGAATCATTTTGTTTTGTGTGTATACGAGCCATAGTATGTATTTATAGCTATGCAGGCAGCTTCTCAGGTTCAAGTTTAGTTTATTTATGCTATGCCAAGCGATAATATGACGAGAATATGTTGCGTCACACGCTCACACACTGGAATGAAAACTCTGTCAGCATCTGTTATTATAGTGTTTCTCAACCAAGGTTTCTAGTAGCCTTATGCAGCAGTTTTCGCTCTTTATTTCAGTTATTTATACTCTCTCTGTGTTCAGAGTGATTTCTTGTAGCTATCAAGAGCTAAATGTATGGCACATTTGAAATTGTTAAATTTCAATGTTAACCATGGCTTATCCCGGTAATGTAGCAAATAAATTAGCTTGGGTATGATGTGTACAGGCTTCTGATATTACTTTAGAAAATCTGGAAGATTTGTTGTACGATTATGAAGGAGATCTTTAGGACATACGTAGCAGTGACGTGTACTGGTCTACAGCTGGCATGTTAGCTACTCCATTGTTTGGGGAAATGGCGGGTCAAATATGGGTGATACGGATCGCTATTACCAGCTATCCCTCTTTACGGAAAACAGTTAAATGGTAAAAAAAAAAAGTATTTTTATACCACTGGATGTAACTATGCACAGTTGTTTAGTAATTTTCAGAGCTGTAAAAGACATTCATCTACCTGTACTTGCGCGTATAAAGAGCTCGTAACCTAATTGAGTATTATAATACTCAGAGGCCTCTTTATATTAGGGGGTAGCAAAATTCACCACATCATCCCTCATACTTGAGAGAAAATACTTTCCTAAAAGTATACCACCCACACCCAAAAATCTTGTAACCATTTCAAAAATGTGTAGTGTGTTGCGAAAAAGAAGTTCGCAAGGAAACCAATATTATTTGGTGTGAATCTGCAGATGTGCCCTTGGGTGTTTATCCAGGTTTGGAGGTGTACAATTCAAAGAGAAACCTTTAAGGATACGTTTACATTCCTTATAGAACTAATTTAAGTTTATTGTAAAACAGCAAGATTAAAATAATTGTCGTTAAATGAGCATTAAATGCATGTATGCGCAGGACGTCTATACACGTCCATATCGGTTTGGGGCACTTTAACTTGGACGTCATATGATGTCCATATCGGTGAAAGGGTTAAGTAGATTTTTAATGTTGTAATTGTTTTTTGGTGCCAATGTTATATATTATTTCTTGAATATTTTTTGGAACTTTTTTGTGGCCCAGGGGTGGTAAGTAAATTTAGCAAATCTAACTTCTTGTTTTATTGGTGTGAGAGCTGTGATCTGTTTTAATCTCTTTTGAAGTTTGAATGATTTTAGTTTTTTATCTACAAGGTTTTTTCCATATCCATTTTTAATTGCAGTTTTTAAGATTTGATGGTATTCGTTTTGATATTCTTGCTGGCTGAGAGGTAGATTTACTAATCTGTGTGTGAGACTGTTGATGGTTGCATGTTTGTGTGGAATTGGGTTGAAACTATTTGCTTTGATGTAATTAGCTGTGTGTGTTGCTTTTCTATGGATGCCAAATTCTAGTTTTTCATTGCTTTTTTTGATTTTAAGGTCTAAAAAAGGTAGAGTACAGTCCTCTTCAGTTTCCACTGTGAATTGTATGCTGGGTTCTTGCAGGTTGAGTAGTTTCAAAGCATCATCTATTTGTTTGTAGGGCACTATTGCAAAGATGTCGTCTACGTATCTGTACCATGTTTTAAACATATGAGGGAAGGCTTTAGTTATATGTGTTTCGAAAAAGCTCATGTATAGATTGGCCAAAAATGGTGATAGCGGGCTTCCCATAGCTAGTCCTGAAATTTGTTTATAATATTTTCCATCGAAGACAAAATAATTTTGATGTATACATATTTCAGTCATTGCCAAATATTCTTCTATTGCATTGGCATCTAGATTTATAGAATTTAGCCATTTTTCCAGTTGAATCAAAAGTCTGTCTAATGGAATGCTAGTTAAGAGGGAGCGGACATCAAAGGATACTAAAGTGTCATGAGGTTTTAGTTTAAGATTTTGAATTTTTTCTACCAGATCTAAAGAGTTTTTTATGCTCAGAGTATGGAATTGTGGAAAGGACTGAAATTTTTTGGATAGTGTACGAAAGTGAAGCAGATGTGTAATAAATACGACTCATCTAAAAATTAATAATTTTTCGCTTCACTGTGGTGTTCCAATACAGTTAAATCTCGATATAAGCCAATACTACTTTATAATGCAGAGGTAATAATTACAGCAAACAGTTCTAACATAAATCACCTAGAAGTATGCCAAAATCAGGCCCTGCGACTAATAACTGGTGCAGCAAAATCAACTCCAATCACGGCAATGCAAGCCTTAACTCGGAACTATCCAATACATCTAACTTTAGAGGAGCAGGCACTAAACAACATGAAAAAATGTTGCGGTTAAAAACAACAAAATGGGAGAACAACCAATCAAGATGAAAACACAAACAAGTTTCCTACACAAAGTTACAGAATTAAAAACAGATCTGAATCTTCCTAATTCTAAGAAAACATTTTAATCAAAGAAAACCCACTAACTTTTGAACCAATTAATATTCAGTTAGATTTAGAACAAATAGTTACAAAACCTGAAACTTCCAAACCTGTACTAAAAGCACTAGAATTAGAAACTGTGAACAATAGAGACCTACCTGAAGAATGGTTACATATCTACACAGATGGATCTAACTTGGACAACTCAGGAGCAGGAATTAAATGTGCACTGTTCTCATTCTATCAACCAGCAGGATACCATACAACATTTTGATGCAGAAGTAACGACTATTCATATTTCACTCCAACACCTTCTATACAGAATAGATAAATTCAAAAATGCTGTCATACTTTCTGAATCTAAAGCAGCATTATGTGCAATAAGTTCATATAAAATGAGGTCAATCCAAATTAAAGAATGTCACAAAATGATCCAACAACTTCAAAAACTACAGAAAAGAATTATATTACAGTGGATACCTGCACATTGTGGAATTGCTGGAAATGAATCAGCTGATTTTCTTGCCAAAATGGTGCAAATTTAATTCAGAACAAAAGTAAAAACTTACCCTTTACATCCATAAAAAGATTAATCAAAAGCAAATATAAAAACAAACAAAACCAATCAATATCTAACAAAGCCAAAGATAAAAAATGGAACATTTTAATTAAAAATCCAGAAATTATTCCGGAAATCCCATGTAAAGCCGCAGTAGTAAATTTTAGATTACTTATGGAACATGATTATTTGGCCAAACACTTACCAGAATAGGAATTTATACAAGTCCAAATTGTCCTCTGTGCAACAAAGAAGAGCAAATGACTGAAGAACAGCTTCTAACCTGTGAAGCCCTACCTGCCGGACCCACTACACAGAAATATTGGAGAGCAAGAGAGCTAATGGCTTCATTGTGAAAGCCTAGCATTTGAAAACAACAACATAATTTAATAAATATTTGTAGTCAGTTTTTTTGACACTTTGTCATAAACATTTTTGTATTATTGAAGACCAAGTTGAAGGTTGAAGATGGAGGTGGTGGCTTCCAAAACTAGTCCCTCAATAATATAAAAATGTAAGTGATGAAGTGCCAAAAAACCGAATACAAATAGTTTTTTCAATCATTTTCCATTATTTGCTTCACTATGGAAAAGTTTCAATAACTTAAATTTAAAAACACAATACCATACGTAAAATATGAAGCTAGTAACAGTGAAGCAAACAAATATATACAAATATCATAATTTGTAACTTGAAACTTCATGTATCTTATAAGAAATGATAATTCTTATAAATTCTCCAGTTACTAAACACTAGAGTTGATATGTTCTTGTCAGTACTACCAAAATCTGAAAATAAAACAAATTTAAAAACAGAATCGACTGCGAGTATTTCAAAATTCATTATGCAATGTTTGTTTTTTAAAATAAATATCTTTTCCCAAACCATTAAATCTTTTGGACCATTTAATTGTTTTAATAATTTAACTTCTGGATTTATTTCATGGTTAAATGACCAAAAATGATCTGCTACGGCCGATTTGTCAGTTTGTTTATACTGAATGTTACGAAAATGTTCTTTCGTTCTGATTTCTAAATTACGTTTGGTCTTTCCATTATAAACTTTATCACAATTGAAACAATTAAGCTGATAAATACCTGATTTTTTATTATTAGGAATTTAATTTTTAGAGAGAATTTATAAGAATTATCATTTCTTATAAGATAAGTGAAGTTTCAAGTTACAAATTATTATATTTGTATACACAATCCATGTTTAATGCAAGCACAGTATTGGTTCATTTATATTGAAAACTGTTACTAATATCCTGAAACAAAGACTAAAAATGTCCAGATTGACAGAAACTGATAATGCTGTGGCTAAAGATCACAGTAACAACCATGAAACACAAAAGTGAATCAAGAAGATATTGACACACTGCTTCACTCACACTGTTTTTTTCACAGGACATGTTTCAAGAGTTTTTTGCTCTTATCAGCTGGAACTTGACTAGTGCAAATTGTAGTGGTTTCCTCTTTCTCTGTAGTGCAACTCATGGCCATCTTTTGAGAGGGGAACCGGCCCCTGTATGTGCCCCGTGTGCAGTACGCCTCACTGTGCGGCATGTACTGCTGGATTGCCCGCAGTACGCCCGCGTTCGCCAGTCTTTGTGCTTGGAGCCTAACTTGCACGGTGTTTTAGGTGACGACGCAGTGGCCGTGGATAAGGCACTGCGGTTTGTTTTTAAAATTGGTTTTAATAAACAAGTTTGACTTGTATTTTATATTTACTGCTTTTAGAGTTTTTAAATTATTAGCCTTAGATCGTTTTCTTTTAATGTTCTTTTAACAGTTGAGTGTTTGTTTTATATTTTACCTTTTTAGCTAAATTTTTATAGCTTTTAGGTTTTAGTTTTGACTTAGGGCCCAAATGACCTTGTTGTCGACGGGCCCTAAAACACTACACTCACTCACTCACTCTTTCTCTGTATCATTGATAGATGGCATGATGTACTTGTCAAAGATGTCCGGTGGTGGAGTTTCAAAATTCATGACTCTTATGACGATTTTTGTTAATAAAGATTTTTTCCCATACGGAAAGGTCTATGGGGTGATTAACCTATTTTATTAAAGATGTTTTCAAGTTGATGTCATGTCTAGTATTCAAAAAATGAAAAACCACTGCTGATTTTTCTGTTTCACCATTTTTAATGTTTCTTATATGTTCTTTAGTTCTGATGTCAATATTTCTTTTTGTTTTTCCTATATAAATTTTAGGGAAAGTTTCACATTTGATTTCATAGAATGCTGGTTTTTCTTTGGTAGTAATTGAATTTTTTGGGTGCCTTTTAACAAATTTCTGATATTAGATCTATTTTGAGGTGCAAGAATTATGTTGTGTGTTGAGAAGATTTTTTGGAATTTATTATGAGCTGATGGATGGAAGGTAAATTTTTAAAAAAATTTTTTTTCTCTTTTGCTCCTGTAGGTTCTAGGGTGGTGGTTTCTTTTATTTTCTTAGCCTTGTTGAGTCTGTTAACTGTGACATCAAATGAAACCAGTCTGTCATTTTTGTCCAAATTTATATCTTTGATTTTTCACACTAAATCTAAAGAGTTTTTTAAATTTGTCACATCTTTATTTCCAAGCATACCAACAGAAAAATTACAGACTGTATTAAAAAAGTGGCTAACTACAATAGCAATAGAAGCAGAAGAATACATTTCTCTAACCAAAATATGCATTGAACAAAAGTTCTTCAGCATTAATGGAAAACACTACAAGCAGAAATCAGGGTTATCAATGGGCAATCCTATTTCACCTTTTTTGGCTAACTTATTTATGAGTGCATTTGAAACACAAATCAAAAAGTCCTTCCCATTGATCTTTAAAGTTTGGTATAGATATGTTGATGACATCTTTGCAATTGTACCGAATAAACATTTAGAAGATGCATTAAAATTACTCACTCTGCAAGAAAGGACTATAAAATTCACTATAGAAAAGGAAACCAATGGACAACTCTCTTGGATCTAAACATCATCAGGAATGACACAAAAATAAAATTTGGAATATACAGGAAACCAACACATTCAGAAAATTACATAAAAAATAATAGCCACAACCCAATTACACATAAACATGCAATAATAAACAGCCTTACACACAGACTAGTCAACATACCCATGGAAAAAGAAGAATATTTCAAAGAACAAAAAACAATACTACACATAGCAGAAGAAAATGGATACAACAAAAGTTTGGTGTTGAAGAAAATTAGAAAAGCTAAACTAAAGAAAACCATTAAGGAAGCAACCACATTTACAAAAGAAAAAGAAAGCAACAGCTTATTCAGTTCATTCCCATATCACCCAAAAACATTTAATACATTTAAAAAGATCTTCAAGGAACAAAATATCACCTTGGCACCTACCAATAGACACTCAATTTTAAAATTGCTAAATTCAAAAACTAAAGATGAAATCCCATCAGTTAACAGATCCGGAATATATCAGATAAGTTGTAAGAATTGTGAAAAATGCTACATAGGTCAAACTAAAAGAAATCTAAAAACCAGAGTCAAAGAGCACTTTAGAAACATCAGATTGAAACAAGAAGATAAGTCAGCAGTAGCATTTCACTTTTGGAATGAAAACCATGACATTGATCCAAATCCAAAATTATTAAAAGGATTGATAAACCAAAATAAATTGACAACATGGAAGAACATATTCATATGGAAAAATAAGGATCGCGTAATGAACTTTGAAATCCCACCAGTAGATAATTTGACAAAGAAGTTCATAGTTCCACCACCAGAGAGAGAGCAGACAACAACAGATGCCAGTTGGAAAGAGATTGAAAATGGAGGCGAATGTCTTTGAAACTAGTCTCTCATAAATATAAACAAGTAAGTGACGAGTATTATTTAACCAACTACAAATAGTTTCTGAGATTGATTTTGACCTCACTGTTACTAAATTCCTCCAAACACATACAACTACAAATAGTTTTTGAAATTAATTTTGACGTCGCTGTTACTAAATTCCCCCAAACACATATATTACTGGAATTATTAAAGATATATAAGTGAAATAAGCTTTTAAAATGCTCTCCAGTCACCTGCCCTGTAAAAGGGGGTGTGTTTGGAAAAAAGATGACATTGACACTTGATACGAGTAACACATACGAGTAGCAAGTCTAGAAGTATGTTACATTGAAGACACCTACAGTCATCTGTTGTTCAGCTTCTGAAGCTCCAATTTTGCAGCATATATTTGATACTCAAGACGAGATAAAGAAACCTGATACTCTGCCTATGCGAATGCTGTTTCTTTGTAATTCTGTCAAATTCCAAAAGCATATAGAATTTTAAGGTGTAGCTAATTATGTTTGCACACCAGCAGGATCTAAAATTTGCTGTTTTTCAGGAAAGAAGCAATGGATATGCTATCAAATTTAGCTGTGAAGAAACTATCACCTGTAGATTCTAATGCTTCCACTGGCAGCAAGTTTCGTAGAGTTCTGGAGGCGCAAGGGACTTCTTCATTGTCACCACAAAAAAGCCAGAGAAATATGAACTTAACCCTAGATGCTTCAGGAGATACAAAAGAAAGTGAGTTGAAATAATTTTTTTCTCTTCCATTGCTTGAAGTACTTAGTTTTCAGAAATGATGACCACTGAAGATCTGTGTGAAATGCATTTCAAACCGTTCTTTTCCATAATTTTAGCAAATTATCATAATTAGTATCATAAAGCCATGTGCAAATGACAATTGTACTCTATGTACTGGTTTGAGGTGACAGTTTATAAGACAAGAGCAACCACATAATAAATATCAATGGAGAAACTTTCTTTTGTGCAGCGCGAGAATATTTTCTAAGTCCAACGGTGCACGTATACACATGCACAAGCAGACAATCTGCAGTCATCGCGTTGCAGCCAACACGAGAAAGATATGTAACACTTGTAGCCAACCTCTGCAAAAATTACGCAGACATGTGTCCTACACCGGTGCAAAAGGGCATGTGGATGCGATTAATGCGCATCAGTTTTGGAAAATACTGACCATGTTTCCTTTCAGGTTTTATTGCTTTACAAAAGTAGGCTTGCTGTCCAGCAAAAGTGCCAATTGTACTGTTAGAAATGAAGGCTGTTTGTTCTGTGCATTTTTCAAATATTTAAGATTCGTTCAGTACATTGTTGAAAATCGGAAAATGGCTCGACAAATCAGTAAAATGTATGAGCTTGCGGACTGGTTCGGCTACTGCCATGAATTGTGCCCGATTTTACCAACAGATGTTAAAATCGACATTAATAAATGTAATGTTTTACAGCAAAAGTGTCAGTTGTACTGTTAGAAGTGAAGGCTGTATGTTCGGTGCATTCTTCAAATGTTCAAGATTCGTTCAGTACATTGTTGAAAATCAGAAAATGGCTTGACAAATCAGTAACATGTATGAGCTCGCAGACTGGTTTGGCTACTACCGCAAATTGTGCCCGATTTTACCAATGGATGTTAAAATCGACGTTAACAAATGTAACATAAAACTTGTCACAGCGCTAACACTAATGTTAGTAGTATTTAGGTACTACTTTGTGTTAGTTTGCTAGTGTAATTTAGGGATAAGTAAGACGTTGGCAGCACTGCGTTCAGTGGAGAAACAAGGATAGTTTGGTTGCACTAAATTCTTCAATATGGCTACATACGCCTTAAGGAAATAAACAATTAATAACGTTAAAAGAATGCTCTCCAGCACGAAATTGCACTAAAAAGTAAAGAAATTATATTAAAAATCATGGTTGTATATAAAAAACATCAAAAAGTGTGAAGGAGAATCTATCAAAAAATTAGCATATATATGGCTAGTATGAGGAAATTATTAATTTCCATGAATTAATTTAAAAACATTTTTCCTTCATCTGTACAAAGTGGGTCATTGGATTTATCCTGGCCTAGACTGATTGTTTTTAACTGTGTTTAAAAATGACAATACCCATGTCAGTAGATTTACTGATATGTAAAAGAACTCGTGTGGGACAAAATTCCAGCAGACTAGCAGTGCTGATATGATTCTGGCAGTTGACTGCATCGTTAACAAACAAAATAAATTTGGATGAATCCTAGCACCTTGCACTTAACCATAAATTTACAAACTTTGTATGCAATTTTTGAAAAGGAACAAATTAGGTAACAAGTTTATTATAACTTGCCTTGTGTGTCATGTTTGTAATCTTTATCAGCCTTTATCAATAATAATCTTTATCAATCATTTAGAGACATATAAAAATGAAAGAGTGGGAAACTTACAGAAGTAAACTGTAACATTGTAATGTTTGTGCAACTTTATTTGCAGATCCTGCAAAGAAGTACTTAGTATCTAGTCAGCGGAATTCCTCTTCAGTGGTTGAAGATCATTCTTCACCAAATTTCCTATCATCTGAAAAAAATGTGGCTGTTTCTGGTGCAGCAGAAAACACCAAGAAATCTGCAGATGCTATAGAGGGTGCAAATAAAAGTGGTGCAAAGCCTCAGCGCCCAAACTTCCTGGATGTGCAAGCAGGAGGTGGTACTACACCAGGTGCTTGTAGGAAACACAAATTTACATTCTCATCTCTGGTTGCTGGAAGCGAAGATACAGACTCATTTGATCCTACCAGTGATACTACTAGCATAACATTAGGAAGTAACTCGCAGTACTATACTACAAGTAATAGCAGTGAAGATTTCAGGACTGGCAGTATCAATAACAGTGATGGTTGCCTTCCATTAGAACCTATGAGTATGCCACCATTAAAGAACCTGTCATCAACTTCTAGTACTTCTACAGAGTTCAGTTATAAAAATCCAGCTTACCAGTCAGCCAATCCAGCATGTTGCTTACCAAATGGCCAGAACATTATGAAACAGGGCTCAGAAGAATTAACTGGTCATGCCTCTGATCAAGACATTCCAAGAAAAATCTTCAGCTCTCAGACTGAACCAGGAGGAACAAGGGGTTTACTCAAGTGGAAAGGAGTTCTGTTTACACCTGAGAAGGATGAAGTGGAAGAAATAGGAAGTAGAGTCACCACAACAGCTAATGACTCCAAAGTACTTGGAGACTCAAAAACAAATGAACAAGGAGAACAGGTAAGAAAAATAAAAATATTTTGTTAATCATCATTGTTACAGTGCATTGTTAAAATATTGGCTGATGCATATGTAAATGTTCTTTCACAGGATTAAATACAGTAGATTGCTTAACCAACTGATCTGCCAAGTTATCTGGTTGTAAACGACAGTGATCAACAATTTTAAGTAAATATAACGCAATAAAATTTTGTGCTTCATTGCATCATAGTCCATATTCATTAAGAAAATATAAAGTATATCACAGATTACTAATCAAGGCTTCGCGCTTGAAGAAGGCCATGGAGTTTGCAATGGCCGAAAGCTCGACCTTTATTAACTTGACACGGCTGATCACCCGCGAAGCCTTGATTAGTAATGCTCGCCGTGAAACCTTCAAGTTTTACATATCACAGGTTATATTTTCCATTTAAGAATGTAAATAAGATGGATAGAGTCAACATGAAAAATTCAATGCCATGGCCGGGATTTGAACCATGGATCTCCTGGTAAGAGTTAAATGATGAAACCTGGGACTCAAGTACTTACAATAATAAGTTGCCACAAATGGTGTATCTCGGATGCAAGAGCCCCTAGTGGTGTACCAGGAAAATATACGAGTCAAATGGAGAATTTAATGTCAGGACGTTGACCATGGTAGCTCAATGGGTTAGAGCGACTGGACGGAAACCAGGAGATCTGTGGTTCAAATCCCGGCCATGGCATTGAATTTTTCATGTTGACTCTATCCATCAAAAACCTTAGCCTAAATACAGCTAGTGTGAAGAAATGATTAATTTTCATCAATTGTAAATAAGATGTAAATGTAAATAAGAGTCTTACTTTCAGTGTGTAAGGACTATGATACAACGAAGCACAAAATTAATATAATTTTGAGTTGAACTAATACTTAATGCTCCACTTATTGCTAGTATTTACCTAAAAATCTACAATTTTCTCCTACCGACCGAATGATATATTTTGATGTAATCTCTTTGTTCCCAAGTGTGCCGAGAGACAAACTCATGGAGTACATGCAAATATGGCTTCAGTCCCTACAATTAGACCAAAACATAATAGAGGAATACCTTCACTTAACAGATATTTGCATTGAACAGTTCTTTTTTACATTCAATAAAAAAAATTTCAAACAAAAATCAGGACTATCTATGGGCAACCCATTGTCCTCATTTTTGGCGGACCTCTTGATGAGCTTTTTGGAAACCCATATCACAAAGACATTCCCACTAATTTTCAAACATTGGTATGGATATGTGGATGACATTTGGGCAATAGTAAATGAGAAACAAGTGGATGATGCATTAAAACTACTTAATTTACAAAAACCTGCAATAAAATTTTCCGTAGAAAAAGAGACAAACGAGAAAATTTCATAAAAGCGGATGGATGTAACCCAAGACAACACAAGCATGCTGTTATCAACAGTTTAACTTACACGCTGGTTAATGTACCTTTAAACAAGATGGAATATATCAAAGAGTACAATAATATCATTCACATTGCAGAATACAATGGATTCAGTGCTGAATTGGTAAAAAAAAAATTGATAAGCTCAAAAGACAACAAAGATGCAAACAAGTAACTACTCTTTCCCCAATCAGCAATGAAATTTCATACAGAAAATTTTCATATCATCCCAGAGCTACACACCCAAGAGGTCCTGAGTTTGAATCTCGGTCAGGGTGAGTTACCTGGATAAGGTTTTTTCCGGGGTTTTCCCTTAAAGACGAATGTCAGGTAGCTCTAAGCTCCATGGACCCTGGATTCATATGAGCATCATTTCACCAATTTTATTCATCGTCTGATATGACTTAACGTTGGAGGACGTAAATTTAAAAAAAAAAAAAAAAAACAAACCAAAAAGTCTTCAAAGAACACAATATTACTTTGGCCCCACAGAACAAATTTAGTGTACAACACCTTTTGAAATCCCATAATACAAAGGAGATACCCACAGACAAAAATTCAGCTGTGTACCGGATAAACTGCAAAGGCTTTGACAACTTTTACATTGGAAAAACTAAAAGAAACTTGAACATTAGGCTGAAAAGCCATTTTAGGAACATCAGGAACAAAGAAATAGATAAATCGGCAGTAATGTACCATTTTTGGAAGGAGAATCATGATATAGAACGAGAAATCCACCTATTAAAAAGTGTCAAAGGTCCAGCTACATTAACCGTGTGAGAAAAAATCTTCATAAAGAAATATGAAAGAAAATTGTTTAATTTCTACACTACCTTCACTACCTTTGAAGAAAACTCGAACTTCAAGTTTATCAAGATACCGACAGATGCACCTATCTCCTCCAAGGAGTTCACCAAACCAACATCTGTTAGTCGACAAAAGCTGATGTTAGGAAGATCCTAACGAAACGCTTTCTGGGTAAATAATAAATAATAAATGGAGCATTGAGTATTAGTTTGACTCAAAATTATATTAAGAGTCTTACTCTTGAGATGAAATGGAAACGCTGTACTGACATGCACCTATACTGATGTGCTGTGCATTTAAATTTATTATAGTCAATTGTTGCATGTTACCACCTATCACTTATTGGCAGTTTTATAGTTTGTCTTGTGAAATAACACTTGGTTATGCAACAATACATCTGCAGAAGGAGATAATATTATAGGAATTCCATCTGAATACGGGCAAAATTTGCATTTGTTAACAAATATAGCAGCGTAATTCATCGGCTGGTTTGGTCTTGGATTTTCTCTTTTCTAATACTTGATTGTGCAAAAAGAAGGTTTTCAGAATTATTTTGAAAATAGCTGGGTTTTCTCTTGCTCTCAAAGGGAGGAAATGTCTGGATCAGCATCTCAGTCAGTACATTATGACTCAGTTTCTGTTTATAACATGAATCATGTGCTACTTTCATCACAGTTCATAGCATTACATATTACCAGAGTTAGGACTTTTAGGACCCCAGGAGAACACAGTTAAATGCTGCATGATGTAATACAACTTACGTCATGCATCAAAACACTCAAGGTCCTACAAACACTGCACGCCCTGCCCTTAGTGGCAGAGTGGCGGTGTTTTGACACAGTGATTTGTTTGCTAAGAGTGAAGAACATAAATGTAAGAAGCACGTAAACGCACGATGGAGGAAGAGTTAGCAAGAGGTGATATTTTCACACCGAAGGGAGAAAATATCCAATACAAGGTATGCTATGTAGAAATTAAGGGCACTAAATCCAAATGGCTCAGACAGCACTGTAACACTAAGAAACATTAAGCAAGGATTTTAGCAAGAACAGAGGTCGAGGAACAATGAGAAACAACCCCCCTATTTTTGTGTGGCAAATTTTTAAGATTTGAGCTATGTTATACAAGAATAGTACTACTGTGTGTTGTACAGGAATACTACTAATATATGAGGTAACAGTTTACCTCTAAAGATAATTCCTATACCTTGTTTCACGTAAGCTTGCCCAGTATCTCTTAACGGTCACGTGACCTAATCACCTCTCATTGGTTGCTGTTGTGGTAATGACTGTCGTGCGATAAAAATTAGTTCGTTATTTAACATGGTGATATATCATTATATGTTGGAAGAGAATTGTCAAATTTATATTTTCGTAACTGTTTTAATTAAATATATTACGCAACAGAGTTGATTTATCTGAAATGCATGTTAATTCTTAAACGAATTAAAGAGGAGGTCCCTTTGCTCTCAAGTACATGGCACGATAGCACATGATTTAGCGGTAGTGATGACATATTTGTTTATGTGACTTTTATCACTGACCTTGTTTTGAACTGGATTAGTCATGCATCGCCATTCGAGAGTGCGGGAGCTAAATTATTTTATTGATCGTTTATTGCGCATGTACTTATTATATGTATAATGGCAGAGTCTACCGCAAGTTTTTCGCTGAAGTATCGCAAGGATAATTATTTACAAACAGGCGAAAAAAGAATTGTGTTGCATGTGTTTAATGCACTCACAGAGAAGAATCCGTCTTTGTCAGTGAGAGAAGTCGAACAGCTGTGCTCTGAAGTTACAGGTGTGAGTGTTAGATCTGTAGGAACATCGCGACATGAAATTGAGGAAACAGGAAAACTTACCACTCCAGGCAAAAGCAGGAATAAACAAAAGTGCGTGCTCGGAAAAAAATACGTGAAAAGTGTTGTGCGTCGTCATGTGTGTAGTTTTTCTTTAGAAACGAACTCCCTAACATAAGTAACATTTCGTCTGCTGTAAATGAGGATACAGATTTACCAAATTTCAGCAGATTGCTTATACAGCTGGGATTTGTGAATGAAAAAAGAGGCAAGAAAAATGTGCTAAAAGACAGAGGCGATATTGCTGTGTGGCGAAGACGCTATTTAAGGACAACCACACTGCACCGAGATACAAATCGCTAAATATACACGAAGAACACACGAAAAGTAAAGTATGGTGTGACACGACTTTTAAGACTGAAAGACAAGCATTTTTGAAAGGTATGTGTGCTGGATTAAAAAATCCCAGTGGAAAAGGACAAAGGCCTTTCATTATAAACTCTTTCAGTTTCATTGCTCAGTCATTCTGTTTCAATTTGCTCAGTTCATTATAAACTTGTATTTTTGCATGCCTTCATATCTTTATTTGTATGATTTTTGTTGATTTTATTTATCTTCCCGGCAATTATTACGACATTTACCGCAGGTTTAAATGTGAGGGAAAGGCACCGCCTATGGCCTATGACGCGAATGCATTAGCCAATTAGGGCGAGGGGGAGGGTTGTTGAACGCGGAGTGATACATTTCAGCTGGGCAAGGTTATATGAAACAGAGAGTAATTAGACATTAGCTGAAGAACATTTGCATTACTCCTAGCTAATGTTTGGCTGAAACCATATTTGTTAGTGCAAGTCTACTTGGTCATCAAATGAAGTACGAGGGCTGTTCAATAAAGAATGATCACAATTTTTTTTTTGACAATGTACCTTTACTCATCCTCATAATTTTGATTGTCCTTCTCAAAATAGTCTCCCCTGAATGCGATGCACTTGTCCCAGCGTTGTTGCCAGTCTTCAAAGACATGCTGAAAACCATTTTTTGAGAGATACTTCAAAATAGCCTCCGCAGCCTTCACCACTGCTTCTGATGATGGATAATGCCTCCCACGAAGGCGTTTCTTCAAGTTAGGGAATAGAAAAAAGTCACATGGGGCTAAATCCGGACTATAGGGAGGGTGAGGGATGCTCTTCACGTTGATTTTTGCAAGATATTCAGCAACAACATTGGCAATATGCGGCCCACATTATCGTAGCGCAGCATCCAGCCTGCTTCATGGAAATGTGGTCTTTTACACCTGATATGGACTTGTAATGTTTTCAGGACATCCCTGTAGTATTGTCGAGTTACTGATGTGTGTTTTCTTCAGTAAGAGCAGTAACTGGAGCTCCGGGTTCACCTTCCTTTGAAATTGATTGTCTCCCCTCTTTAAACATTTTAAACCACGCTCGAGCTGTGCTGTAGGGAAGAACAGACTCTCCATAGGACCCCTGTAACATTGTATAAGCCTCAACTGAAGATTTGTTGAGACAAAAGCAGAATTTCAAAGCCGTGTATTGTTCCTCGTGTTACCTCCATTGCAGTGGTAGGCGATGTTGAACATGTCTGAACTTGCCTGGTTCTCACAGGCGGGAACCAGGAGTACCAACAGTGAAACTACTACGATGTGTTTGTTGCACATTAAGCTAACAGAATATAATAAGATTGAATTTTATTGCGAAAAATTATGACTGCAAAAAATTATGATAATTCTTTATTGAACAGCCCTCGTATGTGAACCAGCTCTCCCTCTGTTGATAATTTCCTAAATAATTTGTAATCTTGGTTGTGTTGCTGATACTGCTCTGGTGCTTGAAATCACTTCCTATGATTCTTGTGTACTTTTCAAATGCTTCCCACCAGCTTAGCAGCTTTAAGCTACTGAGGAATGAGAGCTTAGTTATGTGAAGTAATCAACCATTCCTATCAATAAGCTGCAATGTATTCCACTGAAAAAGTACAAAAAGGTTCTCATTGTAAGAAAAATAACTGAACTAATAAAAAAATCTATGAATTAAATTTTAAATTTATTGGGAGTCGATTAATCACACTAAACAATACCTACTTTTAAATTTCTCCGAAACATGTTTCAGAGGCCTTCCCTCTATCCTCAGCCGGACATCGACTGGTTCTCCTTGGTGTAGCCGGCAATATTTTGTCATCAGTCTTCTCTGGTGGCAGTTCGAGGAACTTGCTGAACAAATCTTTCTGGGGGATGTCGAAATTGAATACTTTGTTCCTATTTTTTGAAATAAAGATTTGTTCCCATGTGGACAGTTCTTGTTTTCCTGTTGAATGTTTTAGTAATTTTGGTTCTGGATTTATGTTGTGGTTTTTTTCCCCAAAATGTGTGGCATCTGCTGAATTTTCTAATTGTGTGTATTTTATGTTCCTAAAGTGTTCCTTTGCTCTTGTTTCTAAATTTCTTTTGGTTTTTCCAATATAAATTTGACTACAGTCACAGCATTCAATTTGATATATCCCAGATTTTTTGTTAGATGGAATGGCATCTTTGATGTTTGAGCAAATTAGGTTTTTTAAGGAGTACTGGTTCACTGGTGCTAGTTAAATGTTTTGTTTTCTGAAGACTTTTTTGAATTTATCAAAGGCCCATAGATGGTAAGTGAATTTTTTGAAGATCTAGTTTCTTCTTTTTTGCTAATTTCACTTTTTTGTCTACTAGTGATTTGGGAAAGTCATTTTTCTGTGCTATTTCAATAATTTTGTTGTATTCTATTTTGTATTCTTCTGCTGTGAGAGGGATGTTGACCAGTCTGTGTGCTAAACTATTAAAGATTGCCTGTTTGTGGGATCTTGGATTGTAGCCATTAGCTTTTATGTAGTTGTCTGTCTGTGTTGGTTTTCTGTAAATGCCAAAGTTTATTCTATTTTTATTTCTGATTATTTTTAGATCTAAAAATGGTAAATACTCGTCTTTTTCAACTTCTACAGTGAACTTGATGCTTTTTTCTTGAATATTTAAAAGTTTTAGTGCATCACTGATGTGTTTTTTTAGCACTATGGCAAATATGTCATCTACACTTCTTTGCCAGAGTTTGAACATCCATGGGAAACCTTTGGTGATCCTTATTTCTAGTGCACTCATGTACAGATCGGCCAGGAAGGGTGATAAGGGGTTGCCCATTGCTAAACCAGAAATTTGATGGAAATATTTTGTTTGAAACTGGAAGAAATTCTGTTCTATGCATAATTTGGTTAGTTCAAGGTAATCTGAAATTTCAAGTGATGACATTCCAAGTGATTTGAGCCATTTTTCTATCAACGTTGGGAGTTGTTTAACTGGTATGCTGGGAAACAGTGATTTAACGTCAAATGAGACTAGTGTGTCCTCTTCATATAGTTCAGTATCCTTAATGTGTTCTATAAGTTCATAGGTGTTTTTGATGCTTAGGCTATCGAATTTTGGAAAGGAGTTGAATTTGTTTATCAGCCACTTTGCAAGTTTGTATGTTGGTGAATTTATACTGCTAACTATAGGTATCATTTTTAAATCCTTTCATGGAAGTGTTGAAAACAGTGTTGTTGTATAAATTAAATTTATTGGGAGTCGATTAATGACACTAAACAACACTTACTTTTAAATTTTCCCGGAACTAGTTTCAGAGACCTTCCCTCTATCCTCAGCCGGACATCAACTGGTTCTCCTTGGTGTAGCTGGCAATATTTTGTCATCAGTCTTCTCTAGTGGCAGTTCGAGGAACTTGCTGAACAAATCTTTCTGGGGGATGTCGAAATTGAATACTTTGTTCCTATTTTTTGAAATAAAGATTTGTTCCCATGTGGACAGTTATTGTTTTCCTGTTGAATGTTTTAGTAATTTTGGTTCTGGATTTATGTTGTGGTTTTTTTCCCCAAAATGTGTGGCATCTGCTGAATTTTCTAATTGTGTGTATTTTATGTTCCTAAAGTGTTCCTTTGCTCTTGTTTCTAAATTTCTTTTGGTTTTTCCAATATAAATCTATGAATGTTTTGTTTTATAGGTATTCATGGTTGAGTTAACACGTGGTTGGAACAGTCGCCTGGGTTTCAGTTTGAGAGGTGATGGCCAGCATACATATATCAGTGCCATATATGAAGACAGTGTAGCTGCCAAGGATGGTCGCTTGCAAGCTGGAGATCAGGTTCTAATGGTAAATATTAAAATCTCATTAGTCAACATATTCCAAAGCCCAAGTTTGTGGTGTGAGTATAGCATGTCTGCTTACATTCAAGAGGTCCTGAGTTAGTATTTCAGTCATTGATATCTCGGTCAGGGTGAGTTACCTGGATAAGGTTCTTTCCCTTATCCTGAAAGATGAATTTCATTAACTTTAAGCTCTATGGATCCTGGACATTCATTTCAGTATCACTTCACCCATTTCATTCACTGTCTGGTATGACATATATTAGAGCACATTAAATTTAAAAAAAAAAATTATAATCCTGAAAAGTTACCTCTGATTTTTTTTAGAAATACCAGTTCTCCAACATTCCAGTGCTGATAGCTGATATTGTACTATGCGTGTATGTTCTCTTGGCACTGGTTTTATGATGTAGTGCAGGCAGGGGGGAAGAAGCGAGCTAACACACCTGCATTTCTGCAGGTGGTCAATCAAGAAAAATTCAATTCAGCCAAATTGCTGGTAAGATAAGTGAAGATATGCGCCGCAAGTGTGAGTTGTGTGAACAAACAATAAACTGAATTCGATCCAATAAGTTGTATGCTTATATATTTACTATGTTATGAAACATTTAAAAGTAGAAGACAAATATTATGACAGCTATAAATATTCACACTCATTCACTTTTTGATTCTTCAATTTCAGAGTTTGGTGCATCACTTTCATCGCTAGTATCCTCTGATGTATTGATGATAATTTCATCAATTAAATTTTCCATTACACCATCATGACTCCTATATTGCATTTCCAGCTCTTGGACCTTCTTTTACAGAAGAGAATGCTTCTATAGCAGATTTCGGCAGATTTGTGGCTGACATATCTCCGATAACGCTGTGTCCTCTAAAACGTTCTTAGTTTTGCCCACACCACTTCAATTGCATTCATATCACAGTTATACGAAGGTAGACGAATAATAGCGTGTCCCCTTTTGGCAGCCATAACATCCACAACATATGTCTTGTTCCTTGGTTTGTTGTAAACTGGTTAGCACATTAATCTCAAAATTGCTCAAAATGAAACGGCAATGCATGGACTCTGCACACAGAGAAAGTGCACTGCCTGTGAAGGCTTAGCATATTAGCCACACAATGTCAGAGTGTATAGCACATTTCATGTTTCAAAGTTGTCATCTGTGTTTATGGAATTAGTTAAAATCTACCGAATGAGGACTTGGGAGCCAAGAGAACGTGCGTGCATAGTATACATGCAGTTATAACCTATAATACAGAATCTCGCAATTAATAGCTTTAAACATATTGTCATGAAGAATTTATTTAATTTTTTTGGAGACATGCCAATGCAGACTAGCTGAATATCCCTTAAATCAAATTAATTTATGTTTTGAGATTACAGGATTCCTGTAATTGATACCCGTAGATCAAAAAAAGAATGAGCCATGCCTGGAATGCCAAATGTGTCTTAAGTCCCACTCAGCAGTGCCTTGTTTACACCATCTATGCGAGCTGTTCAATAAAGAATGATCACAATTTTATTTTGACAACACACCTTTACTCATCCTCATAATTTTGATGGTCCTTCTCAAAATAGTCTCCCCTGAATGCAATGCACCTGTCCCAGCATTTCTGCCAGTCTTCAAAGACCTGCTGGAAACTATTTTTTTCAGAGATCCTTCAAAATCGCCTCCGGAGCTTTCACCACTGCTTCTGATGAATAATGCCTCCCATGAAGGCATTTCTTCAAGTTAGGGAATAGAAAAGACACTTGGGGCTAAATCCGGACTATAGGGAGGATGAGGGATGCACTTCACGTTAATTTTTGCAAGATGTTAAGCAACAACATTGTCAATATGCGGCCACGCATTATCGTGGTGCAGCATCCAGCCTGCTTCACGGAAATGTGGTCTTTTGCGCCTGATATGGACTTGCAATGTTTTCAGGACATCCCTGTAGTATTGTCCAGTTACTGATGTGTGTGCTGGTACAACATGTTGATAAAGCATTCCATGAATATGAAAGAATGACATGACCATAACTTTCCCAGCAGAAGCAACCACTTTTGCTTTTTAGGGGGGTTGGTGATGAAGGAGATTTCTACACTGAGCTTTGCTGTTTGCTCTCAGAAACAAAATGATGTAGCCAAGTTTCATCAGCAGTGATTACATCTTAAAGAAACTCCGGATCTTCCTCTAACATCAACTTGAACTGCATGCAGACCTGCATGCGAATGTCCTTTTGTTTGGGAATAAACAGTCTTGGAACCCATCGCGCACAAACATGTCTCATGTGTAATGTTTCTGTCACCAACGTGTGGGTGGCACCCAATGAAATGTTCAGTATTTCAGAAAGTGATCTAAATGTAATTTGTCGATCCTCTCTCAGAATGGCAGCAGCCGTGTTGATGCAGTAACTGGAGCACCGGGTTCTTCTTCCTTTGAAATTGATTTTAAACCACCTTCAAGCTGTGCTTTAGGGAAGAACAGACTCTCCATAGGCCTCCTGTAGCATTGTTTAGGCTTCAACTGAAGATTTGTTGAGATGAAAGCAGAATTTCAAAGCCGTATATTGTTCCTTATGTGTTACCTCCATTGCAGCAGTAGGCAATACTGAACATGTGTGAACTTGCCTGGGTTCTCACAGGCAGGAACCAGGAGTACCAACAGTGAAACTACTACAGCATTTTTGTTTCACATTAAGCTAACAGAATATAATAAGATTGCATTTTAGTGTGAAAAATTGTGGCTGTAAAAAATTATGATCATTCTTTACTGAACAGCCCTCGTATAATACAGTTGTATAACAGCAGAAGGAAAGCATAACTTAAGCTTCTTTAATAACAACTTTCAATTATAACTAAAAATATTAGCAACACAAAACATGAAACATTTTGATTGTACAGCATTACTATACTTGCCACCTTCCATGTGTGTTCATTGTAGCATCGTGGCATAATGTAGGCTACACCTGTGGCACGGTTCCCAAGTTTGCTTCTTGTATGTAGCAGAAATTTTATTCCTTCCTCTTACTGATATTGTAATAACACATAGCAGCTATTTATTCTAGGTATACTTATTTCATACAGGACATTCTGTAACCTTAATAATAGTTAATATATTTTGAGTCGAACTAATACTCAATGCTCTGTCTATTGCTAGTATTTACCTAGAACGTATTTCGTTAGGATCTTCCTAACATCATCAGCTGCTGTCGACTCACTTGATGTTATGAAGATCCTAACGAAATGCGTTCTAGATAAATACTAGCAATAAGTGGAGCATTGAGTATTAGTTGGACTCAGAATTATATTAATTTTGTGCTTCATTGTATCATAATCCTTACACATTGGAATTAATAATACGAGGGGCAATCGAATATAAACAGGCCTTTCATTCCAGAAAATTTATTCATGAAGAATCATTGAAATTTACATTTTTCTTAATTTTCTACATATTCACACATCTTTTCTACACATCTCTTCCAACGGACAGGCAGTTTTTTAATGCCAGTTTCAAAGAAAGTACAAGGACATGTGCAGAGACAGTTGCGCACGAAGTCTGTCACCTCTTCATTGGTTGTGAAACGATGTCCTCCAAGAGCTTCTTTGAGTGGACCAAACATAAAGTCACACGGTGAGAGGTCTGGGCTGTAGGGTGGATGTGGAAGGGTAGTCCAGTGCATTTCGGCCAATTTTTGCTGTGTTGCTGCTTCGGTATGTGGTCTGGCATTATCCTGCAGAATCAACACATTTCTGATCGGGCTACTGCAGTGTTTTGACCGGAAAGCAACTCTAACTTGACTGAGAAGGTCACAGTAGTAGGCAGCATTAATGGTCCGTCGTCCTTGTTCGAGGAAATCAATGAGAAGGATATCTTTCGAGTCCCAGAACACTGTGGCCAAAACTTTTCCTGCTGACAGTCATGACTTGGCTTTCACCGGCAGTTGCTCTCCACTCTTCTTCCACTCCAGACTAGCCCCCTTTGATATGGGTGTGTAATGATGCACCCATGTCTCATCACAAGTGATGATTCTGTCCAGAAAAGCATCACCTTCCTCTTTGTAGTTTGTGAGAAGCATGCGACACATTTGAACTCGCACTGCTTTCTGTTCTGCAGTGAGATACAGCGGAACCCAACAAGCTGACACTTTTCTCAATTTCAGCTCCCTTCGAATGATGGATTGGACACTCCCACAGCTTATGAGAAGTTGTCTACAAATCTCAAGCATTGTGCTGTGGCGATCCCCTTTAATGATGTCTTGAACAGCTTGGATGTTTTCTGGATTGATGCTGGTGCATGGGCGGCGAGGGTGGGACAAGTTTTCAACACGTTCACGTCCTTCATTAAACTCATGGCACCAATGTTTAATTCTGGATCAGGAAAGGGTTCTTTCCCCAAACTGTGGGAGTAACCGATGGCAAATTTCAGCTACTCCGACATTTTCATTGACAAGAAACTTGATTATTACTCGTTGCGCAACAGCTGGATGCACCTCTCTCTGACATCTCAGCAGTAACTGAGGGACAGAGGCAAATGAGTTCCCAAGGCCGCTGTCCTGTTCCAGGGACCTCACTGCATGTGCTGTAAAAGCCTTGAACCCATACGGCACTCTATGCGTGCGCTGTAAACAAAGGCCTATTAATATTTGATTGCCCCTCATAGTTATTTTGATGCTTCTTTAAGGATTCATTCTAATGAACAGCAATACACTGCACACGAAATGATGTGGTGTACAGAATGGTGTGCAAACACATCAGGCATGAACAGTGCTCTCTCAAGGAATCATACTGCATTTGACAAAGGTAGAATCTGCACACAAAGTTATACTCACAAGAGGTCACTCTTTGGAGTAGTCAATGTAGCAAGCTTTTCTGCCCTTGAAACTGCAGCTTTTTTGGAGTCCCTACATCTGCAGCACAGAGGTGGTGAGAGTACCCAAAGAAGGGATTGAATGCCATTGTCCTGGTTCAGAAAGAAGACATATGTCAACTTCCAAAATGGATACAGCTTTAATTGCAGTAGCAGAGAGGAACCCTTTCCAAACTGTTTCTAAAATGAAGGCCAATTCGCTTTTCTCTAGATCAGTTTGAACAGCTCTGCACGTGTAAATGACGCAGGACTTCATGTGCGAATAGCAGCTATACAACATTGACAGATGATCACAAGTTGCTTCACCTTCTATTTGCGGAGGAAAATGGCAACCACTGTTGGAATAACATGAACTAGGTAACATTTTCTTCTGCATGTAAGGGAAAAGTGATTGTGTATCATCCTTGTTTGCCAGATGAGAACTATGGGTCAAGGTGAAAAGCGAGCTGTGCTCAAATTTTCTTGTAGATGGGTGAAGGACAAAAGGTGGTTTCTGGGCATAATTTTAAGAAATCTGAGATCTTATAACTTCTTGTCCTCCTTACTGCAGGCATTTAATTTTGTCTATATCTGAAAGATTAAATTATATGTGCTTAAACTTCATATACCCGATATTAATTATATACGAGTCAAATGGAGAATTTAATGTCATGACGGCAAGTTGGCCATAGTAGCTCAATGGGTTAGAGCGACTGGACGGAAACCAGGAGATCCGTGGTTCAAATCCTGGCCATGGCATTGAATTTTTTATATTGACTCTATCAGAAACCTTAGTGTATATACGGCTAGTGTGACGAAATGATTAATTTCCATCAATTAACTAAAATAATAAGAGTTAATTGATGAATCCTGGGACTCTAGTACTTACAATAGTAAGTTGCCACAAATGATGTATCTCAATTGCGAGAGCCCCTAGTAGTCTACCGGGAAAATATGAGTCAAATGGGGAATTTAATGTCATGATGGCAAGTTGGCCATGGTAGCTCAATGGGTTAGAGCAACTGGACGGAAACCAGGAGATCCGTGGTTCAAATACCGGCCGTGGCATTGAATTTTTCATGTTGACTCTATCTATTAATTAATCTTGTTTGATATATATATACACAAGGGGCATCCAGAAAGTAAGTTCTGTTTCAATTTATCTCCGCTGCAGCACTGCGAACACAGTTCCGCACATGCACGGTAGATGCTCTGTATCAAGGAGAAGAAACGTATGCCATTGTGAGATCGCTGTCAGCCACAGACGCTTTGTTGTGCCTGTTTACAATGTCGGTGTTGACTGAAAATCCCGCCGCTTGTGAAATCAGATCTGTGATTCGTTTTCTGAATGCTAGGATTGCGCCGCGCAATATAGAATAAGCGCCGAGGAATGTTGTCAAAAGGTGTTATGTTTCTTCATGACAACGCACGACCACACACTGCAAATGTGACGAAAAACATCCTACAGGGATTTGGCTGGGATGTGTTTGACCACCGCCCGTACAGCCCTGACCTCGCTGCTAGCGACTTTCGTCTGTTTATGCATCTCAAATCTTTCCTTGGCGGTCAACACTTCAACAGTGATGAAGAGCTGAAAGAAAATGTTTCCAACTGATTGAAGACTCAGGCGGCAAACTTCTATGAAGAAGGTATACAAAAACTGTGCCTCGCTATGACAAATACCTGCAAAATTTCGGCAGTTATGTGGAAAAGTAGTTTTAAGATTTGTAGAATTTTGTGCAATAAATAATTTTTCTGTATCTATACATAATTTAATTTTATTACCAAACAGAAGTTACTTTCTGGACGTACCTCATATATATAAGGAAGCTGCAGATACTTAGCATTTTTGCAAGGTGAGAGAACCATTATCAACTAAAACACAAAGTTCTAGCCAGTCAGTTTTTTGATAATGCCTTCAAGTGCATGCAAAATGAGTAGAAAGAAAATTTGTGGTATGTGAAGCACAGAGTGTCTCAGTCGACTCATTGTATAATTTTAATTATTACATTATTTCACAGCATTAATTCCAATTTGCTTTTTCATATTATTTTACGTTTATATACAAACAGAGGAGAGTGTTTTCAGAGAGTGAAATTATTCCTGAATACTAAAAAGCAATCTCTAACAGAAAAATGTTATGTCTTTCAGGTGAATGATGAAAATGTTCAAGATATGAGTACTGCTGAGGTCATTGATCTTTTAAGAAAGATACGTGGTACTATTGGCATAACTGTACTCAGAAGAAATGGGCAGGCATCCAAGAATTTTGATTCCTAGCCAAATGGAATAAATTATGTGTATAGCTTTAAAAGTGAAGGTATTTTCTCTCTCGGAGTAGACTCCTTGTCATTCCTCAACTCTAGGGCATATTTTAGTCAAAAGAATCATATGCTGTATTATTTTTGTTGAGCCTCTGGTTGCCTATAATTTTGTTATTTATGAAAAGATTCTAAACTGTGTGCAGCTTATCATTAATAAAGTTATATTTCTAAAAATAGAGAAGAAAAATTTAGAAATATATAGGCTGAAGCTCTGTTGTAAACTATATATTCAATGCATATTATTAGAGTGGATATATATTTTAGAAAAATATAAAATATGTAGTATATATTTTTTTGTTTCTTGGAAAATGAAAATAACTGATGCGCCATTTTAAATTCCTTTTTAATTCTATTGGTATCCAGCTATTTTTCATTTTTCCAGGTGAGTCTAAGTCATTTTAATTTCTAGAAATATGTATGTATAATTCGTTACACAGTATTTTTGAAAATGATTATAATAGTTTGTTGATCAATGAGTATAAAATATATTTATATATTACATATATTTTTTGTGCAAAATAAAGCATTTAAGTATGTCAATATTGCATATCTTTTACTTTTGTGGGAGAAACTTTCTTTTGTGCGACGCGAGAATATTTTCTAAGTTCAAAGGTGCACATATACGCATGCGCAAGCAGACGAACAGCCAGTTCTGGTATTGCAGCCAACATGAGAAAGATATGTAAAATTTGTAGCCAACCTCTGCAAAAATGCCCCAGACATCTGTCCTACAGTGGTGCAAAAAGACATCTGGTCAAATGTTGTTACTCGTGCACTGCTTTACACATAAACAGTCCTATGATACGACGATAATGGAGTGCTCCGTAGGAAATACATGAATGAGTTTGTGGACTGTATCGGACTGGTTGGGCTACTGCTGTGAAGTGTGCGTGATGTCAAAAGACATCAAGTATACTGCAAGGGGGAAAAGTTGCAGTCCCAGCCACGTTGTTAAAATCGACAAATGCAAAATAGGACAATGCAAGTTTCATGGTAGGTGCATTGTAGAGGGCAACTGGATCCTGGTTATGATCGTTGAGAGAGCAAATACGCTCTACAGTCTAATTGCAGCGCTCACGATGAAACTCTCATCATCCTATTTTGCATTTGTCGATTTGAACGTGGCCGGGATCGCCAATTTCGCCCCTTGCAGTATACTTGGTGTCATTTGACATCATGCAAACTTCGCGGCAGTAGCCGAACCAGTCCGATACAGTCCGCGATCTCATACATTTAGTCTGCTTGATAGTGTAATTTTGGGACAAGTAAGACTGTTGGCAGCATTGCTTTCAGTGGAGAAACAAGCATAGTTTGGCTGCACTGAATTCTTCAGTATGGTTACATTACACAGTAAGTAAATAAACAAACAATAAAGTTAAAAGAATGCCCTCCAAATTGAAATTGCACTAAAAGTAAAGACATATTAAAAATCACGGTTGTATATAAAAACATCAAAAAGTGTGAAGGAATTAGAAGAAAATCACCACGTCGCATATTAGAAAAAAAGAGCCTTTTTGTTTAATACAGTAGCAGAGTATAAAAAGTAATGCTGCTGACCTATTTGCATTTTTATGGAGGGGGAGAAAGGGTTATATTAATTCTTTACAGCTGACATTTATTGTCATATGCTGTGTCAAGAATGGTAAAATGGTGTTCCATCCCCAAATCTTGGGATTAAGCAACCTCTATCACAGTATATACTACAATGGAAATTGAGGAGAACTGGTGGGGGGGGGGGGGCCAAATGACCTTGTTGTCAACGGGCCCTTAAACACCACACACTCACACTCACTGGTGGAGGGAGTTCAAATGGCTTTACAGTCTGTTTCAGCCACCCTGTGATAAGTGATCCATTTTAAGTTACACAAATTGCAATACCTTTTACAATTCAGTGTTGCATAAGCAAACATATCATGTATTCTTAGATCCACTGGACAGCCCCGCACTGTCACCGAATCAGTGCACTCTCTACCAGATTTACATGTTAATGCCTGGAAGTCATGATTATGGAACACTTAGCTGTTGTACTATTATGCGTTTCAAATGGGAAAGAGTTCTCGCCTGTAGTGAATCAGATGCATTAGAGTCTTCAGCGTTGCCACCTCGTTATCCCCACTCTTTTAATATTTCTCTCTCTCGCACACTTACGAGTGTTCTTTGCACTAGACATAAGAGAACGCAAACTGAATTTTCCAAAGTTTTATAATAATGCAGTTGTCGAAATCACAATTGTAACATGGATATCCATATATTACGCAAATGTTTTAAATATGTATTTTTCTAATCCAATGAAAATGTCAGCGGTGCATCCGTATAGCTGTGAATGTTACTTATGTTAAGAGATAATTCGTCATTGTCATTGTCTTCATCTGAGTACTGCAAATTTATGATAGGTTCCAAAATCTGGTCACGTGCTCTTTCTTTCCATAAGTTGTCTTCTTGTAGTTTATCGGATGTCTCAGGCAGTTTTCCTAGTCTTGTTGGTTCTTTGTCAATTTCTTCCTGAATAAGCAGTTCAACGTCAGTCAGTTTAAAAATATTATTTCTGTTTGCAACATAATTTTATCCCACATTAATTCTATTGGATTGTTCTAGCAGTAGTAAGGGGGAGGTGGATTGCGTCTCATTGATCCAGCTGATACACTTTTTCATGGAAGAGGAACTGAATAATGCTGCTTTGAATCCTAGAGAAAATAGAGATTACGAACCATTCATAAACAAAGATATAATGTGATCAGATACGTTCTGCCAGACTAGCAAGAAGTGTATTGTTTCATCTCATCAAGTTTAACAAACACCTTGGCGTATTCAAAATACATATTTCTTTTATTACGTCATTTAAAATGTTTTCGTTTCAGTTCTGAGTAACTTCAAATATACATTCACGCATACATGCCAACCAATAATGATATTCATTACAGTGCTTACATCGCATTGCATTGTTATAATGGTATGTACTTTATTTGTATTAGGACAACTATTTGAGTTAAAAATATGGGGGTTTTACGGTTATGTTAAATACATTACTTTCTCCTTCCTCATGCATCAGTTTTGGCAAAATCTGAATTTTTGTCTTAGCGCGAATAGTATTTATTAGAGATTGCTTAGTTTGCCGTTCATCACACACCACATAGGGGGAATGCAGTACAACAATATCGCAGGACCCCGATTGGTTACTCACTTAGTAGCTCCCAAGGACACACATCATCCCATTTGAAACACATACTAACTTGCATTTGGCTTACCTGCATCATAACAAACATTGAAATTGATTACCTTCAGCACAAACACATTCTCTATGTCTCTGAAAACAATTCCAGTTTTCTCACAAAAGTTCATGATTCTTGTAATGTTCCCCATAAATAAAAATTGTATGAGATAAATCAGGGGAACGAGATGGCTACAGTCCTTAACTAATTATTGTCACATACTTTGCAATTCATGCATAGAATTCGCAGCAGTGTGTGCTGTGGCCACACAGTTTTCATTATTAGTTTCAGTAACAAATTATTTAAAATAGAATTTACATAAACCTGTGAATGAACTGTTGAGAGTTGTAACCTCTCTTTCACTCTCCATGCAACTTTTATTTATGGGGAATGTTACAAGAATTGTAGGATGACAACGCAAGAGAAACACGGGCAATCAGTCAACATGAACTTTTCTGAGTAAACCAGAATTGTTTTGGGAGATAAAGAGCATTGCTAGAGCAGTTAAGTGTTCTGTACCCATGACTTGCTGTTTGTTTATATGTAACTTTCCCAGAGGACGCACCAGTCCTTGCCAGTCTGGCCGATCTACAAATGCACTGTATTATAATTTTACTGAGGTTATATTTAAGATTAAATACCCAAGTACAATTAGCATCTTTGTTCCAATATTCGAGAATTTTGTATTGCTCATTTAAACAATCCGGAAACTTTGCTTATTCCACTGTGCTTAAAATTGCAGGATTCTGTATAGGGTTCCCATGTGTTTTGGAACACAAGGATTTCCCCAAATTCAGGGATGTACGAGGGCTGTTCAATAAAGAATGATCATAATTTTTTTTACAGTCATAATTTTTCGCACTAAAATTCAATCTTATTATATTCTGTTAGCTTAATGTGAAACAAACATACCGTAGTAGTTTCATTGTTGGTACTCCTGGCTGCTGCCTGTGAGAATCAGGCAAGTTCAGACATGTTCAGTATCGCCTACCGCTGCAATGGAGGTAACATGCAGTTAAAGTTGACGTTAGAGGAAGATCCAGAGTTTCTTTCAAATGTAATCACTGCTGATGAAAGTTGGCTACATCATTTTGATCCTGAGAGCAAACAGCAAAGCTCAGTGTGGAAATCTCCTTCATTACCAACCCCCCAAAAAAGCAAAAGTGGTTGCTTCTGCTGGGAAAGTTATTGTCATCTCATTCTTTGATATTCATGGAATGGTTTATCAGCATGTCGTACCTGCACACACATCAGTAACTGGACAATACTACAGGGATGTCCTGTTAACATTGCAAGTCCATATCAGGTGCAAAAGACCACATTTCCGTGAAGCAACTTGGATGCTGCGCTACGATAATGTGGGCCGCATATTGCCAATGTTGTTGCTGAATATCTTGCAAAAATCAATGTGAAGTGCATCCCTCACCCTCCCTATAGTCCGGATTTAGCCCCATGAGAATTTTTTCTATTCCCTAACTTGAATAAACGCCTTCGTGAGAGGCAATATCCATCATCAGAAGCAGTGGTGAAGGCTGCGGAGTCGATTTTGAAGGATCTCTCAAAAAATGGTTTCCAGCATGTCTTTGAAGACTGGCAGAAATGCTGGGACAAGTGTATCGCATTCAGGGGAGACTATTTTGAGAAGGACCATCAAAATTATGAGGATGAGTAAAGGTACGTTGTCAAAAAAAATTGTGATCATTCTTTATTGAACAGCCAGCCCTCGTATATTCCTATAATAGTGCCATGCTTGTTACATTTACCATATAGTTGTGTGATATGATGCAGAGTTGAATTAAAATATACATTTGCCCTAAAAGTGACCAAATAATTAACTTATTTATAAAGTGCATTAAAAAAGAAACGAACCAGAGACAATTACAGAAACCAGTACCTGTATGTTAGAAGTATTGGCCCTGGCTTTTGAGACATTTGTCCCATTGTGACAATAGGTGTTGAATGGCTGTCGCATAGAGGTCCCGGGGCTGCGATGTGAGCCAGTTCTGCACGTACAGCTGGATGTCGTCTGAGGAGAATCGTTTGCCCCTCAGAGCCTTTCTAAGCGGATCAAAAATGGCGTAATTACAGGGAGAGAGGTCTGGACTGTATGGAGGGTGGCCAAGAACCTGCCATTTGAATTTCTGCAGGAGTGCCGCGACTGTGTTGGCTGTGTGAGGCTTTGCATTGTTGTGGAGCAGAATTACCCCACGGATGAGATTGCCTGATCGTTTGACAAAGGTTGGTCAAGGATTGCGAGTAACGCTGGGCATTCACTGTAGTCCTGTGCTGCAGGAAGTGTATCAGGAGGAGGCCATCTTGGTCAAAGAAGAACGTCAGCATAACCTTCCCTGCACTTGTGCGGATGGCTTTGGCTTTTTTTGGTGGTGGTGACTGGCAGATTCCACTGGAGACTTTGTCGTTTTGATTCTGGTTTGATGTGATGACACCATGACATCTCCAGCCACCACTCATACCAGGAGCTCATTCCCTTCCCTAGCATAGCGCTGCAGATGACCAAGACAGTGGGGCCATTCAACATGCTTCCTGGTGTGGTTGAAGACTGTGGGGCACCCATTGGGCACACACTTTGTGCAAGAGCAGTGTTTCCTTCATGATGGTGTGAACACTTCGAACGCTCAATCCGACCTCAGCGGCTTTCACTGTCACTCGGTAGTGCTGGGTAATGAGTGCGTCAACCAGCTGGACGATGTCATCGGTAATGCAGTGTGGTGCTACATACCATGCATCATCGGCTAACGACACCCGTCCTCCCCTGAAGCGCTTGTGCCACACCTTGACTCTTGCAAGGGACATGCAGCATTTACCGTACATTTGTGACACTCGTCCATTCCCCCTACTCCTTCTGCTGTCAGAAAACGAACACCTTCACATGATGTGCACGCGTGCCCTCTAGCGACGGACTGTGAACTTCCACACTCTGGTCAGAACAGTACTTCGTTACACATGCCATGATATTACCATCCTGTCACCAGTTTGTGCATACCAGACTCTAGCTTGTTTCTTTTTGAATGCCCCTTATACATCTAACTATTTACTCTTTTAAAAATTAGATCTATGTTTCTATATATTTTTATGAAAATATTTTAGTACTCACTATGTTCTCCATTTGTTATATGTATTTGTAGCCCTTGTTTACTTTAAGGAAGAAAACATATATTAATATTTTAAACTATTTGCATGTAATAGAACTCTATTGTCTCTTTACACATTTTGCACCTGTACCCCTTTTTCATGGTCATATTGGAGAAAGCAGCTTGTTCGGCATAACAGGAGATCATGTTGCCGACACTTGTATTTGACTGCTGTGTGCTGAAAAATGATTTCCTACACTTTTTCGCTGAGGATTCAGCGCAAGCATTAGGTAGATTCCTCTGCCACCACAATTATTTGCATTATGTGAAGTTTCCAGTCAGCTGATTTACAAGATACTTCCTATATTGCAGCAATTGGTTTCCATACACTGTCCCAGCAGGTCTATTGCTCAAATCATAAATGATGAAACTTTTTATAGGAGATACATTTACAACAAAGTGAAACTGAAGCCCCTCAAAAAATCAAAATGTAAGTGACAGCTGTGAAAAATAGACTACAAATATTATAGATGAGTCACATTTTTTACACATTAGCTTCACTTTTGTACCTATATTGAGGACATGTTTCACGAAAAAAAAAGGGGAACAATAGTTTGCAAAACATGTCTTGAAAATAGGTACGTTAGTGAAGTTTATGTGTAAAAAATACGACTCATCTATAATTTAATAATAGTTTTGCTTCACTGTGGTGTTCCAATACAGTTAAATGTCGATAGACTACAAATAGTTCCTTCAATTAATTTGGACGTCACTGTTACTAAATATTCCAAACACCTATAAGATATTTCCACTTTTTGCTGACCCTGCCCCATTGCAGTCCCTTATATGATCCACCAGGTCAACAGCTCACGTTTCATGAAGATAATTTATGAAGCGTTAAGAGCATGGAATGTTTAGTTTCACTTTTTCTTTACCAATTTTTTTTAGTACCGCATGTCTGTTCTTGAATCTGAAATTGCGAAGAGTAACAAAATGTCTCGATTGTTATGCTAAACATTTGTAGTCACCTCCTCATTTTGAAGCTTCAAACGTTTTAGTTTTAGACATTCAGGAATGCTATATTCTATAGGTCATTTCTTTCTCCCTGTTTGTGTTGTCTGAAAATAATATACTTCTTTTCTTTAACATTTTCATCATTCTTGTTCAGCTAAAAAGAACTGCCAAAATGAAAATGATTCCACTGAACTCTATAATTTTTTAACGTATTCAAAAGAACTTGTTCCTCAAGAAGTTCACTGTTTTTCTTTTCTTTTTACCAAAGAATACCTTACAGTCTAGAAGATAAGCATTCTTGCTATCTGCAATGTCCCAAGCTTTCATTCCACATTTTTAAGCATTTTGGGCATATATTTCCTTTTGAAATTTATCATTGCTTTGTTCACAGAGAGATTGTGGCCTGTATTGTAATGCATTTTAAACTTCTTTTCAACGTCAAACGCTCACAAATTGAAGTATAGATAATTGCCAGAATTATAATCAAAACCCTTTCCTCCCCTTTTTGCTTTAGTTCCATCATTTATGTGAAAATACTGAGAAACCTTTTCAAAACATAGGAATGTCATTGCCTGGTTAGTAATAGGATAGATACAACAATCGTCTGTAAAATAATCTCTAATTTCAGGTAGATCTGTTTATCCCATAAGACCTGAAGCTTTCCTGGCGACGAATACGCTCAATTTCTTCTCAGGCAGCAAACCAGGTGAACAGATGATTAGAAATCAACATTTTGGGGGTGTTTATTGCTTCCATCATCAGGATATTTATTAACTGTTATAACCACAAATGAAACACTGGATATAACACAAATATAAACAAAGACAAAACACTATCAAAATTCGCATTATTGAAGACAAGACTGTTTTCAGTAAATTAAATGACAGGCCAGCAAATGGTGTCAGTATAGAAAATTAATTGGGTGAAAGAAACATAATGTGGCTTTGTGGGTTCGTAAAATTAAAAAGTTCAATTACACCACTCAAAAAATGTTCTTTATTTCCACCTTATTCTAATGTCACAGTTACAATTTCGTAATGTACACAATTACAACTAAGCCAGTTCGTCTTTCCATGTACACTCGGCGCGCCTTACACTCCTGCTCGCCACGACTCGCTCAACACAACTAACCGTCGCCTCGCTTGTATTGATCGGCGGCCCGAAGTTTATCGAGATTTCCTTTTAAGGAGGGGGAAAACATTCTCGACGCTTCGCACTCCTTTGGGCAGCAGGAGGAGGGGGAAACGAAGACTCAGCTACCCCTGTGGTCTCCCCTCCCTCCACCGGCCTTCATTTATTGATCGGCATTGTGAGTTTGCCGCTTGGGTAACACTGCTCCCTCCTCAAGGCTGGTCGTCCCGAACAGCGCCATCGTAGCGGGCCAGGCGATCCAGGTGTACCACCAACATCTTTCCTCGGGGCACCTTCTGGATGTGGTAGACCACGTCGTTAATCCTCTTCACCACACGGTGCGGTCTTTGCCATGGCTGCTGAAGCTTCGGGCAGCGTCCCTTGGTCCGGGTAGGGCGGTACAACCAGACCAGGTCACCTTGCTGGAAGCCTTGGCTGTTGGCTTGCCTGTCGTATCGGGTTTTCATGCGGTCGCTCGCCTTCTGGATGTTCTGGCGAGCCATCTCGTGCATGTCCTGGAGGTGGTCCACCAGGTTCTCCACATACTCGGTCGCTGGCTGTTTCACCCCCGGAGGGCTTCCAAAAGCCAGGTCACAGGGGAGGTGTAACTCTCGGCCGAACATAAGCTGGCTGGCGTGATCCCCGTGGTGTCGGGTGTTGACGAGCGGCAGGCCAGCAAGAACAGTGGCACCTTGACGTCCCAGTCTCGCTGATGGCTGGCCACGATCTTCCTCAAGTGTTCCTCTAAGGTCTTGATGTACCTCTCGACCATGCCATCCGACTGGGGATGTAGAGGTGTTGTGCGGGTCTTGTTAACCCCAAGTCTCTGTAGTGCCTCCTTCATCAGGTTGGACTCAAAATTGGTGCCTTGGTCACTGTGCAGCTCTAATGGTACCCCAAATCGACAGAACATTTGCTCCACGAGGCAGTATGTGATTGTCCTTGCCTCTTGGTTCGGGATGGCATACACCTCCGGCCACTTAGTGAAGTAGTCCACGACCACTATCAGGTACTTGTTGCCTCGGTCGGATATTGGGAACGGTCCAGCAATGTCAACGGTGGCCCGTTCGAATGGCGCTCCGACGTTGTACTGTTGCATTAGGCCCCGGCTCCTAGTCTGGGGGCCGCGACTCGCCGCGCACACGTGACACTGACGGCACCATCTCTCAGCGTCTGCTCGGAGCCTCAGCCGGTAGTAGCGCTGCCGTAGTTTGTCAATCGTCCGGTTCGCTCCCAGGTGTCCTGAAGTACCGACGTGCACTTCTTCCAAGACTTCCGGGACCTTACTCCGGGGAAGTACCAACTGTTCTCTCTGCGTCTTCCCATCGGGTGATTCCCATACCCGGAACAGCTCCCGTAGGGGAAGGGATCCGTCCCTTTCAGCTGCCAAAGTGCGGGCGCTGCGGACCCTTAGCACTCGTGGTACCTCTGACGTTACTAGAGGAACCTCGGGTCGAACAGCCGAGCCCCTCCTTCGGGAGTTGTTCGTATTGGGATGGACTCGAGGGGGCAGTGTGTTCCCGAAACCCGTGGGAATCGGGTACGTCTTCGGACGGGGTTGAGGGAAGCCATTAAGTCTCCCGGGTACTAGCCTGCAAAGCTAGTAGAAGGTGTGCTAGATCACCAGGCGGCGCCACCGAGGTTTTTCGGTAGTCTTCACCTTGTGTTGACGCGCGTAAGTGGCGTATCCACTTCCATCCCGTCTTGAGTCCATAGGAGCAGATGGGGGGGCTTGTTAGTCTCTAGGTCTTGTCCCATGGAAAGCCCCACGGAGGACGCCGAGCGCCCTTTGGGACAGGTCGGATACTCCCTGGTCGAAGGAGGCCCGGGTCCAGTTCCTACGGGTTCAGGACTAATGGGAGTAGAACCTCTGGGCTAAACCCGGAACAGCACGCCCTCTCTGGTCTTCAACGAGTCCCATTGGGCCCAGTAAGACTTGTAGGTGGCGCTCCTCGGTGCGATGTCCGCCCAGGTTGGTCTCGTCCCTGCCTCCACTTCCCTCAAGAGGGGCCCCAAGTCTGCGTCCGCCAGCTGTTCCCTCCTCAGGCCTGCGCTATCCCAGCCATCCGCAGGCACTGCCGTGACTACTCGAACTGCTGCGTCACGCTCCTCCTCCGCTCTTGTGCATTGTCCGCACTCTTCTGGACAGGGTCTTCGAAACATAGCGTCCGCGTTACCGTGGCTCTTCCCTCTGCGATGTTCCGAGGTGAAGTTGTACTCCTGCAGCCTCTGGACCCAACGTGCTGTCTGGCCTTCCAGGTTCTTAAAGCTCAATAGCCAGGTTAGGGCGAAATGGTCAGTCCTCAGGTGGAATAGCTGACCGTACAGGTACTTGTAGAAGTGCTACAAGGTCTTTACTACCGCCAATAATTCTCGCCGGGTAGCGCAGTAGTTCTCTGCCTTGGACAGCGTCTTGCTGTAGTAGGCTATCACCCGCTCATGGTCGTCCTGGATCTGCGATAGGACGCCTCCAATGCAATGGTCGCTGGCGTCGGTGTCCACAATGAAGGTGATACCTGGTTGTGGAAATCCCAAAATTGGAGCGCTGCACAGGGTCTTCTTCAGCTGCTGGAAAGTGTCTTCGGCGTCCTCCGTCCACACATAAGGCCGGTGTTCCTCTGTCAGGCGGGTGAGAGGTTTGGCGATGTTAGAGAATCCGTTTATGAAGCTTTGGTAATAACTGCACAGCCCCAGGAAACTGCGCAACTCTTTCTTATTCTTTGGGCGAGGCCAATCTCTCACAGCCTGTGTCTTCTCCGGGTCTGTGGCCACTCCGATTGCTGAGACTATGTGGCCGAAGTAGTTCACTTCCTTGCGGAAGAGCTGGCACTTCTTCGCGTTCAGCTTCAAGTTGGTCGCCTGCAATCTCTGTAGCACCTTACTCAGATTCTCGAGATGGTCTTCAAAAGTTTTACCGACGATGATGTCCAGGTATAGCAGGCAGGCGTCGTAAGTCAGTCCTCTCATCACTGCATGAGGCTTTGGAAGGTAGCTGGTGCGTTGCAGAGGCCAAAGGGCATAACTGTGAACTGCCAGAGCCCTGGGCCTGTCGAGAATGCGGTCTTCTCCTTGTCTCTCGGATCTAGAGCTACCTTCCGGTAGCCCGACTTCAGGTCCAGGGTCGAGAACCACTGCGCACCAGCTAGCGTGTCCAGGGTGTCGTTAATCCGGGGTAAGGGGAAGCAGTCCTTCCGGGTGACAGCGTTCAGCTTCCTGTAGTCCACGCAGAAGCGTATCTCGCCGTTCTTCGTCACCAAGACTATAGGGGAACACCAAGGGCTGTCAGACTCTTCAATCACCCCCTGGATCTCATGTCCTCCAGCATGTCTCGTACCGCCCCTTGCTTCGCCAGCGGAACGCGTCTATGTGGTTGCCGAATAGGCCGGGCATCCCCGGTGTCGATGCGGTGAAGCACTTTGTCCGTGCGGCCGTAGTCACTATCGCCTTGGCTGAAGACGCGCTGGTATTGCCTCAGCAGTTGTCGAACTTTCTCCAGTTGTTCTGCGGTCAGGTGGTCGGCCGCCCTCTCCAGTAAGCCTTCTAGCCGGGGTCCCAGGTGTTGCGTCGGCACCGGCTCTTGCCTCATGTCGATTGCTGTTACGTTCACCACGGGCTCGCACGTTCCCAACTCCGTCCTGGCCTGGACATCGTGATCGGTGTCCGTTGGTTTTAGCAGTCTCACTGGCACCTCCCCTCGGCACGGCAGCAATGCCCTGGCTACACAGTCCGCGTGCAGGCGTCTTCTGGTCCAGCATCATGTTGCGCCGTCACCACCACCTCGCTCCTCGCGGGGACAACCACGTCTTCGTTCAAGACGACCCTGCAAATTCCAAGGCGCTCTTCGGGTTGACGGAGTATAACCTCTTCTCCGTTGAGCCGCAGGACCTTCCTGCCGACGTCGACCGTCGCCTCGTGGCTCCTGAGGGCATCCAGTCCCAGAATCACCTCCTCAGCCACGTTCGCGACGAACATACATAGACGCACGGCACTCCGTCCCAAGGTCAGCTCCAGTAGGGCCTCCTCCGCAGGCAAGGTGTCGCCCGATGCCGTCACAAGCTGGTATGGTCGGCTCGGCTTCCTCGTCGGCAAACCCTTCGCCACGTCAGGTCTGATGATGGTCACGGCCGCCCCGTGTCCACCAGCACGTGGCACGGCTTTCCTGTTACCCAGCCGTCCGCGATGAGGCTGTCATCCGTACGCCGGCTGATGGCACGCAGTGTCACTCGAGGGGACGGTGGTGATGGCGCCGATGTGCCCCTCTCCACGACGGCCCTTACTCGTTTTCCGGCTGCTCTTCGTGGTGTGGGCAGTCTCTCTGCAGGGACGCGGGCTGTCCACACCCCCAACACAGACCACTAGGTGTTCGCCGGCGTCCCTCGGCTGGTCTTCGGTCTCCGGCGTAGCGGACACTCCTCGTTCTCGACGACGGGGTAGCCGTCACCTCGGCCGCCTCCATCCTTAATGCTGCCGTTAGCGCCTCGTGGATGGTTCTATAATCGCCGAGCATTAGGCGCTGACGAATCTCCGTGTCACGTACCCCGTCAACGTATGTGTAGGCAGCATTCCGGGATACGAACTCTGGTGGGAGGTCGACTAGGGCCTTGCTAACCAGTTGTTCAACTGCCAGGGCGAATTCCTGCAGCGTCTCCCCTGGCTGCTGTGACCTTGCCTTTAGTTGGCTGCGTTACGCTGCGGCCAAGCGGTGATTTCCGAAACGATTCTCCAGGGCCTCCCAGATGCCCTTGGGCGCCGCCGTTGTCTGCGCCGAGGTTAGGACTTCCGCGGCCCGTCCCTGGAGGCTGGCTATTAACTGTGTTGCCTCCTCCTTTGGTGACCATTTGTTGTGCTTGGCCACTGCATCGAATTGGCGGCGGAAGACCTCAAACGTTGACGCGCCGTCATATTTTGGAGGTTTGACCCGCGCCGATGTTGTGTCGCGTCCCGGTGCGTCGACCTTCAAATTCTTCAACCTCCTGCCGACGACGTCCTCCACCATGGCGCTCAGGGACTTGACGTTATTGTCGGTCTTTCTTTCCAGCTCATTAACGCGGCTCGCCAGATCTTCGACGCGCTCGCCTAACTCTGGGACGTCCTCTTTTACGCCGGTCAGCTGCTCTTCGAACTTCACGGCAAGGGCGTCGTTTGCCGCATTCATCTCCGTGGTCAATTCGGTCATATTCGCGGTCAGGTTGTTATTTGCCGCCTCCTTCTTTGCTGTTAGTTCCGCCTTCATTTCTTCCATCCTCTCGGCGATGTCGTTGGCCGTCTTCATTTCTTCCATTTTCTCGGTGATGTCATTAGCCGTCTTCATTTGTTTCAGTTCCGCGGCCAGGTTGTTATTTGCCGCCTCCGTCTTCGCTGTTATTTCCGCGGCCAGGTTGTTATTTGCCGCTTCCGTCTTCGCTGTTATTTCGGCCTTTATTTCTTCCATTTTGTGTAAAGTCTTTTCCAGTGCCGATTCCATGGCCGTTATCCCACTTCTGACGCCAGTTGTGGCTTTGTGGGTTCGTAAAATTAAAAAGTTCAATTACACCACCCAAAAAATGGTCTTTATTTCCACCTTATTCTAATGTCACAGTTACAATTTCGTAATGTACACAATTACAACCAAGCCAGTTCGTCTTTCCACGTACACTCGGCGCGCCTTACACTCCTGCTCGCCACGACTCACTCAACACAACTAACCGTCGCCTCGCTTGTATTGATCGGCGGCCCGAAGTTTCTCGAGATCTCCTTTTATGGAGGGGGAAAACATTCTCGACGCTTCGCCCTCCTTCGGGCAGCAGGAGGAGGGGAAAACGAAGACTCGGCTACCCCTGTGGTCTCCCCTGCCTCCACCGGCCTTCATTTATTGATCGGCATCGTGAGTTTGCCGCTTGGGTAACGTGATTATCAAGTTGTATTGATCTTTGCTTCTTAAATCAATGAATTTCCATTTTTAAGGCCGGTTTTCAAGAGGAGCTGAACTGAAATCCAGCATCGCGACTAAGCGTGCTCCTCTCGGAGGAAATCGCCAGAGCCTCCTTAATTCTCCGCTCCCAGTAACTGTTGCATATTGCCAAGATGATCGTCTGCCGAAAATTGGCTCAATGGTTATTATCAATACAATGCTCTGCCAGCCCAGACTTCTTCTCAGGTTGCATTAAACGAATGCTCCGTTCATGTTTATTCTGGTAGCTATGGTCCTTCCGGTTTGTCATATGTACGGTGTCCCACATTCACAGGGAATGCGGTTTACTCCCTGAACTTGGATGTCCAGTTTGTCTTTCACCGGTTTCAACAGATTTTTAATCTTCGGAGGTGGCTTGTGGATGGTCCCGATGTATTTGGCGAGAATTCTGCTGATTCTGCCGGATAGATTGTCGATAAACGGGATGCAGACTGTAGCGGTAGGCTTATCTGACGCTTGCTGAATTACAGGTTTCCCTTTCCTAGCTTTGGTGATCGAGGCTTCTACGTCATATTCGGAGTAGCCATTTTGACGGAAAGTGAGTCTCAGGTGCTGTAATTCCTGTTTTAAGTGGCCGGGATCAGAGATAGACAAAGCTCTGTGGGCCAATATATTGAGAACTCCCAGTCATTGAGACTTATGATAGGAACTATGAGTATTCAGACAGAGATCAGTGTGTGTAGGCTTGCAGTATACAGCATGTCCCAGTGTACCGTTGCTCTTTTTTGAAACAAGAAAGTCCAGGAATGGAAGAGTTCTATCCTCCATTTCCATGGTAAACTGTATTTGAGGTCGAAGGCTGTTGAGATGCGCAAGAAAGCTAGGCGAAGTGTCTGATCCATGTGGCCAAATTACAAAAGTGCCATCCATGTATCTATAGAAATGAGATGGTTTAAGTTGAACTGTGGCAAGTATTTCATGTTCTAGGTGTTCCATATAGAAATTGGCTATAGATGGTGACAAAGGGGAAACCATTGCTATTCCGTCTACTTGTTCATAGTTCTTTATCCCATGTAGGTCAAAATCCCCAAATATGCCTTAATTTGCCTCTCACTTGTGTCTTCCTGATGAAAATCTAGTTTATTCACCTGAGAAAAGCTTTGCATATTTATTTGACTCTGATGTAAAATGCAAGAAGTGACCATCTGCAAAAAGTGTAAAGTATTTGGTTTCCTCACATCCCAATTCTAGATTGTGACAGATTCCTACTGGGGATATAAATAGTCAATTTCTGTAAAAGACAGCTGAGAAGACCATTTGAGGAGTGAACTGTTCATATGATTTTGTGGAACTGAAGTATCACTACCATCTACATCAGTGCACTCTCTATCAGTAGCTCAGCTGTCTTGTGCTGAGCTGGCCAACCATGATGCTTCAGAACTGTCACTTTCGTATGCTAACTCTTCCAAAAGAGCATCTTTTAGTTCTCCGTCTGTAGTCAATTTCTGTTTAGGTACATACTGTTTACACCCCAAGGACCCTGTGAGAACTTCCATGGTCATAGATACAGTGAAACTGACTAGCAAAGTGACCACCTGATGCCGGAAATGCAACTGTTTATTTTTAGTATTGACAAAAGAAAGTTAAGATGAATGTAATTAGAGGGCATCAGAAGACACACCTTTACTGCGCTTTACTACGATATGCAGGGCAAAGGGATAAGTCACTTATTCCTGAACAACACTAACAATATTTTGGTGGCTATCTAAATTTACCTCAAAGTTTGACAGCGCATAGCAGAAGTGATCCTGGACCTTGGAACATGCTTGATCCCTTCCTTCCTGGATAAGTTCAACAAAAGTATGTTTAATTAGGTTGCATGTAATAACCATAATCATAAGAGTCTGGTTCATTTTATCGCACAGTGATGGTAAAATTAAAAATTAAGATAAGCTGAGAAATTGGGTATAAAAGGGAATGAAATTAAACATAAGCATCTTTAAGTCGGACTGAAAAATTTAATGCCATAGCTGAGATTTGAACCATGGATTTTCCAGTCTCCGTCGTGCTGCTCTTAACCATTTAGCTACCATGGCTAACATGCCAGCATGACATTAAATTCTCCAGCTAACTTGTGTTTTTCCTGACTAGGAGTTCTCATAATCACATAGGGCAGCTACCTTAATGGCGCCTTTACTATGCTGTATTTATTTTAAAGCGCAGGCTTTGTAGTTCAGACCACTATTAGGTAAATTAATGGAAATTAATTGTTTCACACCAACCGTGTGTTGGCTAAATTATTTCAAGTTAGAGTCAGACTGGAAAATTCAATGCCATAGCCGGGATTTGAGCCACAGAGAGAAGCTTCAGGCAGTATTGGGTTCTTTATTTAGTGTTCGAAGCTTATGTAAGACAAAAATACTAGAGGTGGCCCAAACACACACTTGGGAGAAAAAAGAAGGGACATAATGGCTATTATCCGAAAATGATTGATCATCATTACTGGTAAATAAAGCTTGGTAGCCAGGTAGGTGTGTTCTAATTCCCTCACAGCAGGTAATTAGCTCTGCAGCCACTATGACACTGCTTTTTCCGCACTGGTTGACACGAATAATCTTTTCATAGTGGGCATCTGTAGCATAGATGGTAGCATGTCTGCCCTATGTTCAAGAGGTCCCGAATTTGAGTCTCGGTTAGGGTGAGTTATCTGGATAAGCCTTTTCTGGTGTTTTCCCTTATCCTGAAAAACGAATATATGGTAACTCAAAGCTCTATGTACACTGGGCTCATTTGAACATCATTTCAACCATTGCATTCATTATCTTGATTTGATTCAAGTTAGAGGACAGTAATAATAAAAGAGAACTTTTACAGTGGTTGGAGGATCCAAGTACACTACCAGCATTTACCTTCAGGGCATTGGTCAGGTGACCTCGCATTCCTTCAGGTGGCTCTGTTGGTTGCGGGTTCAACTCCCACCCAGACCAATGTCATCAAGTATGCTTAAAAGTAACAGCCCGGTATCTTTGGTTTACTGTCATGTAATAGAACTCCAGCAGGTCAAAATCACGGCAACTGATATGATCCTGGCAGTTGACAAGTTGTTAGGAAAGATATTTTGCCGACAGTTCGGACAATGACCCTTGATACAGGTTGGGCAATTCATCCACATCATAGCGCCCTGCTGAAAATCTTGGCTGTTGGCTTGTAATCTTGTCGGTTATACTAGGTCTTCATCCGCCCTCTTGCTACCTGTATATGTTGATGAGCCATCTGCTGCACTCGAGAAAACGGTCCATGGGTTCAATGACTGCTGGTCTACCAGGTGCGCCTTTGCATTCACTTTGCCTCTGATAGGTCCAACCGCATTCTCCATTAGTTTCCCAGGAGACCTCCAAAAGGTTGGTTGGGACTCCGGAACTCTGGCTTGTCTTGCCCAAGTCACAGGACCCTCCTGTCGACGTCAATTGTCTTCTTGGCTCTAAGGGCATCCAGACCCCTTATAACCTCAGCCATTCTTTTGAAGAACATCGATAAATTTACAGAGCCCCAAGGTTAACACCAAGGCCGCCTCCACAAGCAAGGTGTCTCCCGATTCCGTCACTTTGGTACGGCGGGCTAGCGACGGCAAGCCCTCTGCCACGTCACTTCTGATTAGGTAAAGGCTGCATTTATTATTATTTATTTCATTTACGTCCTCCAGCGTTAAGTAATATCGGACGAGATGGATGCATTTGTATCCACTAGTGCCCAGGACAGTTTTCCCTGAATCCGACCGACCATAATGAGGTTATCTTCCACTCTTCCGTCTAACATGCCACAGCGTCACTTAAGCAGGTGGTTCCAACATATCCCTCACTACATCGATTCATATTCGTTTCCGCCTGCTCGTCGATTTGGCTGTATACCGCCCTTCACTACGTTCCTGATTGGCCATAGCACCAATACACGCTGCTTGGCGCTCTGCAGTTTCGTTGTACACAGTCTCTCAGCAGATTTCTCGGCTAGCCATATCCTCAAAGAATTCCACTAGAATGTCTTCGTATGTCTCCTGCGGACTGATTGTACAGAATACTACTGACGTCCAAGTACAGAAAGATGTTACCTTAACTGCTGGCCGCTCTCTCAGGACGGTATCACCTGCATTTGCTGGCACCGCCTGCCGTTCGACTCGGCTTGGAAGCCCTTAACTAGTTGTCCTTACTGTTCACATCCTAAGCACACTGATGTGCCTGGGCTGATCCTATCTCCGATGTACCGAATACTCCAGATCATCGTGGTACTCCATCTTCAATGCGGCAATCAGCGCTTTGTGGGTGTTCTTATAATCGTCGAATACCAGACACTGTCGTATCCCTGCCTCACGTATCCCATCAACATAGGCAGCTTCCTGGGACATGTAACTGGTCGGAAGTTTCCCCAGAACATTGTTCTCCATCTCTCCAATTGCCAAGGCGAACTCCGGCAGCGACAGCGGCCCCCTAGGTCGCTGCAAACTTGACGAGCTAAATATAATAGCCTGCGGATAAGCGGTGGTTTCCAAACTATTTCGCAATCACCAATTAATTTTCATAACTTAGAAAGTCCCCAGTTCAATCAACGCTCTTCATTCTGATCACAATCCTATGTTGAAAGAAGTCAACACGCAGTGTGCCAGGCACGACTCTTTGGATCCGAGAAGTCGACTGAGAAGGCGTAAGGAACTGTTTTAGGACTTCCACACCACCAAACACCGTAGTCACCGACCTCGTTCCTGACGGCTCAGGTCTCATCCTTCACCTCCATGGTGACACCAACTGCCTACAACCTAACAGTTTATGCCCCTATATTCAGATGTCTTGCGCGTCAACGTAATCCCCAAAAACGAGCGCAACCGCGTCGGCAGATTGGTCTCAAACTGTGCGAGCATCAGCTGCAAGTTTGGGAAGGACCTGCGTTGAAACTGCGCTTTGAAAGTGAAGATCGTGTTTAGCATGGCCAAAAGCCAACGCAATCGCCGAGGCCAATATACCTCACGACTCATGGCACTGAGGCCCTGGTCTTTGACCCCCCTCCCAGGTCAGGCAAACATGTCGCAAAATATTTTGAATGCATGTGGCACCAAGAGACTAGCAAAACATCTCCGAACCTGTTGGTCGGCAAGAATATCGTTAACTTAGACGTCTTCTGGACGTTGCGGAAGGACATCTCTTCATTCGACCAAGTGAACTCCACAGCACCTCCTGTGGCAGAACCTGATGATCTAATACTCTTCATGGTTTACCACGTTTCTTTCAACTTTGTTAACTTTCCCACGAGAATCTCCAGTATGTCCCTTGCTCTGAATAATTCCGCGCGAGAGTGAAGAAAGACTGGCGTGATTTGCATTTTGAAGCCCAGAAAACAAGTGCAAGTACTTCCAATTACCGTCCTACCAAACTCCTTTCGACCCTTTCAAACGGATGGTTATAAACTGCTTGTTCCTAATACGGAGTGATATTCCTTCTGTCCCCAGCTACTTATCTGGATTTAGTCTTGGACAGTCAACGTATTGCTTGGCTTAAGTTGTCTGGAGGGCCATAAAAAGGGGAGAATACTTTCCCTGAACATGTTAAGGACTGGGGCAGCAAGCAAGTTTTGCAGGCAGAAATGCCGGAAGTACAATGACACTAGCGGCTTAAATTTGTCTTGTGTGCACTGTTGGACTTCAAATGTGCATGTGGATAATGTATTATTTTACTTAAAAGTACGTTATACCATTACATTTGGGATGGAAGGCTCTCTGGAGAACTGATACACGCTTATATGTTTTGCTTCCATTCCTAATAGTGATTTTTGTACTATTAGCTGCTGTTGGTAAACGAGGAAAGCCTCTGCAATTTGATGTCAGGGAAATGGTTTGTAATATGCACACGTTCTTTGCAGAACAGTTCGATGCCTAGAAGAATAGAAGGGGTACTAGATCATTAGCGGATGTTTTAGAAAGGACAACTGTTGCAACTGGAATACCCAAGGGAGCAGTTACCCGTTTTTTAAATGGGACAAAACTGAGGCACGAAAATGAAGCTATTCTGGCAATTCCTGGAGAACAGAAACTGATATAACAGTAAAGAAAACGGTCGTAGAATCATTCACCAAATATAAATGCAAAAACATTTCTGTTTATGTATAATAATATATACTTGCTAAGTTAGAATGACATCAGGGAACCTCTTAAGACATTGTTCCACGGAATAAATGTACTCTCCGTAAAATATTAAAAAGTAATGGCATTTTCATATATGAAAACTAACAAAGCATGGAAGTTTCTAATGAGAAGAAGCGATAATTTAGTACAAATATTTAATTTGTTCTGAAATAGTGAGGGTTTGCGAAATTCAATTTGACGGATTGTTTGTCTAGACGAGACATGGATAAGGGTACATTACACAAAAATATATGTATGTGCGAACATCTTAATGGGGAATATGAGCCACCCTTAAATGTTCCCCTAGGTAAAAGGCAGGGATTAATGATTCTTCACGTTGTGTCTTAGTTGAGATATGTGCCGAATGGCTTTCTCATCTTCAAATCCAAGTTGACGAAAGGTTACCACGAATAAATTTACGGAAATGTTTTTAAGAACTGGTTCGTCAATACACTGCTTCCAAATATCTCTTTGAGGTCGGTCATTGTAATCAATAACGCTTATCATTCAGTTGAACAAAGCGAAGCTTTAATTTCCTCCACAAGAAAAGCTGTGATGCAGAACTGGTCTCATCAACATAGTTACAGTTATGATCCATGCTTTACCAAACTTGTGCATTATTAAAACATAAGTACAGAATTTATGAAATTGACCAAATTATGCACAACATATTCTCTGCCTCCATAACACTTTAACAAATCCAAATGAACAGATTTAGGGACAAATAAAAGGTGATATAAGCATTAACATTAGCAATCAGAATGGATTGTCTAGACCTACGGCGCAGAAAATTAATTCTGAAGAACTGCTTGTGATCACGTTCGCCAAATAGAAGAACCTTCCAGGAAGAAACATTCTCTTATTGATGAAATTTAGGGCAGTGTTAGTATTGATATAGAAAAAGTGGACTCGGATGAAGACGAAGATCCTGCATCCTTCACTGCAGAGGATGAGACGACTGTTTGCAGTCCATAGTATGCCACTGAATGGATGGTGGGTATGGAAACTCTCCCGCATTCTCCATAGCAACAGAGATAGAGGAGTAAGCACCTGCTTTCTTTTTTCAACGTGTCTTTCTCTTTCTTTATGCCTGAGACAAACAAGGTGTAGCAGTTGCTTCGCTGCTTCGAGGAACGTTCCTTCGTTGCCACGATGTATTTGGATATTGAGAAACTTCTAAGATCTGGCATATGGGCCATTTTCACAAGCCATCTTGCTGAGACTACCTACAGGCTAAACGAAATTGTACATTGTACATTGTCCAAGATACCGTACGTTTACAGTTATACTTGATTAGAGAACATCAAGACTTAGGGAAGGGACTGCTCGATGATGTTGCTGTATGACACCTATATTAGGGGAACTATCCAGGCTCATGCAGAAGTGGAATCGGTGTTGGCTTATGTTCTTTAATGTGGCCAACTCTCATCGTCTGCAACACCTTTAGGTACATAGGTAAAGAATTATAGGCATTGGATCACTTGCCTGGAAATGAAGCTGGACAAGGATTTCAACTTTCAAGAGCACGTCAGGGACCAAACGAACACAGGGGCGCTTAAGTATGTCTGCACCCTATTCTAAGGTGGCTTACGATTTTGACTGAAGCTATACCTTTCGGAACCCTTATAATCCCCCGAATACTCCCTGCCTGCGAGATCTGGGACATGGTTGCATGATTGTTATAGCTACAACAGGCGGGGAATAGGGGACTATGGACCATCTATTCTGTCGCATACTCATTCCTGTGAGACATCAGGAAGCCTCACCCTATCCGTGTATGGATAGATGTAATTAGGTGCGGGTCGGACGGGTAATACAGTATCCCCTCTGAATAGCGACCTATCTATACTACAGCCATTAGCTATAAAAGTAGGGAGAAAATGTTTAAAATTCGGCAAATAAAGCGCTTAGAGCATGATCTATTTTAGATTAAAATTGTTCTGCTGTATAACCTATCAATAAACCGAGAAGTTATACTGCCCCCTGCAAATATCAAGAAATGGTAAGGGAATAATAAGCAATGTGTCACGCCATGATCGTCTTCTCCATGACTGCAGACTCGGAAAATGTTCCGGCTCCTCATTAGTGAAATCGCAAAATGACATGGACAAGATCAAGGCTGCCCACTTATTACATTTCTTTCTTTTTACACAGAAGCGTATATGTTTGCATTCCCAGTTGCTCATGGCAAACCTGCCGCGAATGTCTAACGAAAATTGATGTGGGCTTAAGAAGCACATTTTATTTGTCACTTGTGATAATATTCAACAACTTGTTACCGGTGCTAACGCGTATGTCTTATTGGTGATACTTCGCAGTTAAAAAGTGTACGTTATGGAGGTCATGAGTGACAAAAGAGCAAACCCATATTGACATTTACAAAACAATCTCTTCTCGACTTTCATAATGCAGATTTCAGCAGTCTGATGATCGAACTTCCCATGAAATAGACATAGCACTGGACCAAACTATCATTAATGTATAATAATTACCAGAGGCCGGGAGTGTAGACGTTATGGATCATTAGATAAGGGAGGAGAACTAAATCCCTAAAATAGGCAATAAAGGTAACATATATTGCGTTATCTTATTTTCTCACTGGATAGGACTTTTAATCGCTCAAGCATAATTATGTTGACATTGCATTGTGTCAATTTTTAAGAAACTTAACCTTTGAAACAAAGTTACAGTCCTACTTCACAGAAAAGTATTAGCTACAAATCAGAATCAAGTTATATTATAACATTTTCAGCATTATGTTGAATCTCTGTTAGATGACCTCTTAACACCTACAAAGGCTGTTGGAACAAATCTTAAACATAATACTGTAATAAGAGTCCACTTCTATTGCAACAGAAGGCCGTGCCGTGGCTCATTGGTTACACCGCTTGACTCTCACCAAGGCGGTCCGGGTTCGATCCCAGGCGACCGCAAAGTGAGATTTGTGGTGGACAACACGGCGTTGGGGCGGGTTTTCTCCAGGATCTCCGGTTTCCCCCGCCATCTCATTCCATCGGTGCTCCATCTTCATCTCATGTATCATCAGTGTCATCACCTGCGATGCCGTATGTAGTAAACGCGGGCGTTAAACAGTACACATTTCATTTAATTTATTGCAACAGAACTGTCACATTGTAGAAGGTTTTTTTTTTTTAGTTTGTCAAATTAAGAATTCATCCAAAGCGTTACTTTACTCGTTCCCTAATTGAATCCTGTTTTTCTATATATTAAGATAGATTAGGTAACGGATTGAACAGCTAGCACCCCGACCCGCAATTGCATCTTTTTACATAAACCCCCAGGAGGAACGAGCGAAATGGAATGGCAGCAGGAGACGTAATGGTTGAAAGAAAGGGCAGCATAAGGGTCAGTAGCAATTAAGTTTTTTTTAATGTTCACTGGCTTCACCTCCATGCAGGAAGACGCTCGCGGTGAGCAACCGAAGGATGACTGAGGCTCCTCTCCAGCAGGAACCGGAGAAAGATCGGCGCGGCATTGGAGGCTTAGAATGTCATCCTCCAGCGTGCGAGTGTTAGTGCTATATACCTTTCGTTGGCCGAGACACAATCCTGTAGTACTGCAACATAAAGAGGAAGAAAATTGGGAGAGAGAGTAAAGCTTGGTAGGAGATATTACTTTAGCGTTCACCTAAAAAACCTATTATCAGAATTGACAGTTGCCAGAGATAGAACCTGAGATCTCCAGAGTGGAAGTATCACGCGTTTATTGCGGAGCCAATTTGCTTGGTTCTCATGTTTCTGGAGCACACTCTGCAGATCCTGAAATGCATCACCCAAAGTTTTCAGTGACTTCGTCAGAAGATATCTCCAGTCTGCATATTGTTTTTCTGTGGACTCTATAACTGCCGTGGTTCTCATTTTTCCCCTGGGCGTGAAAGATTAATTTTTTAGAGGCCTCTGTATAAAATTTGAGGTTCCTTCTTGAATCTAGCAGACACCTGTGGCAGAAAACAAATTTGTCTACTGTAAAACTTAAATCATTTATCGCTTTCCAAGATTTGAGACATTTCTTTGCTGCTATAATTGAACATATTTTCGATATTTGCAAAGTAAATATCGTTATCTCTTCGTCGCTATAAAAACCACATGCCTTGCAGACCACGTGAAGCATTTTTCGAAATAGCACTTTTATTCCCGATTTCACCAACAGATGTTACAATCGAAGTTAACAAATGCAACGTAGAAATTGTAACAGCGCCAACAAAGCTGTTATATTTCTTGCATTTCACCAACCTGTATTCTGAAAATGTTAACAAACATGTTTTAAGGCCAAGAGACTTGTAAATATTACAGCTATAGAGGGCTATGGATGAGTCGTACTATTTTCTGAACTACTGCGATGCGTTTTCGTTTTCTTTTTCGTCTGCACTCAGCTGAAAAAATGGCGGGTGAACAAAATCGTAAGAGAAGACGTGGGACAAATTTCTCATCCATGGAGACAAAATTGCAAACTGAATTGGTGACGAAGTGTAAATATATCGTGTAAAATAAGACGACGGATGCGGTGACTGTAAAAGAGAAAGATGTCACGTGGGAAAAGGTTGCAAACGAATTCAGTACAAATGCATATGTCACTACTGGAAGCACGAAACATCTGTCTGTATTATATAAATTTAAAACGAGGTACAAAGAACGACAGGTGACTTAAACGTTTCAAGACGGGAGGTGGACAGTGGATTATCCACATAATTCAGTGAATTATAAAATCGCAAGGTTATTGATACTTTAAGCAAAGGCGACATCGGCATATTACTTTCGATGCATGTTCTAACTCAGTATTACATACATTTAAAACGAGGAGCGAAGGACAAGTGACGAGTGACTTCAACGTTTCAAGACGGGAGGTGGTACTGCCGCAGTAACCGTCATAGCAACATTTTTCGACAGTCTATACCTCCGTAAAAAATGTTATTCTGATAGCTCCTCAAAATAATTTTTCCTCATAGGCCGTATTCTATTACGAATGCCATTTAGACGGTCTTAAATATAGCAAATCGACATCAACAGCTGCGTTCACGCCCACCATCTTGACTATTTACAATTGTTAAGGACTTAACATCAGAAATTTCGCTTGTTAGTTTAACAAGAGTTAACACGAGTGTTAAGCTAACACTTATTGGTGAAATGCAATTTTTGTTATGACTATTGCTAAACTCGTGTTAAGTCTTAACATCTGTTTGTGAAATCGGACATTAAAGTTTTTCCGGCTATTGCTACGTTTTATGTGTCTGATGAAGAGTAAGAGGTTGCCATAGAGGTTTTTCGGGTCAAAGTAGCTGTGGAAAAAATGTGCGATAATTACGAATGCCTTTATGATTAAAATTCTCAAAGACCTGGTGGTCCACTAATGACATTAACAATAAAACGACACATAGAATCAGGTTGGCTCTCGATCTACTTCCAGATATTTTTAATTTTAGTTTTATATTTCACAATTTTCATTACTCTAACGCAATGTATACAAATTTGTCCGTTTCCTTCTCCAAAAGTTGTCTTAAAAGTCTTGGCGTTAACACGTGCTTGTCAACAATTTCAGGAAACAGGTTGGTGAAATGCAAGAAATTTAACACTAGTGTTAGCGCTGTAACAATTGTTACGTTACATTTGTTAACGTCGACTTTAACATTTGTTGGTGAAATCGGGCATTAATGTAGGTTTTTGAATCTTCCACATAGGGTCTCGGATGTCAAGAAAATCTTTATATAAGCCGAGTGTAAATTGAGGTTTTCGACACGATGTTGCAATTGTCATTTAAAGCACAAAATATATTCGCAGTAGCATTAAAAAGTGTACATGTTTAAGTCTTTGGTTCTGCTGATAAATTTAGATGAGGAATATTTATTTTGTTATTTATTGACTGCTAACACGTTGAACAACAACGACACAATGAAAAATGAAAGAGACATTTCCCACAATAAGGAATTATTTACCATTATAGTTTTAGATCTCGCACTCACTGTTGCATTGAACATTATACATGCCCACTCGAGTAAGCTGCCAGCACCAAATGGGCGTGTTTCCACGATGTTGGTGAGATGAAATCAGGTTCCACATTCTCTCCAAATTACTGTGTGACGAGAATCACTGTTGAAGCTGAATTTGGATTCATCTGTAAACAGCACGTTCTTCCATTCATTCAAAGCCCAATGTTGTCTTTGATGACTCCATAAGGGACAGTATATGTAGTCGTGTTAGTGGAGCCCACACTTCTGAACCTCTGGCATAAGATCGACTGCCCTGAGCCTCCGGTATAAAGTTTGTCTCAAAAATCGAACGCCTGAGGTGACTGCAAGCTCGGAAGACAGTTGTCTCACGGGAATCCTCTGATGTCATCGCGCTGTTGTGGTGAAATATCGGTCCTGTTACGTATTTTGACCGCGGGCGACCACGTACAGGGATCCGATGAACACCTTCTGTTCCACTTTGTGGCACATTCAGGGCCCGAGAGACTGATCTGTGACTGACCTGCCTCTGTCGATCAGATGAATCTACCTTTCAAAACAAGTGCCAGTTGACATCTTTGGTCATGTTTGTGCTTCCCTATAAACACTTTGCGAAGCAAGTATCCACTGCTCACAATGGGAGAATACTAAGGAATGAGCCACACACTGGTTCTGGTACTCTGGTATTGATTTATTGATCTAGTTTTATTGACCTCTGAAGCGTGAACCCACTTACCTATCAGTGACCACTAGTAAGGGGAGGCACAAATTGTGATAACGTTTAATGGCACTCGCTCATCGTTTTCCCTTTCAGGTCTTTTTTTTCTGAATTATGCTTAACTTTTGGACACTAGTGTAAGTTAACACAAAACCGCGGCTTTTCAATCACAAAGTTTCTATTCTAGTAGTTGACATTCAAACTGAAGATAGATTTAATACTTTAACAAGGCACACTGCTAAAGTTTCGGTCTATGACATTAATTTTCCCATTAATCTACGGGACGCGTTGTATAGTGATCTAAAACTCTTCGCAGTACACAGTGAAGACCTGATATAAATCCAAATTCAGTATATCTCTAATCACTGCCTGTCCTCAAAGAAGGTAAACTTCTATTTCTAATTCACACCGCTATTAATTCTTCGGTAGATCCCAAGAATTGCAATGGATAACGAAATGGAAGGGGAGGGGCGAAAGTGACTGGTTTTTACTTATAACGCTCCACCAATTATAATTCAGTTCATCTATTTTGCTGGCTGCTCCTGAGAAACGGAAAAGTTACTCACCACTGTTGCAACAATTAACACTCAACACAACGTTGAACATAAACCAATTGTGTGAAACTCAATAAGTCGTACGTGTAGTAGGGATTTCATTATCATTCTGTCTCCACTACATTACGATGTGAAGCAAAGAGTAAGCATATCCACTCCGATTATGAGAATTCAGTATTTGTAGTCACAATATGTGCTTGATGGAAGAGACACCGGAATAAATAATGAAAGCTATGGGTGCGCCCTTTTTTAAACAACAGAAGGACTATAAATAGTATCTTATCTGAATTGAAAGCTGAAGAACTTTCTAAGACTGTCGAAAGAAGATATCTTTCTCTTGCCAACTCTAATTTAACCTACGATTGCTAGAGAGGAGATGAATTTCTGACCAACAGCCATCAGCTGTTCAAGTCCCTTCTAGAAGTATGCGCATAACACACCACGGGCTGTCCCTCAGCCTGCCAGTTCCTCTGGTGCTGCTGCTTTGCACAAACAAGTTGTACTATTGCGAATTTCTTCTTTGTGGAGGGGACAGTATAGCTGGCTGTAGAGACAATCAATGCTCGGAAGAAGAAGAAGAAGAAGAAGAAGAAGAAGAAGAAGAAGAAGAAGAAGAAGAAGAAGAAGAAGAAGAAGAAGAAGAAGAAGAAGAAGAAGAAGAAGAAGAAGAAGAAGAAGAAGAAGAAGAAGAAGAAGAAGAAGAAGAAGAAGAAGAAGAAGAAGAAGAAGAAGAAGAAGAAGAAGAAGAAGAAGAAGAAGAAGAAGAAGAAGAAAGAAGAAGAAGAAGAAGAAGAAGAAGAAGAAGAAGAAGAAGAGAAGAAGAAGAAGAAGAAGAAGAGAAGAAGAAGAAGAAGAAGAAGAAGAAGAAGAAGAAGAAGAAGAAGAAGAAGAAGAAGAAGAAGAAGAAGAAGAAGAAGAAGAAGAAGAAGAGAAGAAGAAGAAGAAGAAGAAGAGAAGAAGAAGAAGAAGAAGAAGAAGAAGAAGAAGAAGAAGAAGAAGAAGAAGAAGAAGTAGAAGAAGAAGAAGAAGAAGAAGAAGAAGAAGAAGAAGAAGAAGAAGAAGAAGAAGAAGAAGAAGAAGAAGAAGAAGAAGAAGAAGAAGAAGAAGAAGAAGAAGAAGAAGAAGAAGAAGAAGAAGAAGAAGAAGAAGAAGAAGAAGAAGAAGAAGAAGAAGAAGAAGAAGAAGAAGAAGAAGAAGAAGAAGAAGAAGAAGAAGAAGAAGAAGAAGAAGAAGAAGAAGAAGAAGAAGAAGAAGAAGAAGAAGAAATAGGGGGAGGAGAAGGAGGAGGAGGTGGAGGTGATCTGTGGGTGTACAACAACCACAGATCTGTGCACAGCTTACAACAAAGTTGAATTAAGACGAACGTGGGTGAGTTGTTGACATGGTGAATAAAAGTGTTGTTTAGGGAAGAGCGTGAAACGCTTGTATTCATCATGGCTCAGTGGAAGCCAAATAAACTTCTTTTGTTTATTCATCTGACTTTTTTTAGTGATGCAGTAAGTACAATAAATTGTATATACGGCCAGCATTTAGATCAATCGTTCGTGTGATGTGAATGTATCGAATCTCATAGCTAACATTTAGCATATTGTTTGTCTTTCTTTGCTCAGACAAGTGCTTACTACTGTGAATTTCATCTTTGCGAGGTGGACGAGTATTGCTGCGGAGATAATCAATGCTGTAGTAATGTGTACAGCTTGTGGTATTTTTGGTATGTATTGTTTATATGCCGTGTAGACTAGTAAGTACAGCATAGCATTTCTTATGTATCCTGGTGAATATAATTTTATTGTTTAGTTGCTTATATTATTTCATAAAAGCAAAGCTCTGGAATATAAAACATGCCACTCTTGTTTTTGTGAACCTTAGTTAAGTGAACAAGAACCGAATACCTTAAAAATATGAAGGTTTAACCTAATTGCTAGTTGTTGTAAGAGGACCTTGTACCTTTGTAAACATTTGCACGAAAGCAAAAACTAATTCAAAGATGTAGTTACCTAAATTAGGAATTAGATTTTGAGGCTATTGTAATTAAATTAACTTCATATAAGTGTGTGTTTGTATATGTCAATCAGCCATGGGGATATCAATTACTTAGTGCAAAGTTAAGGAACAACAGTACAGGGAATTAAACTAGGAAAAAAATAGTTATAATAGGCGATTTTAGCTTTGAGTTCAGTAGGAAATTGGATACTAGAATATCAGTTTTGCTGAAGTTGTGAGTAAACTAACTAGAGTAACACTACATTCAGCAATACTTCTTGATCAGGGTTAATACCAAAAGTTTTATGTAATTCTTGCTAAAAGCTTATTGATACTGGGATTTTAGATTATGCAATAGCAGCTATATTAGGTGATTATGTAACAATCAATAGAAACGTCACACAATATAGTGGAAATATAAATAATTATAGCTTTGCAGATCTAATGGCCAGACCTGAAACTGAAGATTGGAACTCATTTTATAAGAGAAAGAAGTTCAATGCAGTTTATGAATTTTTCTTAGCTAGATTAAAGCATCAGGTGGATATTGTGAAGCTTATAAAGCTACGGAAGTTACGAGTTCACAAAAATAACTGGGTGACAAAAGGTATTAACAAATCTGGGTGGAGGTTAAGATTATTGATTTCATGGAGAATAAGGGGATCTGACCAGAATTTAGATCAATATTATAGGAAATATAAATATATATGTAATAAGGCAGGCCAAAAAGGTGAGCAATACAGAATTCATGAATAATGCTGAAAATAACACTACCCAACAAAAGAAAACTTTTTTCAGACCTCTGCGATCAAATTAGGTGATTCTTAAAGAAAAAGATGTTCTGATTTTGAAAATCACAACAGTAATTTCCTATCGTGTCAGGTTAAAAAGATATACAGGCATTTAAGTTCTCACCTACGAGGTTTCAGATATGTTAAATTTAATGTTGTGATATTATATATGGTATAGTACTATATATCATGGTGAATTAAGATTAATTCAAAATGTTTTACTTGTATGCAATAATATTGGACTATATATTTAAGGAGCAAACCTGTAACTGTGCTCAAACATACTTGGTAGGATGTGATTGCCTTTTGTACTCTTGTCTGCTTTCCTTCACAATGATAATCCCCATCATTACTTGGTCCTTATGACCTTGGTACCTTTTCTCCATGGCTGAAATGCCCTTAGGATATTGTTCCCCTTGTTCATTACTAACATCGCCCAGATTTTACAGAAAAAGTCTAAATGTGAATGTAGGAAATGGATTTTCAAAGACATTCTACGTACAACCCATATCTTTCTAGCATTTCAACAAATTTGAGACCAGGGTTTTATAGATTCTTTCCTTTGTGTTTCCAAGAAAACTGCACATAACCCCTGTAAATGTTTGCCAAGCTGATAATTCCACTGCTTTTTCAACCATTTCATCCTCACAAGTTTTCGGATATGAGGTCCAACAAAAATTTGTTCTTTCAGTTTTGTGTAAGTTAACTGTGGAAACTTGCCTTGCAAATATGCAAATCTACTATTGTCCTTGTTGAGTGCCTTAACAAAATTCTTCGCCAGCCCAAGTTTTATATGTAAGGGAGGGAGAAATAACTTATCAGGTTTAACCAGTGGTGTTTTACATTTCTCTCCTTTGGGACATATTCCTGCTGCTTGCCCCACTGTTGTACCAAAAAGTGTTTTTGTGTATCACGGCTATCCCACAAACACACACACACACATATTTTATGAATCCTCCTTGTAATCCAAGCAGTAAACCAATTACTTTAAGATTACTACATATTTTCCAATAGTGCATCTCATATTTTAAAACCTGTACAATTTTGGCAATATTTTCATAACTTTAAGACCTACAGAAAGCTCTTCAAGAATGGAAAACTTGAACAGGTCAAAGTTTTGATAACTAGAGTCAACATGAAAAATTCAATGCCATGGCTGGGATTTGAACCACGGATGTCCTGGTTTCCGTCCAGTCACTCTTACCTATTGAGCTACTATGGCCAACGTGCCGATATGACATTAAATTCTCCAACTGACTCGTATTTTTCCGGTAAACCACTAAGGAGTTCACATAAACACATGAGACAACTACCATACTATGGCACATTGGCCATAGTAGCTCAAAGGTTAGAGTGGCTGGACGGCAACCAGAAGATCCATGGTTCAAATCCCTGCTATGGCATTGAGTTTTTCAGTCTGGCTCTCTTTCCAGTTTACCTAAAGTTATTGGTGTTTATAATTGCCGCATCGTAAGTTGGTGATTGGCGTTTTGCCTCCACGTGCTATTCAGCTGTGAAAACAAGGAGAGTGAATAAACACGTCACTGACACGTCATTGCGGTCGCCTAGCAACCAACAATCCACCAATCAAAAGAAAACTGTTGCCATAGCAACCCGGCACGCTTATCCTACGTTGCCAACTCTATCGCACTACACCGCGTGCTTTATGCGTGACGCTAGTCTATCGGCATGTTGAGGTTTGCAATAAGCAGACACTGCTACTATTGCTGCTTCGTGTATGAATCAGCGGTATCACAATACCGTCGTCGTTCGTTGCCCTTTAGTATGAGACGGTATGCGTTGTTGGAAGGGAACAGGTGTGGATTTAGTTTCAAGGAATATGAGGTTTTCTGGGTGAATGACCAACCTTTTCAGTTTAATGACCAACCCTTCTTACCTGCCTTTGTCCGGTCCAGTTCTAACATGAATAACCCTTACGGTACTTAGGGTATTTCTCCCTGTCATCACTGCCAAACTAAGAGTGTACTGCTTCAAGTAGTGAATGTTTCACAAGGTGTAAACAGCTTTACATTTTCGCAACATAATTCGTGTGTTTCGGTGATCAACTTTAGTGTTTCAGTGTAACTTTAATATTTAGCTAATTATCATTACTAATGGCTGTCACAAACACTTGTGCTACAGAAACAGACAGAAAGAAATTATCTGTGAAGATCACAAAACTGTTTTTGGGTACGGAATCCCAATTAAAGGACAAGTAAGGGAAATTATATGTGCGTGTTCAAGACCAAAGTACGAATTGCTTGAACTCCTAAAAGCAAACTGCAATTCCCAAAATATATAATTAATGAAATTGCTGCAGAAAAAGGCCACAGAATTATTAGACTTCCTTCCAACCATTGCCATTTTAATGCAATAGAGTTGATTTGGGCCCAAATAAAGGGATATGTAGCGCGCAACAATAAAAATTTCACTATAACATCTGTTATAAAACTAACAGAAGCAATAGCAAAAATAAGTGCTAAAAATTGGGAAGATGCTGTTTGTCACACAAAAAAGTTAAGTATCAGCATGGGAAAACGATGGCGTTTTGGAAGAAAGTGGAAGAACTCATGATTTCCGTTGGAGATTGCAGTAGCTCCGACGGCGACGGCGACAACGATCAGAAAATTTATTTTTTGTTCATTTCGAAGATTTCGTATGCTGTAATTAGGTAACTGCTCACTTAAACATGTAGACAGTCTTACGGCAGTCTTATGATTAATACTGCAATATGCAAATTTCTAGGAATATGTGCGTGTACATTACCGCAGTCGAAATTCCTCCTCCCCTCTACCCCCCATCTTCGTTGCCTAGCACGTGGCAAGGAACGGTACAGTGGCAACGGCGCTATCCCCTCTCCTTCCCCACTCCTTCAACCGTCAATCACCAACTTATAATGCACCCATAATAGTTATATATATTTTGTTTTGTCACCTTAAAATAGACCCAAGAGTACTGAAGGCTAGACCGAAAGAAGGATTTGTTACCAGGTAGACTGAAGGTTATCAGCAACTTGATTTGAAATATAGTCCAAGCCACTAGAGCCTAAACTTTTGGGTTTATATATTATATTAGACTATTGTGTTTAGCAATTACTGTATGATTTAATTTTAAATTTGTACTTCTGAGTCAATCTTTCTACTTTTGGCATTATATTTTCAACTGAATTGTTGCTGTATGTGTTTGGAGGAATTTAGTAAGTGACGTCAAAATTAATCTCAGAAACTATTTGTAGTTGGTTCATTAATACTCGTCACTTGTTTATATTTATGAGAGACATAAGAATATGTTCTCCCAAAAGTTTGGTGCGGAAGAAAATTAGAAAAGCTAAACTAAAGAAAACTATTAAGGAAGTAACCACATTTACAAAAGAAAAAGAAAGCAACAACATATTCAGTTCATTCACATATCACCCAAAAACATTTAATAAATTTAAAAAGATCTTCAAGGAACAAAATATCACCTTGGCACCTACTAATAGACACTCAATTTTAAAATTGCTAAATTCAAAAACAAAAGATGAAATCCCATCAGTTAACAGATCCGGAATATACCAGATAAGTTGTAAGAATTGTGAAAAATGCTACATAGGTCAAACTAAAAGAAATCTAACAACCAGAGTCAAAGAGCACTTTAGAAACATCAGATTGAAACAAGAAGATAAGTCAGCAGTAGCATTTCACTTTTGGAATGAAAAACATGACATTGATCCAAATCCAAAATTATTAAAACGAATGAGAAACCAAAATAAATTGACAACATGGGAGAACATATTCATATGGAAAAATAAGGATCGCGTAATGAACTTTGAAATCCCACCAGTAGATTATTTGACAAAGAAGTTCATAGTTCCACCAGAGAGAGAGAGCAGACAACAACAGATGCCAGTTGGAAAGAGATTGAAAATGGAGGCGAATGCCTTTGAAACTAGTCTCTCATAAATATAAACAAGTGACGAGTATTAATAAACCAACTACAAATAGTTTCTGAGATGAATTGTTGCTTTTACATCTGGAAGCAGGCATAGGAATTCTTAAGCAATTGGCTTCAGGTTATCTACACTTAAACCATATTTAAAGAATGTAAAGAACAGCAGCCAGGGGTCACGGATGGTAAACAAGATGCAGCGAGGATGTCTGCAAATGCTAAGAGACTACAGCAGGAATGGTAGTGGTTTGTAACCTATGAACTTAACTTTCTTTTATTATGTATAAAGACTAAAATTGAGTCATACCTTTTAAAACTTGTAATTTCACTCACGTCCTTTTACAAAATCACGAACGTTTTCGAAAGTGTTGCAGTTTCATCCTCAGCTGATTAGCAACTCATCACAGTTGGTTGTTGTCTAGATCTCTTCTAACTGGCTCCCTCTCTCGGAAGATTCTTTACATAGTAGACCACTCACTGATGGCACATCAAAATTTAGAATATGTGGAATGTTTTTAATAATACATTTTTTTCCCCATGTTGTAAGTTCAAGTTTTGTTGACAATGGTTTTAGTGGTTCGATCACCTCTCCGATGTGGTGGTTATTCCAGAAATGAAAAGCAACTGCTGATTTTTCTGTTTGTTTATATTCTATGTTCCTACGGTTTTCTGTTAATCTAGTTGTTAAATTTCTCTTTGTCAAACCAGTATAAAATTTGTCCTATGTATGCCTGATTTTTGTTCTGGTGGGATCGTGTTTTTTAAGGGATTATTTAACAATTTCTTGAGTGAGAATCTGTGTTGTGGTGCTAGTTTGATGCCATATGGTTTCAATCCAAACTCTACAAAAAAAAAAAAATGATCAAAAGAAATTAAAACAGATCACTACTCTTCAAAACATAAATAAAAACTGGAAATACAAAAAACTTCGCTTACCACCCTTGGGCATTTCCGAAGTTTGAACGATTATTTAAAGATTATAGCATCAAACTAGCACCACAACACAGGTTCTCACTCAAGAAATTGTGAAATAATACCTTAAAAAATACGATCCCACCAGAACAAAAATCAGGCATATATAGGATAAATTGTGAGGACTGTGACAAATTTTATATTGGTTTGACAAAGAGAAATTTAAAAACTAGATTAACAGAACACCGTAGGAACATAAAATATAAACAAACAGAAAAATTGGCAGTTGCTTTTCATTTCTGGAATGATAACCTCCACATCGGAGAGGAGATCAAACTACTAAAACCATTGTCAACAAAACTTGAAGTTACAACATGGGAAAAAAATTATTATTAAAAACATTCCACATATTCTAAATTTTGATGTGCCATCAGTGTGTGGTCTACTAAACTTATGTAAAGAATCTTCCGAGAGAGGGAGCCAATTACAAGAGATCCAGACAACAACCAACTGTGAAGAGTCGCTAATCAGCTGAGGATGAAATTGCAACACTTTCGAAAACGTTCCTGATTTTGTAAAAGGACATGAGTGAAGTTACAAGTTTTAAAAGGTATGACTCAATTTGAGTCTTTATACATGAAATTAGCTTCACTGTTAACAATGCTTTTATTTATAAATATTCAAATTCCTTTTATTAGCTTAAGTGCTTAAAAATTCCTTTGCCCAATAAATATATCTTTTATAAAAAAATGTTTAAGTCCAAATTAGGAAATTATGTAATAAAAAGTGAAGATATTTAATGAATGTAATCACAGTAGATTTCATTTGGTACCTATATTAACATGAAGTGTTTTTGTTACAGGGCAGGGATTATATTCTTGATAATCTTGCTTTCATCTTGTGGAGGTTTGTGCAGATACTACCGACCACAGATTATTGTCCATCAAATTACAAATTTTGTACCTGTACCAGCAGAGAGGCCATGTTCAGAAGAACAGCAAGGACTGATAGTAAGTATAGTGATAACTAGATACTTTCTTATGTTAGAATAGGTCAACATGTGAAGTATTTTACAATGGTGATTTTTAGGAAGCAATTGGTAATTCTGTTGCTAGTTAGCATCAGAGAGGATAGCATCTGAAATAAGAGGCTAGTTTATGTATTACCTTATGGAATAGCTTATTTTAATGCATTCTATAAAAGGAGGTTCAATGGTAAAGGCGTTTTGTACATCTCCAGATATCCAAAGAGCAAGATTTTGCATTATTTTATCAATATGTCCTCTACAATATAAATTAATAATCGAGCTTGTGGGCCGTGGTCTACTGGGCTCCTTCATCTTCCCAGATGTTTCGTCTGTGGCTTAGGCAAACATCTTCAGTGGCAGTGCAATCGAAGTGAACTGTTACTGTTACAGTTACTGTTGAGAATTCCGCCAGGACACTTCAATCCCACTGCCACTGAAGATGTCTGCCGCAGACGAAACGTCTGGGAAGATGAAGGAGCCCAGTGGACCACGGCCCACAAGCCCAGTTAATACTTTATATTATATTGACACTGGCCATGAAAGCTTACGAATTTTAATATGTCCTCTGTCCAAATCCAGACAGGATTATGTAGAAGTTCAGGTTGTTGAGCATCAATGAGATAAAACCTCCCAAGTTATATATAAGCTTAAGGGTATCTACCAGGGCATTCCACACAAAGTGAAGACTGACCTCCCATCTAATGACCAGGGAGTTACTGAGCTGTCCCAAAAGGTTACCCTGCACCTCTGTGGGGCTTTCCATAGGGCAAGACCTAGAGACTAACAAGGGCCCTCCCCCCCCTGCATCTGGTCCTATGGACTCAAGATGGTATGGAAGTGGATACGCCACTTACGCGTGCCAACCCCAAAGGGGAAGGCTACCGATTAGACCTCGGTAGGGCCGCCTGGTGATCTAGCACACCTTCTACTAGCTATGCAGGCTAGTACGCGGGAAATATGGCTTCCCTCAACCCCGTCCGGAGACGTACCCAATCTCCTACAGGTATCGGGAACCACTGCCCCCTCGAGTCCAACCCAATCCGAACAGCTCCCATTTAGGGAGGGGCTCAAATGTTCGGCCCAAGGTTCCTCTAGTAACATCAGAGGTACCACGAGTGCTAAGGGTCCGCAGCGCTCTCAACATGGCAGCTGAAGAGGACGGATCCCCTCCCCAACGGAGTCCCAAGTTATACAGAGTGTTAATGAACTACACCAAAATAATTTCAGTGATTGTATATGTGACTAATATAAATAAGTTGAGATAAGCATCGCATGGTCTGCTGCTAAATATAATGCAGTTAATTGCGCTAAATCTAATTGGTATCACATGCTGATAAGTTGGTATTTAAACATGGTGGGTGAAATTACTGGATTACAATGTCTTTAAAACTGCTTCCCGAATATCGAAAAGCGATTCTTAGTAGCTCCTTATTCGTGTTCTCAAATCTCAAACTAATCACTTGCCAGTGTGACACTGAACAGTAATTAACACTAGAAGGACCGGTGAGTATGGTCTACCTAGAAGGACCAACCCGTCATTTTGGCGGATGCAATTTTATTTACCCTTTTTGAAATAGTAAACAAATTTGAATGCATACCAGTTTATTTAACCCTTCCACCGATATGGACGTCATATAACGTCCAAGTTAAAATGCCCCAAACCGATATGGACGTGTATAGACGTCCTGCACATACATGCATTTAATTCTCATTTAACGCCAATTATTTTAACCTCTCTATTTTACAATAAATTTAAATTAGTTCTATAAGGAATGTAAACGTGCTCTTAAAGATATCGAGATTTAACTGTATTGGAACACCACAGTGAAGCGAAAAATTATTAAATTTTAGATGAGTCGTATTTCTTACACATCTGCTTCACTTTCGTACCTATTTTGAGGACATGTTTCGCAAATCTTCGTTTGCATCTACGGCTCTTGTGCGACTGACGCTAGATCCAGCGGTGTGGGTAATTCTGGGGTTGTTGCTGCCATCTGTTGATTTTGTGATGAACTGAAATGTGGGATTCTCTTCTAGCGGGATTTCAAAGTTCATTAGTTGGTTTATATGTTTTTCTATGTATATCCTCTCCCATATGACGAGTTCACTATGTTTTTGTACGTATTTTAGTAATTCTGTGCTATCTTCAATTTCATGATTTTCAGACCAGAAATGAGCTGCTATTGCGGACTTATCAATATTTTTGTATCTTAAGTGCCTGAAGTGTTCTTTCTTTCTAGTGCCTATGTTTCTTTTTGTCCTCCCTATGTAAATTTTTTCACAGTCTTTACACTTAATCTTGTAAATGCCTGACTTTTCCTCTGGTTTTATCTTATCAGTATTATTACTGTGAAGTAGGTTTTTAATTATTAAATTTTAGATGAGTCGCATTTTTTACACATCTGCTTCACTTTCGTACCTATTTTGAGGACATGTTTCGCAAATCTTTGTTTGCATCTACGGCTCTTGTGCGACTGAAGCTAGATCCAGCGGTGTGGGTAATTCTGGGGTTGTTGCTGCCATCTGTTGATTTAGTGATGAACTGAAATGTGGGATTCTCTTCTAGCGGGATTTCAAAGTTCATTAGTTGGTTTTTATGTTTTTCTATGTATATCCTCTCCCATATGACGAGTTCACTATGTTTTTGTACGTATTTTAGTAATTCTGTGCTATCTTCAATTTCATGATTTTCAGACCAGAAATGAGCTGCTATTGCGGACTTATCAATATTTTTGTATCTTAAGTGCCTGAAGTGTTCTTTCTTTCTAGTGCCTATGTTCCTTTTTGTCCTTCCTATGTAAATTTTTTCACAGTCTTTACACTTAATTTTGTAAATGCCTGACTTTTCCTCTGGTTTTATCTTATCAGTATTATTACTGTGAAGTAGGTTTTTAATGTTGTAATTGTTTTTTGGTGCCAATGTTATATTGTATTTCTTGAATATTTTTTGGAACTTTTTTGTGGCCCAGGGGTGGTAAGTAAATTTAGCAAATCTAGTTTCTTGTTTTATTGGTGTGAGAGCTGTGATCTGTTTTAATTTCTTTTGAAGTTTGAATAATTTTAGTTTTTTATCTACAAGGTTTTTTCCATATCCATTTTTAATTGCAGTTTTTAAGATTTGATGGTATTCGTTTTGATATTCTTGCTGGCTGAGAGGTAGATTTACTAATCTGTGTGTCAGACTGTTGATGGTTGCATGTTTGTGTGGAATTGGGTTGAAACTATTTGCTTTGATGTAATTATCTGTGTGTGTTGCTTTTCTATGAATGCCAAATTCTAGTTTTTCATTGCCTTTTTTGATTTTAAGGTCTAAAAAAGGTAGAGTACAGTCCTCTTCAGTTTCTACTGTGAATTGTATGCTGGGTTCTTGCAGGTTGAGTAGTTTCAAAGCATCATCTATTAGTTTGTAGGGCACTATTGCAAAGATGTCGTCTACGTATCTGTACCATGTTTTAAACATATGAGGGAAGGCTTTAGTAATATGTGTTTCGAAAAAGCTCATGTATAGATTGGCCAAAAATGGTGATAGCGGACTTCCCATAGCTAGTCCTGAAATTTGTTTGTAATATTTTCCATCGAAGACAAAATAATTTTGATGTATACATAATTCAGTCATTGCCACATATTCTTCTATTGCATTGGCATCCAGGTTTATAGAATTTAGCCATTTTTTCAGTTGAATCAAAAGTTTGTCTAATGGAATGCTAGGGAAGAGGGAGCGGACATCAAAGGATACTAAAGTGTCATGAGGTTTTAGTTTAAGATTTTGAATTTTTTCTGCCAGGTCTAAAGAGTTTTTTATACTCAGAGTATGGAATTGTGGAAAGGACTGAAATTTTTTGGTTAGCCATTTTGCCAGAAGGTAAGTAGGAGTGTTTATATTATTTACAATGGGTCTCATGGGTATGTTGGGTTTGTGTATTTTAGGCAAACCATATATTCTTGCAAGGGTAGGGTTGTCTGGTTTGATAGTTTTTTGTTCTGTAGTTGTTAAAATTTTACTATTAATGATGGTTTTTTGTACATCTTTTATGCATCGGTTGAGTGGATTAGAATCTATTTCCTGGAATTCTTTTTGTTGTAGTAACTCTAACATTTTTTCTTTGTATGTAGCTGTATCTAAGATTACTATTTTGTTCCCTTTATCAGCCCTTGAGAAGATTACATCCTTTTTCCTTAAAGATTTAATTATCTGAATTTGTTTCAAATGTTTTATTGGCCTTTTATTTATTAAGTTTTCCAATATAGGAGCTGATTTTTTTCTAATTATATTTTTGTCCATGGTTTCCAAGCCTTCTACTGCTAATTCTATGTCTGCAATGAATTCATCCGGGTTGCTGGAGTATGTTATACATGTTTTTAGGCCTTGGTTAAGTACATCTTTTTCTTCGTTGTTAAAATTTTGCTTTGAGAGATTAATTACACTATCTAGGGATGTGTTCTTTGCTGAAATTTTGTTATGTTTTGGTTGCCAATGATTATGATTACGTTTTAGTTTCTTATTTTGACGATAAACTTTCTCTTTGACTTTATAATTGATATGTTCAAATGATTTGGCTTCTAAGTGGTCCCATGCTGTGTTTCCTAGTAATTTTACAATTTTCAGATGTAGGTTATACAAAGAGAGGTCTATATTAGTTATTTGTTTATTTGTTTATAGTTATTAGTTTATCTTTGTATAACCTACATCTGAAAATTGTAAAATTACTAGGAAACACAGCGTGGGACCACTTAGAAGCCAAATCATTTGAACATATCAATTATAAAGTCAAAGAGAAAGTTTATCGTCAAAATAAGAAACTAAAACGTAATCATAATCATTGGCAACCAAAACATAACAAAATTTCAGCAAAGAACACATCCCTAGATAGTGTAATTAATCTCTCAAAGCAAAATTTTAACAACGAAGAAAAAGATGTACTTAACCAAGGCCTAAAAACATGTATAACATACTCCAGCAACCCGGATGAATTCATTGCAGACATAGAATTAGCAGTAGAAGGCTTGGAAACCATGGACAAAAATATAATTAGAAAAAAATCAGCTCCTATATTGGAAAACTTAATAAATAAAAGGCCAATAAAACATTTGAAACAAATTCAGATAATTAAATCTTTAAGGAAAAAGGATGTAATCTTCTCAAGGGCTGATAAAGGGAACAAAATAGTAATCTTAGATACAGCTACATACAAAGAAAAAATGTTAGAGTTACTACAACAAAAAGAATTCCAGGAAATAGATTCTAATCCACTCAACCGATGCATAAAAGATGTACAAAAAACCATCATTAATAGTAAAATTTTAACAACTACAGAACAAAAAACTATCAAACCAGACAACCCTACCCTTGCAAGAATATATGGTTTGCCTAAAATACACAAACCCAACATACCCATGAGACCCATTGTAAATAATATAAACACTCCTACTTACCTTCTGGCAAAATGGCTAACCAAAAAATTTCAGTCCTTTCCACAATTCCATACTCTGAGTATAAAAAACTCTTTAGACCTGGCAGAAAAAATTCAAAATCTTAAACTAAAACCTCATGACACTTTAGTATCCTTTGATGTCCGCTCCCTCTTCCCTAGCATTCCATTAGACAAACTTTTGATTCAACTGAAAAAATGGCTAAATTCTATAAACCTGGATGCCAATGCAATAGAAGAATATGTGGCAATGACTGAATTATGTATACATCAAAATTATTTTGTCTTCGATGGAAAATATTACAAACAAATTTCAGGACTAGCTATGGGAAGCCCGCTATCACCATTTTTGGCCAATCTATACATGAGCTTTTTCGAAACACATATTACTAAAGCCTTCCCTCATATGTTTAAAACATGGTACAGATACGTAGACGACATCTTTGCAATAGTGCCCTACAAACTAATAGATGATGCTTTGAAACTACTCAACCTGCAAGAACCCAGCATACAATTCACAGTAGAAACTGAAGAGGACTGTACTCTACCTTTTTTAGACCTTAAAATCAAAAAAGGCAATGAAAAACTAGAATTTGGCATTCATAGAAAAGCAACACACACAGATAATTACATCAAAGCAAATAGTTTCAACCCAATTCCACACAAACATGCAACCATCAACAGTCTGACACACAGATTAGTAAATCTACCTCTCAGCCAGCAAGAATATCAAAACGAATACCATCAAATCTTAAAAACTGCAATTAAAAATGGATATGGAAAAAACCTTGTAGATAAAAAACTAAAATTATTCAAACTTCAAAAGAAATTAAAACAGATCACAGCTCTCACACCAATAAAACAAGAAACTAGATTTGCTAAATTTACTTACCACCCCTGGGCCACAAAAAAGTTCCAAAAAATATTCAAGAAATACAATATAACATTGGCACCAAAAAACAATTACAACATTAAAAACCTACTTCACAGTAATAATACTGATAAGATAAAACCAGAGGAAAAGTCAGGTATTTACAAAATTAAGTGTAAAGACTGTGAAAAAATTTACATAGGAAGGACAAAAAGGAACATAGGCACTAGAAAGAAAGAACACTTCAGGCACTTAAGATACAAAAATATTGATAAGTCCGCAATAGCAGCTCATTTCTGGTCTGAAAATCATGAAATTGAAGATAGCACAGAATTACTAAAATACGTACAAAAACATAGTGAACTCGTCATATGGGAGAGGATATACATAGAAAAACATAAAAACCAACTAATGAACTTTGAAATCCCGCTAGAAGAGAATCCCACATTTCAGTTCATCACTAAATCAACAGATGGCAGCAACAACCCCAGAATTACCCACACCGCTGGATCTAGCTTCAGTCGCACAAGAGCCGTAGATGCAAACGAAGATTTGCGAAACATGTCCTCAAAATAGGTACGAAAGTGAAGCAGATGTGTAAAAAATGCGACTCATCTAAAATTTAATAATTTTTCGCTTCACTGTGGTGTTCCAATACAGTTGAATCTCGATAGGTTTTTAATGTTGTAATTGTTTTTTGATGCCAATGTTATATTGTATTTCTTGAATATTTTTTGGAACTTTTTTGTGGCCCAGGGGTGGTAAGTAAATTTAGCAAATCTAATTTCTTGTTTTATTGGTGTGAGAGCTGTGATCTGTTTTAATTTCTTTTGAAGTTTGAATAATTTTAGTTTTTTATCTACAAGGTTTTTTCCATATCCACTTTTAATTGCAGTTTTTAAGATTTGATGGTATTCGTTTTGATATTCTTGCTGACTGAGAGGTAGATTTACTAATCTGTGTGTCAGACTGTTGATGGTTGCATGTTTGTGTGGAATTGGGTTGAAACTATTTGCTTTGATGTAATTATCTGTGTGTGTTGCTTTTCTATGAATGCCAAATTCTAGTTTTTCATTGCCTTTTTTGATTTTAAGGTCTAAAAAAGGTAGAGTACAGTCCTCTTCAGTTTCTACTGTGAATTGTATGCTGGGTTCTTGCAGGTTGAGTAGTTTCAAAGCATCATCTATTAGTTTGTAGGGCACTATTGCAAAGATGTCGTCTACGTATCTGTACCATGTTTTAAACATATGAGGGAAGGCTTTAGTAATATGTGTTTCGAAAAAGCTCATGTATAGATTGGCCAAAAATGGTGATAGCGGGCTTCCCATAGCTAGTCCTGAAATTTGTTTATAATATTTTCCATCGAAGACAAAATAATTTTGATGTATACATAATTCAGTCATTGCCAAATATTCTTCTATTGCATTGGCATCCAGGTTTATAGAGTTTAGCCATTTTTTCAGTTGAATCAAAAGTTTGTCTAATGGAATGCTAGGGAAGAGGGAGCGGACATCAAAGGATACTAAAGTGTCATGAGGTTTTAGTTTAAGATTTTGAATTTTTTCTACCAGGTCTAAAGAGTTTTTTATACTCAGAGTATGGAATTGTGGAAAGGACTGAAATTTTTTGGTTAGCCATTTTGCCAGAAGGTAAGTAGGAGTGTTTATATTATTTACAATGGGTCTCATGGGTATGTTGGGTTTGTGTATTTTAGGCAAACCATATATTCTTGCAAGGGTAGGGTTGTCTGGTTTGATAGTTTTTTGTTCTGTAGTTGTTAAAATTTTACTATTAATGATGGTTTTTTGTACATCTTTTATGCATCGGTTGAGTGGATTAGAATCTATTTCCTGGAATTCTTTTTGTTTTAGTAACTCTAACATTTTTTCTTTGTATGTAGCTGTATCTAAGATTACTATTTTGTTCCCTTTATCAGCCCTTGAGAAGATTACATCCTTTGTCCTTAAAGATTTAATTATCTGAATTTGTTTCAAATGTTTTATTGGCTTTTTATTTATTAAGTTTTCCAATATAGGAGCTGATTTTTTCCTAATTATATTTTTGTCCATGGTTTCCAAGCCTTCTACTGCTAATTCTATATCTGCAATGAATTCATCCGGGTTCCTGGAGTATGTTATACATGTTTTTAGGCCTTGGTTAAGTACATCTATTTCTTCATTGTTAAAATTTTGCTTTGAGAGATTAATTACATTGTCTAGGGATGTGTTCTTTGCTGAAATTTTGTTATGTTTTGGTTGCCAATGATTATGATTACGTTTTAGTTTCTTATTTTGACGATAAACTTTCTCTTTGACTTTATAATTTATATGTTCAAATGATTTGGCTTCTAAGTGGTCCCATGCTGTGTTTCCTAGCAATTTTACAAGTTTCCTCATCTAAAATTTAATAATAGTGCTCTTAAAGGTTTCTTTTTGAATTGTACACCCCAAACCTGGATAAACATCCAAGGGCACATCTGCAGATTCACACCAAATAATATTGGTTTCATGCGAACTTCTTTTTTGCAACACACTACACATTTTCGAAATGGTTACAACTTTTTTTTGGTTGTGGGTGGTATACTTTTAGGAAAGTGTTTTCTCTCAAGTATGAGGGGTGATGCCGTGATGAATTTCTTACCCCCTAGTATAAAGAGGCCTCTGAGTATTATAATACTCAATGAGGTTACGAGCTATTTATATGCGCAAGTACAGGTAGATGAATGTCTTGCATGAATTTACAGCTCTGAAAATTACTGAACAACTGTGCATAGTTACATCCAGTGGTATAAAAATACTTTTTTTTACCATTTAACTGTTTTCCATAAAGAGGAATAGCTAGTAATAGCTGATCCGCATCACCCATATTTGACCCGCCATTTCCCCAAACAATGAAGTAGCTAACATGCCATCTGTAGACCAGCACATGTCACTGTTACGTATGTCCTAAAGATCTCCTTCATAATCGTACAACAAATCTTCCAGATTTTCTACAGTGATATCAGAAGCCTGTACACATCATATCCAAGCTAATTTATTTGCTACATTACCGGGATAAGCCATGGTTAACATTGAAATTTAACAATTTCAAATGTGCCACTGATTTAGCTCTTGATAGCTATAAGAAATCACTCTGAACACAGAAAGAGCATAAATAACTAAAATACAGAGCGAAAACCGCTGCATAAGGCTACAAGAAACCTTGGTTGAGAAACACTGTAATAACAGATGCTGACAGAGAGTTTCCTTTCCAGTGTGTGAGTGTGTAACGCAATATATTCTCGTATGATTATCGCTTGGTATAGCATAAACTAAACTAAACTTGAACCGGAGAAGTCGCTTGCATAGCTATACATATTGTGACTTTGTGGGTTCGTGAAATGAAAAGTCCAATTTCACCACTCAAAAATGTTCTTTATTTCCACCGACTTACAGTTAAACACTTGCCAATTACACAAAATTACGTAATGCACACAATTACGATTCACCAGTTCGTCCGTTACCGATCCGATGCACGTACACAATTACGTAAATTCTTCCGTTGCGCAGTCTTCTCTTCCACTAACACGGCGCTGCTTCACTAGCACGTCAAGCACTGACTGACTCTCTGAAGCCCTTTTTATTGGAATGTCACTGTTTTTTCTAGAAGTCTCTGGTTTTCCGCCGATCACCACGAAAGTTCCGGAGGGCAGGAGAAGGGGAGAGAAGCGCCCAGGGACAAGTGACATTTCCCTAACCACCCCTCAGTTAGTGACAGAGACTAATGGGAGGCGTGGCTCGGCTGCCTCTGGTTTCCTCACAGCTGTTGCCGTCATGCCTACCGCTAATTGGGTGACAATATATACATTCGTTCGTATACACACAAAACAAAATGATTCAAATGTTAGGCATGTTCAGCGCAAAGAATGGCTTTTGCTGCAGTGATACCAAAGTGAAACAAAGTAGTGAAATTTCAACCATTTATTAATGTAGTCTCTACTTTTTTGTTACTGTAGATGTATACTACCTATAATGGGTTTTAAACCAGTTTTTGTTTCGTTTAAATAACTTAATAAATACGGAATATACGGAATTGTATTTATGATGCATTTTTACAGCATTTAACAATTTAAATGTCCGGTTCTGTTTATTGGGTATCTGTTTCCGGCCCCTGAAGGGTTTAAATGGCCATCGGCGAAGCGGTTAATTTTATTTATTATTATATTATTTATTTAATATTATTTATATTATAATATTATTTATATTTATTATTTATAATATTTATATTTATTATTAATATTATTTACCAGTATATAATTTAACTTTTGTCTGAAGAATCACATGGTAAAATGAACATTTTAAGCCTACAAATTAATCCAAATATATACGATAACCAAATGTAAAATGGACAACCTCCCTTAGCAAACATGTGTTTCAACATAAAATTTTGAATACCACAGTATATAGTAGGAAAAACTTATAAACCTGATTTCGCTCATTCAAAGCCACCTGCAGCATCATAGCACCTAACACACGTGTATTCAGCATTGTCTAAACTGGTCCACAAACATACTTGCTGCACTTGTTACACAAATGCTTGCTCCTATCCTATTCTTCTCTCTGCATCTGCCAATTTGGCAAGTCTTCCAAATGTTGCTCTGCTGAGGTACTGTGTTAGGAAGTGCATTTTGTACCCTTGTGGATTTATATGCTGAAGACAACTCTTCTGCTAAGTTGTATATGTACTGACGTCTGCTTACTTTTTCACCTGTTACTTCCTTATAGAGTGCCCATGCATTAATAGCTGCCAAGGCCAACACATTGAAAAAAACATGCATAGGCCACCTTCTGCATACATATTTAACTGTATACAGTCGAGCTATTTGATCGACGACGTCAATGCCGTACTTGGTTTTACTGTAGTACGCCACTGATTCTGGTAGTTTTATAGGATGTGGTTTATTTACAGTAGCTCTGTCATGCATTGAGCTCAAAAGAAGCACATTTTTGTTCTTTTCCCCCTGATAGCATGTCAGAGTTATGTCGCCTGACTTATAAAGTACAGTTGTGTGCAAAGGTGTGAAACAGTTATTTTATGTTGTCCCCAAAGAGTTTCAAATATTGTATTATGTGAGGTTAAGTAGAGTGAGTCATGCACAGAGAAGCTATGTAAGTGGAAATGACGTCACAAAAGTGTTGAATAACAAACTTATTTGTGATTGGTGTGACGCGTATATCGTAAAACGTGGACCAATCAGATATGAAAGATTTTACGTTGCCATGGAGGATATTCAATATTCCTCTAGGGGGATCGAAGGATTAGCGAAGTGCTAATGGGTAGAAAAAGATGAACTGGTGATTCTTCTCCTAACAGTCGCCGTGAACGGATGTAAAATTCTCTTCTTAAACGCCGTTGTGTGCGGAAGAATATAAGTCTATTCTCGTAACAATCATCGAGTATAACTAGATAATCTTTACATTAAATATCATCGCTAGAAGACACACAATTTAATTATTATACACGGTAGTGAACAAACGTATAAAACTTTTGATTCTTGCACGCATCCAGATATAAACGCGTCACATCAAGTGAATCTTGTGTAAGAATGGTGTTATAAATGTTGTATCATACATTTTGTTCGAACTGGTGTTAATTGAAGTAAGGAAATAAAAGTTTCTACACTATTTAATACAGAGGAAAATGATTACTCATTTTACGTAAAATTTCCTTCCGCCGTACCACCCCTGTAAAAGAAGATATCTTGCTCAACCGACTGAAGCCACGCCGAGGTAAGCTGGGACTTCAAGAACCATCAATTCCAACCCTGTTCCAAATGGTCACCTCAACGAGGGGCATAATTCGTCATCCATCAATACGATTCGACATAAATCCTGTTCCAGGTGCTGTAGCACGTTTTGCTGATTGAGGGATTTCTCTTCTACATTTTTTTACTGTGCCCACAATGCTTGTACTTTTACGCTTCAAACTTTCTGCAAGGCATTTGGTTGTGGAAAAATTGTCACATGTAATATTTCTTCCTGCAAAAACAAAGGGTTGTATAAGATGCATTACAACATGCTCTGCAAGAGGAACACCTGTGGGGCGCTGATCGTCTTTGCCCAGGTGAGGAAAACCATTCACCATATACTTTGAATGTGCATCAACTGCAAGCCAAAACTTTATTCCAAATTTGTCCAGTTATTGCTCATATATTGAATGAAAGAGCATCTAGCCTTGCGAGGAAACAGTTGCTCATCCAGTGATATTTTCACTTGGAATGTAACTCTGCAAGGAATTGACAATAAAAGGATTCCAGACAGGAGTAGCAGCTGCGAAGCGATCTGTACTTAGTCTTTGAGAATGTGTGTCCTTGTCATCAAATCACATAAACCACAGAATTTCAGCGAATTTCTTTCTGCTCATTGTGTTCCTGAAAAATGATGGTCCCCAAGTATTCGACCATAACTTCAACAGAAAGTCTTTTGCTCCATCACTTTGTAATTACATAAGTTGTAGCATGAATTGCGCCACTTGGGCAATAAAGCTTTCTTACTCATCGACAAAGGGTCTGCAGAGTGCCATAAACCAATCGGGAAGGAAACAGCAGATGTGGACATATCTGAAGGCTATTGTTCACACTTCCGTACCTGTCAAAATGACGGATGGTGGTCCTTCTAGTAGGAGTTGTTTGTACCAGTTTTTAGAAAAGTCCAAATTCTTTGTGGACGTATTTGTCATAAGTATTTATTAAAAGTCGTAGAACATGGGAAGTGTAGAAAAGAACATAAGCGGGAAATAAGTCTTCTAAAGCAGCGCATCCGCCAAAATGATGGGTGCATTCCTTCAAACCTCATTTACATTATTTTGATATTTAAATTTTTCAGTCTTCTTGTGTATAAAAGGTTTATGAAAACCATTAATTAAAGCACTATTAAAAATGTGTTTATATTCTCTATTAAATTCCTCTTTATTTAGGGGTATATTTATTAACCTATAGATCAAACTATCAAAAGAGCAAATTTATGTGAAAAAGGTTCAAAACTTTTATTTCTTTATGTAATTATCAGTGGCATATGTAATAATGAACTTGCTGACCAACTCACCGAGGATTGCAATAGAATATGAGAGAAAGAAAGGTATAAAAAGTGGCAGTGGACAAACACAACAAAAGCAGAAATACCAAAAAGCTTTTAACCTCGGGTACAAGACAGACTGAAACTCAACATTCCATTAACAACAAACTTCACAAGAATATTAAGTGGACATGGCAAACCGAGGGTGCATTACTACAGGTTCAGGATATTGGACAGTCCAACGTGCACTTGCAGTAATGGAGATCAGACGGTTTATCACATTCTGTGGGAATACTCCAAAATTAGACCAGCAGCGCAGTGACTTCAGAGTGGAAACTAAAAGCAGAAATAACTGGCCTATAAACCACAGTGATCTAATAAAAGAACACTTGAAACCATTGGTTAGTTTTGTAAATATATACATTAGTCAGTAACAACTTACACATAATCAAAGAGTTATATAATCCATGTAATATAACTTAAGTAATGTGGGCTCAAATGACCTCGCTGTTGATGGGCCCTAGAAAACCACACACTCACTCAAGTAATGGGACATGTTACAATACAGCTTATAAATAAACAATACCAAAATTTAGTTTATTATTATTATTTCGTATTACCTTTACATCTAGAAGTGGAAGACAACCATTAATTAGTTTCTAATGTGAATATTATAACTTTATCTTGTAAAGTACGAGGGTGACTCAAATAAAAACCTTAAATATGCTTTTAAATATTATTTATTGTGCAGAAATGGTACAAAGCTGTATCACTTTTAAACATAATCTCCTCCACGCTCAATGCAAGTCCTCCAGCGCTTACAAAGTGCATAAATGCGTTTAGAAAAAAATTCTTTTGGTAATCCGCGCAACCACTCATGCACCATGTGGCGTACCTCTTCATCGGAACAGAACTTCTTTCCTCCCATTACGTCTTTGAGTGGTCCAAACATATGGAAATCGCTTGGGGCAAGGTCTGGTGAGTATGGTGGATGAGGAAGACACTCAAAATGCAGGTCTGTGATTGTTGCAACTGTTGTACGGGCAGTGTGGGGCCTTTTATTGTCATGTTGCAAAAGGACACCTGCTGACAGCAATCCACGTCGTTTTGGTTTGATTGCAGGCCGCAGATGATTTTTAGGAGATCTGTGTATGATGCACTGGTGACAGTGGTCCCTCTAGGCGTGTAATGCTCCAAAACGGCTCCTTTTTCTTCCCAGAAGAGAGTCAGCATAACCTTCCCTGCTGATATGGTTCTGTTCGAAACTTCTTTTGTTTTGGTGATGAGGGTTGGCACCATTCCATGAAGGCTCTCTTCGTTTCCGGTTGGCGGAAGTGAACCCAGGTTTTGTCACCAGTAACTATTCTTGCAAGGAAGCCATCACCTTCCCATTCAAAGCGCTGAAGAGCACATCATGTGCAATGTGGTGTGCTGATCCATGACTAATCTGTTAACATGCTGCAATGTCATTCAGTGTCAGTCGGTGGTTTTCTTTCACTATGGCTTCAACGGCTGTAATGTTCTGTGGAGTCACAATTCGTGCTGCCTGACCTGGACGTGGAGCATCTTCCACTGAAGTCACCCCATTTGCGAACTTCCTACTCCATTCGTAGACTTGCTGCTGTGACAAACATGCATCACCGTACTGAACCTACATTCATCAATAAATTTCAATAAGTGTCACACCTTCACTGCGCAAAAACCGAAAAACCGAACGCTGTTCTTCCCTGGTGCAAGTCGCAAGTGGGACGGCCATCTTTATACTGATACTGCGACGGAGTGTGTGCATCTGCACTGTGCTGCCACCTACAGGCCATTCTGGATGCTGTTTGTAGCCAACGGTTTGTTACCAACTTACAGGATAATGGCATGAAATTTCGATTTGTTATTTGAAGTTTAAAGTTTTCATTTGACTCACCCTCGTATTCCCTTTAATTTTTAAAACTTGGTGTTGATATGTAGGTGACATTTTGCTATTGTTCATGAGAAACACATAAATGATGTGTGTTTAGAGGAATTTAGTAACAGTGATGTCAAAATTAATCGTAAAAACTATTTGTAGTCAGTTTATTGACATTCGCCACTTACGAGTGTCAATAAGCCGACTGCAAATAGTTTTTACATATATGATGCTTTAACACTTTTTAAAATATCCGTAACTTTGATTTGTGAGCATGCTTGCAGCTTTTTTTTTTTTTTTAATAAGTCTGGGAAACAAATTGGATATAAATGGAGTTCAATGTTAATATTAATAAACTGTATTTATTTGCAGGCTTATGAAGATGTAGAGGCATCTCATCCAGAAAGTCCACCGCCACCTTACTCTGCATGTTACAAGTCAAGTAAAGAGCTAAAATGAATACTTCCTAAAACATCAAAAAATTATCAGAACTGCAATGGTGCAAAAAAAGAAAATAATAATTTCTTGTGTATATTTCTTCAGAGTCCACAAGACTATGTTTTACAGCTGTTGACAATATAAAAAATGTTTAAGAAGTTGGGTAACTTAGTTTTAGGAAATCTTAAAACCTATTACATCACCTCTTACATTTTTACTGCCTGAGAGTGTATTTTATTTTTTTTTTATTTTAAAGAAATGATATACAGCATTTAAAAAACTATGTATGCGTACAAGAAGAGTGAGTGTATGTAGGCTTCAATTTTTATTTATTTCTGAATGAATGTGCATGTGTCATAATAGTCTTCAACTAAGTTCAACATGCTGCTAATTGTTAAGGTATTTCAATGTTGTATGATTTTACCACCTTTTCTCTGTTCTAATTGTAAAATTTTGTTTTTAATATAATTAAATGAAAATTTATCAAATGTTGCATATTGTTTCTTATTTCTGATGGATATGCTATATGAAGTAAAATTATAATTCACATACCAAACTGTAGCTTTATTTTAATCTCCACTTGTTTGTTTCTAATAACTACAAGGGCTGTTCAATAAAGAATAAACAGTCTTTTTTTCTTTTGTTTCTTTGTTTTTTTACAACAAAACTTTACTCATCCTCATAATTTTGATGGTCCTTTTCAAAATAGTCTCCCCTGAATGCGATGCATTTGCCCCAACGTTTCTGCCAGTCTTCAGAGACGTGCTGGAAACAATTTTTTGAAAGATCCTTCAAAATCGCCTCCGCAGCCTTCACCACTGCTTCTGATATATTCATTTATTGCATCCGTAAATCATACATTCATGATGTGGAATTGATGATGGACAATGCCTCCCACGAAGGCGTTTCTTCAAGTTAGGGAATAGAAAAACATCACATGGGGCTAAATCCGGACTATAGGGAGGGTGAGGGATGCACTTCATGTTGATTTTTGCAAGATATTCAGCAACAACATTGGTAATATGCGGCCCATTATCATGGTGCAGCATCCAGGCGGCTTCACGGAAATGTGGTCTTTTGCACCTGATATGGACTTGCAATGTTTTCAGGACATCCCTGTAGTATTGTCCAGTTACTGATGTGTGTGCAGGTACAACATGCTGATCAACCATTCCATGAATATCAAAGAATGAGATGACCATAACTTTCCCAGCAGAAGCAACTACTTTTGCTTTTTTGGGGGGTTGGTGATGAAGGAGATTTCCACACTGAGCTTTGCTGTTTGCTCTCAGGATCAAAATGATGTAGCCAAGTTTCATCAGCAGTGATTACGTTTGATAGAAACTCCGGATCTTCCTCTAACATCAACTCTAACTGCATGTTACCCCCATTGCAGCGGTAGGCAATACTGAACATGTCTGAACTTGCCTGGTTCTCACAGGCGGGAACCAGGAGTACCAACAATGAAACTACTACAGTGTGTTTATTTCACATTAAGCTAACAGAATATAATAAGATTGAATTTTAGTGCGAATAATTATGATCATTCTTTATTGAATAACCCTCGTATCATAGGCAGGGACTTCTACCATACAAAAAGTATTGTTTTCTAGTCTAAGTTGCTATTCCAAATTAAATATATGGGTACGTAAAATAGATCTGATAAAAATAGCCGAACTTGTAATTATTCCAGGTATAGCTAATGAAAAGTGCTCTAAGATATAATCATGTAATGGCATATAGGTGATATTTTTAAAAAATGATCACGTTTCCATTTTGCATAAATTTTTATATGCCTTTTATAAATAATATATTTTCTTTTTGAATAGGGCCATCCTATACATAACCTTTTGAACTTGACTGTTAATATTGTCACATTGGCAAATGCAAAGCTGTTTTGGAGGGGATGAGTGGAGTCAGGCAACTTACCTGCCATTGTGAGGAAGCCGGAGTAGGGGAATAACATTGCCTTTTTGCTTGTTGACTGGCAGAATGGGAGTGGCATACCTTCAAGATCTGCTGGTGGCTGACATTATGAGGAACATTTGGCTTTTGGAATGATCTTCCAAGCCTGTTATATAAAAGCTAATAGTGTGAATATTGGTGTTGTACTCAGAATTGGTGGTAGCTCCGTGTTAGAGAGTGCAGAAAGATTATTGGCAGCACTAATGCCCGATTTCACCAACAGATATTAAAATCGACGTTAACAAATGTAACGTAACAATTGTCACTGTGCTAACACTAATGTTAAATTTCTAGCATTTTACCAACCTGATTTCTGAAAATGTCAAGAAACTTGTAAATATTACAGCTATAGAATGCTATGGAGGAGTCGTATTATTTTCTGAATGTACTGCGATGTGCTTTTGTTTTCATTTTCGTCTGCACTAGCTGAAGAATGGCGAATGAACAAAAACATAAATAAAGCCGTGAGACAAATTTCTCATTGATGGAGAAAGAATTGTTAATTGAATTGGTGACGAAGTGTAAGGATATCGTGGAAAATAAGAGAACGGATGCGGTGAATATAAAAGAGAAAGATGTCACGGGGAAAATATTGGAAACGAATTTAATTCAACTGCGTGTGTCACTACTACGAGCACCAAACAACTTGTCAGTATTATGTAAATTTAAAACGAGGTGCGAAAGACAAGTGACTTGAACATTTCAAGACGGCAGGTGGACAGTGTATTATCCACATAATTCAGTGAATTATAAATTCACAAAGTTATTAATACTTGAAGCTAAGGCAAGATCGGCATATTCCTTTCGATGCATCTTCTAACTCAGTATTACATAAATTTAAAATGAGTTGCGAAGAAGGACAAGTGACTTGAACATTTGAAGACGGGAGGTGGACAGTGTATTATTCACATAATTCAGTGAATTATAAAATCGCAAAGTTATTAATACTTGAAGCAAAGGCGAGATCGGCATATTCCTTTCGATGCATCTTCTTACTCAGTATTACGTAAATTTAAAACGAGGGGCGAAGAAGGACAAGTGACTTGAACGTTTGATTTGATTTATTGATTCATCCATTAAAACATGTACATGTTATAGGACACGTCAAATTAAAAACTAAGTACAATATTTATAATTAAGGTAGCTAACTAAATATTTACAAATTTAAAAATTCATCCACGCTGTAGAAGCTATTGGCTCTAAGGAAGTTTAATAACAATTTCTTAAATTGATATTGTGATTCAATCTTTTTTATAGATTCAGGTAGCTTATTGTAAAGATGTAAGCCAGCATATGTGAAACTATTTTCATACATCTTTGTTTTGTGTGACTTCACAAATAAGAGCCGTAGATGCAAACGAAGATTTGCGAAACATGTCCTCAAAATAGGTACGAAAGTGAAGCAGATGTGTAAGAAATACGACTCATCTAAAATTTAATAAATTATTCTTTGTTCTAGTGTTGTGTATATGAATTTCAGAATTTGTTTTGAATAAACTTAGGCTTGCTCTCATATGTACAAGAGTTTGATATATGTATATACTTGGCAGTGGTAAGATACCTAATTTACTGAAGTATGGCTTACAACTAGTTGTGCTTGAGACATCTGCTATGATTCTAATTATTTTCTTTTGGTATCTGAATACTTTTATACTGTCTTTAGAATTTCCCCAAAAAATTATACCATATGCCAACAAACTGTGTATATATGAAAAGTACACTATTCTCCGAACTTTCAAGCTTGACATGCCTGTAATCACCCTCATTAAGAAACACATTTTACTAAGCTTTTTCGTCAATGCCTCTATGTGAGTTTCCCAATTTAAATTTTCTTCTAGTATTAGTCCCAGAAATTTGATAATTTGTATGTAATGTATTTGGTCTTGTCCCAGCATTAATTTTGGATACAATTGACTTCCACTCATTTTATTATAGAAGCTTAGGGCTACTGTTTTCTCCTTACTCAATATTAACATATTGGCACTAAACCATTTTTGAATATATTTTAGATTATTTTCAATATGTACATCTGCCCCTTCCTTATTCACCCCTTTGATAAAAATATTTGTATCATCTGCAAAAAGTGTAACATTTATATTGGTTCTGTTTTCTACATTCTCTGCCAAATCATTAATGTACACTATAAATAAAAGAGGTCCAAGCACCGAACCTTGAGGGACCCCATATTTCATTATAGCGCTACTTGAAATCTGAGTTTTAACTTCACTCGTTTCGCTATCAAAATACTCTATTTCCACCGATTGCTCTCTATTCTCCAGATAAGATCTGAACCAATCTAAAGCTAACCCCCTTATGCCGTATGAGGATAATTTTTCTAGTAAAAGTTTGTGATCAACCAGGTCAAACGCCTTTGTAAGATCTAAAAAAATGCCTATCCCTAGTTGTTTACTATCTAGTTCAATTGTTCAATGAAATTCATCAGTGCAGAACTTGTTGATTTATTTTTTCGAAAACCATTTTGATTGTCATTAATTACTTTAAATTTTTCCAAAAAGCTTGTTACTCTTTTATACATTATTTGTTCGAAGATCTTTGCAAAAGTTGAAATTATGGAAATTGGCCTGTAATTTCCTACCTCCCCTTTGTTACCTTTTTTAAAGATGGGTTTCACTTTACCTTTTTTTTAACCTGTTGGGGAACGTCCCACTTGAAAGTGAAAGATTTATCAAGTACGTCAGTGGTTCAATTAGGAATAAGGAGCAACGCTTTATGACGCAGTTAGAGTAACCGTCTATTCCTACTGATTTCTTATTCTTCAATTTTTTTATAACATCTTTAACTTCCTCAACTGTTACTGGAATTAAAAACATGCTATGTTCATTTTTCTTTACACTTAATCTTTCCTTCTTTCCTAGAGAATGAGTATTTAACAGTTTCTCCGCTACAGTTGAATAAACCTGGTTGAATAATTCCGAAATTTGTTTAGGATCACTTACTTTTTGGCCATTAATTTCTAGATGGTAATTTTCTTTCAATTTGGGTCCATTTTTTATTTCGTGCTTAATTACTTGTCATATGGATTTAGTTTTATTAACTGCTTTTTTTATTGTTTCATCGTTATGTAACTTTTTGGCTGCTCTTATAACGTTGTTATATATATTTCGATATTTTACATAATAGGCCTTAAAATCCGGTGTAGTCTTGTTTTCCTTCATGAATTTGCTCAAGAATTTTAATCTATCACCAGATTTGCGGATTCCTGTTGTGATCCACTTATTACCTAGCTTGTTCATTGCTACTTTAACTATTGGTATGGCTGTTACAAAGTGAAAATCAAATGTGTCCAAAAATGCATTCATGGCATCGTTTAGATTTCGCTCAGTGTACACGCTTTCCCAAGATTCTTTACTTAATAGAAAATTTAGATAGCTTAGATTGTCATCATTAGCAAGTCTAACCTTTTTGAATATTTTTTTTGCATTCTGTTTTGGGTTATGCTGATCTACTGGGACAACTAATTTTAACATTTGTGCGTAATGATCTGACAGGGCTGTGTCAAAAATCTGAATTTCATATTTCCACTTATTTATATTCAGCACTACTTGGTCAATCGCAGAATAAGACGAATTCGAGACACAGGTTGGTAATTTAACTATGTTTTCCATTCCATACATATTAAAGACATTTTGCAGCTGCTTTTTATTTGCGTTTTCTGTTAAATAGTTTATATTCACGTCCCCTACTATAATTACAGATTTTTTTGTCTTTTTAAAGAAGTTTCAAGACAGGAGGTGGACAGTGTATTATCCACATAATTCAGGGAATTATAAAATCGCAAGGTTGCTAATACTTGAAGCAAAGGCGAGATCGCCATATTCCTTTCGATGCATGTTCTAACCTCTCTTGTACTTACGCAGTAACCTTCATAGCAACATGTTTTGACAATCTATACCTCCGTAAAAAATTTTCTTCGAATAGCTCCTCAAAATCATTTCTCCTCAAAGGTCGTACTCTATTACGAATGCCATTTAGATGGTCTTAAATATAGCAAATTGACATCAACAGCTGAGTTCATGCTTGCCATCTTGACTATTTACAATTGTTAAGGACTTAACATCAGAAATTTGGCTTGTTAGTTTAACAAGAGTTAACACAAGTGTTATGCTAACACTTGTTGGTGAAATGCAATTTTTGTTTAAACCATTGCTAAACTAGTGTTGTCTTAACATCTGAAATCAGGCATAAGTGTATGCGTTAAAGAGACATAAAAAGACATCATAGAGACGTGTCAAGGTATTATATTTGTTGAGCTAACAATTTGGTGAAAATAAATGAGTTTGAAGAAATACTTGTCTGAGTCATACAAGGGCCATGCCGAAAGTTTTTAGCAGTGCTAAGACGGAAAATCTGACAACCATGACATTATTGCAGTTTGAAAGAGCGATGCTTTTTGACCTTGGAGCATGTGTGTGGCCATCCTCCCACGACAGGGCCATGCGTGGACAACGAGTGAAGACACAGATAGTGGTGAGTCAGACACAGTGCAAGATGGATCTTTCGCACCGTGATTTCCAAGCAATGATTTATTATGACTAAAAAAAGAAGTTAAATGCAGAAGAATGCCACTCTTCACTAATACGTATTTTTGGTGAGTGTGCCTCATCTACGGCCACTGTTGGAAATTGGTTCCGTGAATTTTCAAGGGGCAGGGATTCTTTTTAAGATGAACCTCGTCCTGGTCGCCCTGCAGTGGCAGTGACCCAAGAAAATGTTGATGCTGTGAGGAAAATTTTCCAAGAGGATCCTCATCTCACATTTTGCGATATTGAAGGGACCGTAAATATTGGGTCAACTGCGGCACAGACCATTGTTCATGATTATTTAGGCCTAACCAAGAGATGTGCCCGTTGGGTGCCACATTCCCTGACAGAAGCCCAGAAGAATGCAAAAGTGGATTGGTGTAAATTTATGCTTGAAAAATTTGACCAAGTACAGTCCAAAGACATTTACAATATCGTCACAAGTGATGAAACATGGCTGTACAGACGCGAGCAAGACTGGTCTACGTGTGGGAGGCAGGTTTCTTATCAGTTAGTTGTGCCAGGACAGTTCAGTTTCCGTATACCTGACCAGCGAGTTCGGCGCACAGGTATTTAAGCCTCAATGGAGAATAAAAACAATATTGCCACATGAAACGTAGGTGGTTTTATATAACTCTCTACTATCAACCTTGTATCTATCGACCATTTTTTTAATAATGTTATTTCCTCCCTCTTGCACACAACACTTCAACCATTTTAATCGCCCTTTCTTCTTTTTAAATACATTTCCTATACTCAAAGTAGTGGTTTTATCTGGAAGGAAATACTTCTACCTTTCATAGGTTAGCAATACTATAATGTTAAATTGTGTGGTATTTAAAATTAATATCTGAAATTATTGCTTAAAATTTATATCTTGTTCCGAAAATAAGTATATTATTTTTTGTTGCAGTTCTCAAGAACAGCTTATATGAATATGCAATGACAATTAATATAGCCACCAAATTGAAAGCTTTATATATATATTAGACTTTTAACGACCAATGAAATAAATAAAATAACTATTTTGTTTGATAATGACAGTTCAAATACAGAATCACGTTAGTGTCAACGGCATGTCAGAGGTTTCACGAAGGAGTTCCTTAAATGTCAGTAAAGCTGATATGATGCATTTCAGTTTTAGCTACACATAGAAACCACCGAACTAGACCGGGCTTGAACTCGCAACCTTGCAATCAGAATGCCAGCATCTAAGTCAATCTGATCAGCTTTTATAATGATGAAGCTGTTTTCTTTTTCTTTTCTGTAATTTATGTCCTCCAACATTGTCATACCAGACGATGAATGGAATGGGTGAAATGATGCTTAAATGAGCCCAGGGTCCATAGAGCTTAGAGTTACCCGATATTTGCCTTTTAGGATAAGGGAAACCCTGGAAAAAACCTTATCCAGGTAACTCATCCTGATAGACATTCGAGCTTGGGACCTCTTGAAACGTGAGACAGACACGCTACCGAGGCGGGCGATGATGGTGATGATGATTATGTTGACAAAGAAAACCTGAAAGGTCAAATAATAGTGTAATGCTAATCTAATATGCAGCTATAACAGAAACATTTAAACAAGGAATAGTTTACGTATTTGAAACATATATAGTTCGAAGCAATGTGCAGCAATTATCTGCTCTAGTGGCTGTGAACATTACAACATTTCAGATAACAAATTAACACAAAGATCGCGAAAAATCAACTCATGTAGATGCCGTTGCTGAAACCGGTCAATTTAATAAGTTAGCACTTTACTTCGTTCCAGTATTTTAGGGAAATAATGTAGATTTACTTCAAGAATATTTTAAAAGTTCCGTCTGCCAGTGAACTTGTCTACATATTTAAAAACGACAAAGAGTATCATTGTATCGTGCATTAGAGTGAATAAGATTAGAGAAGAATGCCTTTAACCTCGGAAGTCACTCGGGGCCGTATTGTTGGTATGTAGGAAGCAGGTCTTGCTACCACACAAATAGCTAATTCTGGAGAAGAGGGCTTGACTGCATTCTTTACTGGATCCGGCAGTTCCAGGAAGAGGGAAAAGAAGGACTAAAAACCCGACCTAAATCCGGAAGACCCAGGGTTACCTCTCCGGATATGGATGCAGCCATAGTGCAGAATTCCAGAGAGAATCTGTTCCGCCCTTCTACGTCAATTGTGAAGCATATGAGACTTCAAATAATGCCTTCAACTGTTAGAAGGCGTCTTCATGCTGCCGGTATCCACACTAGGAAGCCAGCTTAAAAAGAGAACCTCACAGAAGCACATCAAACTGTTTAGGTGGAATTTGCTCTCCAGTTCCTTCCAATGCCTCAGACATTCTGGGACACTAATATGGATAGACTAAAAAGTGTTCTCATCCGACGAAGAGGGAAGGATGATACTTTGGCATCCAGACAAGACACGCTACAACCCGTAGTGACCACAGCAAGAAACAGCAGGATTAGCATCGCTTTCTGGGGCTGGATGTCGGCTGCCGGTGTGGGTCAACTGGATCATGTATCCCCGAGAGTGAATTCTGAGGAGTATGTGGAGGTATCAGAGGACTACATGTTACTAAATGTTCGTTCCGTATATCCTGAGGAAGATATGCCCATCATTAACTATGTTCATGATAACAGCAGCATTCACACTTCAGCATTTACCCGAGATTGGATAGAGCAACATCCTGAAGTTTCTCCTCTCCCTTGGCCAGCCAAATCACCAGATCTGAATCCCATTGAACACATTTGGGCTATTAGAGTTAACGAATAGGATTGCAGGTTAGATAAAGCTCCTGAAAGCCTCGAGGATCACATTCAGGAAGCATGGGAAAGCGTGCGCAGACGATCTCATATTTGTGAATCTCTCGTCGCTACTCTTCCTAGGAGGCTCAATACTCTTTTAGATGTAAATGGCTGGTGGATCGGGTGTTAAGCCATTAACCGTTTGTTCCCTATCCCGTATTATGCTATTCATGTTCAAGCTAATATTTCCATCCTTTCCTTTCTTTATATGCACATAGGCATCTATTTAGAAATTGGTTTCAGTTTTACCTGTATATTAATTATTTTAAATGAAAATTATCCTTTATTTTCTGTCTCAATAATTATTATCAAGCATAAAATAAATTCAATTCTAAAGTAAAATTAAGATTTAAGCATTGCACTTATCAGACAGAATTTAACATTCAATTGGAACCTCATATAATAAAATGCATAATTTACTACAGTGTGTTGTGCTCCTCCTCCTCCTCCTCCTCCTCCTCCTCCTCCTCCTCCTCCTCCTCCTCCTCCTCCTCCTCCTCCTCCTCCTCCTCCTCCTCCTCCTCCTCCTCCTCCTCCTCCTCCTCCTCCTCCTCCTCCTCCTCCTCCTCCTCCTCCTCCTCCTCCTCCTCCTCCTCCTCCTCCTCCTCCTCCTCCTCCTCCTCCTCCTCCTCCTCCTCCTCCTCCTCCTCCTCCTCCTCCTCCTCCTCCTCCTCCTCCTCCTCCTCCTCCTCCTCCTCCTCCTCCTCCTCCTCCTCCTCCTCCTCCTCCTCCTCCTCCTCCTCCTCCTCCTCCTCCTCCTCCTCCTCCTCCTCCTCCTCCTCCTCCTCCTCCTCCTCCTCCTCCTCCTCCTCCTCCTCCTCCTCCTCCTCCTCCTCCTCCTCCTCCTCCTCCTCCTCCTCCTCCTCCTCCTCCTCCTCCTCCTCCTCCTCATTATTATTATTATTATTATTATTATTATTATTATTATTATTATTATTATTAACAGTAAAGCTTCGAACGAGATATATATTTTGTGAATCACAATTTTCTTCGGTGAATTATTTATTTAATATAGATACTGAACACTATCAGTTATACCAATAAATGTGCAATATATGTATAGATAAATATGTGTGAAACAGATAATTTCATTTGGATAGTAGAATTTTACAACAAAAACAATTATTATTATTATCATTATCATCATCGTTATCGTCATCATTAATATTATAATCATTATTATCAATATCATTACCATTATCGTCGTTATCATTATTGCTGGGTAGAGTGCTTAAAGGTAGCATTAATCATTATTACGTTCATTGTCCCCTACATGCTGTGTATGGAGGAGGGGAATGTCTTGTTGATAGCAGGTAAACCTGACCTTTCCTCTCACCAGGCTGAACCAAACGATAACCGGATTTTGTTCCCCTTGCCTCTCCAACCCCCTTGTCCATCGGAAAACATTTGCATTCGAGTGTACCATTATGACCCCGAAACCAAGAGGCAGTCATCAGTATGGTGTTTTCCAGGTCAGGAACCACCCATGAAAACTCGGAGAACTAGTAGCTTTGGAAAGAAGATGGCCACTCTCTTCACCAAGATGGGTCATCTCACCTCTGTGACCTTGGACACACGCCGTACAGTCACTGCAGAGTGGTATGTGACTGAATGTCTGCCAAAAGTCTTTGCAACATGGAGGACAAAGCATCCCAAGATGAAGAGGAGGCATCTTCTTTTGCATCACGACAATGCCTCAGCACACACGGCTGCCAAAACCATGGACTTCCTGGAGAAGGAGAAAGTGTGAGTCTTACTTCACCCATCCTATTCACCAGACCTGGCCCCATGTGACTTTTTCCTGTTCCCAAAGACAAAGGAAAAACTATGTGGGCAGATTTTTTCATCCGATGATGAGGCTATTGCAGCGTACAACAGTGCTCTAAGTGACATGTCTAAAGAAGCTTGGACTGAGACATTTTCTAAGTGGTTTCAAAGGATGGAAAAGTGTATCAGTTCTCATGGAGAGTATTTTGAAAAGTTATAATAGTTTGTGAATGAAATGTATTGCTGAATCTGCGAAAAACTTTCGGCATAACCCATGTAATATGTGGACTGCAAATACAAATAATGAATTCTCAAGTATACACTTTTAATTGCTTCATTGGTTTTTGGGACACAAAATGTAGAATAATGCTGTAAAGAAAAAAGAGTTCAGTTCTTGTATGATATTAGATACTTCAAATGGGATTATAATACTCTGGCTTCATTCACTACTTTCCAGTCACCATTAGTTTTTCTGTACATGTAGTGCCATTAATATTGCGCAGTGTAATTCTTGCTTTCTAGCATCATTAATGAAATATGGAATGTGAGATACATCTTCTCTGTTTTGCTTACTGGCCTGTGGAATAGAGGAATTAGTACTGGACCTCACAACCACCTTTTGGTGGTGACCAAGATCCTTTCATGTTTAGCTTGAATGGGTTTGATATAGCCCAGAGGAAGTGAAGGTTTCAAACTTCTAAAAGCATCCAATAGTTTTTTAGCTGAGTATCCTAACCCTAATCTCTCTCCAGCTATCTATGATGTGGGAGGCTGGCCCCTCAGATCATATCACCCTGAGCAGCTTTGCGATATGGGGCAAAGCAATCAAAGTACACCTCCATCAGTTTCCCTGAGGTTGAAGCTGTATCTATTAAACTGTGTCCCAGGATGCTAGAACCCTTAGTACTCCAATGATAAAGTCACATGGGTCATCCTCCTGTAGTTCAGCACTGTTTACTCAATGGCCATATTAGGACTTCAGCCAGCTTCAGGGGTTTCCTGAGAAGATAGATGTCTTACAGCCTCTCCATTAGTGATCAGACTAGTCCATTGCTACCTTAAGTTCATTGGGAGTTGTGCCAAATAACAATTGCCTGGTAGCCAAGACTTGTGCTGAATCTCGGTAGGTCAGGAGAAATAATGATTTGTGCACATCTGAATCTTGCAGGTGGCTAGGAATTATTTTCCAATGTTTCTCGATTGTCTTGACATATGAGCAGTACTTCACAATCCTATTCCACAGTGAGTGAAGGGAAGTGATATTGCGCTTGTATATCTTAACACTAGAAGGACCGGCAAGTATGGTTTACGAAGGACCAACCCGTCATTTTGACGGGTGCAGTTTTATTTGCCCTTTTTAAAATGGTAAACATATTTTAATGCATACCAGTTTATTTAATATTATTAATTAAGTTTACCAGTATATTATTTTAGTTTTGTTTGAAGAATTACATGGTAAAATGAACATTTTAAGCCTAAAAATTAATCCAAATATATGCAATAACCAAATGTAAAAAGGACATCTTCCCATAGCAAACACGTGTGTTTCAACATAACATTTTGAGTACCACAGTATATAGCAGAAAAAACACGTATAAAGCTGATTTCGCTCATGCAAAGCCACCTGCAGCATCGTAGCACCTGACACGCGTGTAATCAGCATTTTCTAAACATGGTCCACAATCATACTTATTGCTAAGCTGTATATGAACTGACGTCTGCTTATTTTTTCATCTGCTACTTCCTTATAGAGTACCCATGCATTAATAGATGCCAAGGCCATCACAATGAAAAGAACATGCACAGGCTACCTTCTGCATCCATATTTCACTGTGTACAGTTGAGCCATTTGATTGATGTCAATGCCGTACTTGGTGTTACTGTAGTACGCCACTGATTCTGGTAGCTTTTTAATATGTTGTTTATTTATAGTAACTTTATCATGCATTGAACTCAAAAGAAGCACATTTTTGTTCTTTTTTCCCTGGTAGCATGTCAAAGTTATGTCACCTGACTTATAAAGTACAGTTGTGTGCAAAGATGCTGTAGCACATTTTGCTGATTGAAGGATTTCCCTTGTACATTTCTTTACTGTGCCCACAATGCTTGTACATTTATGCTTCAAACTTTCTGCAAAGCATTTGGTTGTGGAAAATTTGTCACATGTAATGTTTCTTCCTGTAAAAACAAAGGGCTGTTTAAGACGCATTACAACATGCTCTGCAAGAGAAACACCTATGGGACGCTTATCGTCTTTGCCCAGGTGAGGAAAATAATTCACCAGATACTTTGAATTTGCATCAACTGCAAGCCAATACTTTATTTCAAATTTGTCCGGTTTATTGCTTATATATTAAATGAAAGATCATCTAGCCTTGCAAGGAAACAATTGCTCATACACAGTGATATTTTCACTTGGAATGTAACACTGCAAAGAACTGGCAATAAAAGGATTCCAGACAGGAGTAGCAGCTGCAAGGCGATTCTGTACTTATAGTCTTTGAGAACGTGTGTCCTTGTCATCAGATCACATAAACCACAAAATTTCAGTGAATTTGTTTCTTATTGTGTTCCTGAAAAATAGTGCTCCCCAGGTATTCGACCATAACTTCAGCGGACATTTTTTTGCTCCAACACCTTGTAAATACACAAATGGTAGCATGAATTGCACCACTTGGGCAATAAGGCTTTCCTAATCATCGACAAAGGATCTGCAGAGTGCCATAAACCAATCAGGAAGGAAAACAACAACAGATGTGGACAGATCCGAAGGCTATTGTTCACACTTCCGTACCCGTCAAAATGACGGATGGTGGTCCTTCTAGTGGGAATTGTTTATACCAGTTTTTAGAAAGGTCCAAAATGCTTAATTCTTTGTGGACGTGTTTTTCATAAGTATTTATTAAAAGTCGTAGAACATGGGAAGTGTAGAAAAAAGCATAAGCAAGAAATAAGTCTTCTAAAGCACTGCATCTGTCAAAATGACGGGTGCAGTCCTTCTAGTGTTAAGGTGCTGGAATAGGCAGTAACATAGCTTGACTAAAACTCACACATGAAACGCAACAAATATTGTAAATAAATTAAGTGGAAAGGAACATAGCTTTACTTTCACATTTTGTGTGGGCTGTACGTTTCTAGGAAAACAGGCATATGCTTTTCTTGGTCATAGTGAGAATGAAGGATTCTCAAACAAAAGCTCTTTTGAAAGGGTAGATTCAGACTGAACAATTTAATGCCATAGGTGGGATTTGAACCACGGATCTCCTGGTCTCCTCCCAGCGGCTCTAACCATTGAGCTACTATGGCCAACATGCCAGCATGACATTAAATTTTCCAACTGACTCGTGTATTTCCAGGTAAATCACTAGGAGTTCTCAGAAACACATGAGACAACTACCTTAATGGCGACTTACTATGCTGTAAGCACTTTAAGGCCCGGGCTTTATAGTTCGGACCACTATTAGGTACAATTAATGGAAATTGTTCTTTCACACTAGCCGTGTGTAGGACGCACTATGAAAGGGTAGAGTCAGACTGAAAAATTCAATGCCATACCCAGGATTTGAACCATGGATCTTCTGGTCTCCGTCCAGCTGCTCCCAACCATTGAGCTACTATGGCCAACGCGTCAACATGACATTAAATTCTCCAACTGACTCGTGTTTTTCCCAGTAAACCACTTAGGAGTTCTCATAAACACATGAGACAACTACCTTAGTGGCGACTTACTATGCTGTAAGTAGTTTAAGAGTTTGGACCACTATTGGGTACAATATTTTCTTTTTCAGTTCATTGTTATACTGCTCAACTGAGAGCATTATCCAATGAAAATTCTATTCGTGGAGTTTTCCCAAAAATCTTAAGCTGCTTTTTCACATAATATTATGTGATTTCAAGAATAGTTGTGCTTTAAGGTGCCCTATAAATTTAAATTTTCATAATTGATGATATTTTAGATAAATTTAGTACCAACAAAACTGTTTAAGTTCTACAACTGCACAGCCAGGACTCATTCTTATAAACTCTGATATTGATATACCTTATACATTTTTTGGTATTCACTGAGTGCAGGCTTTGGAGAACCTATTTAATTGCATAATTTTCAGAGAAATTTATTGTCTAGAAGCTGCTTAAGTCTGTGGGTCACACAACAGTTTTACTTCCATTATTGTTGCAATAATGACACTGGGCACTGAAACTATGATTCATTTTACACTTGGAACTTTACAAGTATTGGAAACACTGGGCAACAAAAAAATAATTTTTGAATGTTTTGAGCACTTCATGAGGCAATTCCCACTAATTTTGGGTTGAGAAAAACAAATATCACAGTGATAAATGTTTATTAGCTCTAGTTTGTATCATATACACAAGGTGGAAGTATTACATATTAACGGATTGAGAGAAAATGATACACTTTAATTACATACATGCTAACAACAATGAAAGTGCATTTGATTTTTTTAACTGGTAATTACATGCTAAGAGTTCTAACTTGCTGGAAAAATACTTCGTAGATAGTCGTGTCTGAAGAGAATCATGTGGTGGCCTATTGACTTCGTCTTTTAGCTTGCCTCTTGTGATGGAGTTCTGCAGAATCCCTATACAAAGACCAACAGTTATCTGCAAGCATTACTTCATTCCAATGGCCCTGATATCTTTGTTCCATAACAGAAATGTCCTGATGGACTCTCTCCCCATGTTCATCACTAACAGCTCCACAACTAGGAGGGAAAAAGTCTAGGTGGGAGTTGAGAAAATGGATCTTAAGGGACATGTTGCATCCAAGGTTACAGTATTTTTGCAGGAGCACTGTCACCAAATGCTTGTAGTTGTCATCTCTTTTGTTGCCTAAAAATCCATGAACAACACCCTTGAAGGCTTCCCAAGCTTCCTTTTCTTTCCCCTGTACAAGTTCTCTTATTTGTGGTCCGACAAAAAATGCCTTCCTTAACTTTTGCATCACTTAATGTCCAAAATTTCTCTCTGATTGTGTTTTGTTATTTGACAGGTGTGCCAACTCCCAAAAAAATTACCCCAAATTTAAAATCTACACTCTAAAAAATGAAATGTCACTTTATCTTCAAAACAAGAGCTAATCTATCATTTTTATGGTGACTTTTGAATTTGGCAGATGGAAATACATGTAAATTCACATTTTCATTGTTGCCCATTTATAAAGATGCATTGGATTAGAATTAGAAACAGTAACCTAAAAAGGGTACCTGACATGTTTTAATGACTCAGGACTATTTTTCCCCATCATCAGCAATGTTCAGCTGAGTTTATTTTCTAGTTAATGTATTACTCAAGCTTTACAGAGTAAATCTTATCTGCTAACTTCTGCATCCATGAATGTTAATAATTGTAAGTGACAGGAGTTGTACCGCACAAGCTATGATAAAAAAATGTTTGCCTCTGTAGCATGTCTGCCTTACATTCAAGAGTTCTTGAGTTTGAATCTTGGCCATAGTGAATTATCTGGGTAAGAGTTTTTCCAGGGCTTTACCTTATCCTTAAATTTAGGTAACTCTGGGCTCATATGAGCATCATTTCATTCATCGAACACGAAATTGTTGAAGGGTTTTAACATGTAATAACAGTTGATTAGAACTATTTGTAGTTGGTTTCTCACACTGTCATGGACATTTTGATTTTTTGAGGCACTCGTTTTAGAATCTGCTGCTTCCATTTTCAACCTTGAAGGCCTGACTTGTCTGTTGTTGATGCCTGCGGTTTTCCCTCTAGTGGTGGTACTATGAACCTTTTATCAAATTATCGACTAGTGAGATTTCAAAGTTTATTACTTGGTCTTTATATTTCCACATTAAGATGTTCTCCCACGTCAGTTTTTTTTGACTTATCACACCTTTTAATAATTTTGGATTTGGGTCAAGGCGAAGGTACCTCTCACGCCACTACATCATGATGTACGTCTCCTCTTGTGTCGAGAAAGGCTTAATTAGACAATAGAATGACACTGTTGTTTTCAGTGATGAGAGTAAGATTTCTGTCTGTACACTACGGGTCCGGCCGCTCTTTCTCCGGCTCTGACATTTCTTGAGAGGGGGAAGCAGGCTGTTGCCAGTTCTTTAGCAGGAATTTCAAGCAGAGCAACAATGCGTATTTTAAATATTTCACGAACCAGTAGCCATATTATTATAATAGCAATACTAATAGGACTTATGAACACTAAAAATCGAAATTCATGCACACAAAAAGAAAGTTCACCAGCGCAAGCAGCTAAAGCCAGGTGGCTCAAACAAATTTAAGCTGGCAACACGGTGTTGGCTTTGGAAGCCATGCCTAGCAGCGACAATGCTGATTGGTGCTAGCAGACACTTTTAACTTCCTGACCACAACACCGGATGTAGAGACTCCCAGTACTACCAACAGATGCAGTTAGTGTGTGTGATAGGTGTGAACGAAATATTCGAATAGAGTGGTGTTGTAATAAATATCTTGCATGAAAATGAAATTGGAAGTTGGATTTCAGTGTTTTAAAGCTAATATAGTACTACATTTCCATTCTAAAGATAATTTTGAGGATATGTTTTCAATTGCTCATTACTGTATGTTGGTACTATTAACCTTCCCCCTCCACCTCTTGCAGTCGCAAAACCTCAGAGCCGGAGATACAACGGCCGTACTGTAGTGATGGTTGGTACGGGTACAGTGTAAAGCTGGTGAGGGAACTCGTCCAGGGTGCATTCACCCACAATACAAAGGCCCAACTCCTGGCATCATTGGTGTGGGGTGCCATTACTTAAAACTCATGCTTGCCACTGATGTTTGAGCAGGGACGTGAAAGCAGCGCGAGCTACATCCAGCAGGGATTAATCTTGTTTTACTACCATTATTTTTCAACAGGAATGCGATGTGCTGTTTTCATACCGGATAATGCACATACCCATACACTTCCTGCAGTGAAACATGCTCTTCATGGTGTACAACTGCCCTCGTAAGCACTGTCTGCTGACTTCTCTCCCATTAAGCTTGCATGGGAAAAGGATATGACTGATTCTCCACAGCTGGCCACAACCATTACTGAACTGCGACAACAGGTGCAGGATGATTGAGACATTGTAACACAGAATGCCATTTGTAACCTTGCTATTATCTGCCTGCACAAATACATAGGTGTATTGCTGCCTGAGGGGGGTACATCAAATATTGATACAATTTTAGTTAATTGATGGAAATTAATCATTTCTCCACACTAGCCATTTATAGGCTAAGGTTTTTGATGGATATGGTGAACATGAAAAACTCAATGCCATGGCCGGGATTTCAACCACGGATCTCCTGGTTTCTGTCCAGTCGCTCTAACCCATTGAGCTACCATGGCCAACGTGCCATTCCGAAATTAAATTCTCCATTTGACTCGTATATTTCCCTGGTAAACCTCTAGGGGCTCTCGCATCCAAGATACACTGTTTGGGACGACTTACTATCGTAAGTACTTGAGTCCCAGGCTTCATCATTTAACTCTTATTATAGTTGCAGTTACAGTTCAAATCAGGGGGTGTTCAGTGGGATACGGACTCTGATTCCACATTAATCTTCTCGAAACGGCCGTGCGACAGATTGAGCGCTGCACATCAACTTTAAAATCTGTCGGTGTCAACAGATGTCTCTCTTTACACAACTTTAAAATCTATCGATGCCAACAGTATGTAAGCCAAGCCAAATTAAATGTGTGTAAAAAATGGTCATCAATATGTAAAATTCGCAAGACATTTAAGGCCTGCGATGGCATATGAGCAGCAAGAAGGAAGGAAATGGACTTTTACAAAGACCTACCAGTAAGTAAGATGTTAGCATGTAGCTAAATACTGAAAATTAATATCATAACTTAACCTGTATTGTACCTTCATACATATTCATTTATAATTAAATTCTTTAGATTATGTAGCACTTTATAATAAATCAAGGATGTTTTACATGAAAAAGCATTAGTTTCATTAACCTTGTTTCTTAATTATTAATGCGAAAACAATGTTTTTTCTGCTTTTTCTTTAGCTACCTCATCATCTCAGGCTACCAGGAATACGATGGCAGAAATCAAAAGTGCCGCATGATTGGAAATTTGGTGTTTATTGTTATGGTGACGTGCAGTTATCTTCAGAAACATTGTTAATGCAGAACAAAGCTTTCCTTCTCACCTATACAGCAATTTATTGTGGCTTATCGGATATTTCTTAAAGTTTGAGTTTCATTTCAATATCAGTGGAAAATTAACAAAACTTTGTAGAGTGTTGTGGCCAACATGTTCTAAATTTTGGTACAGGGTTTGTGTCGAATCGTATTGATGGATGACGAATTATGCCCCTCGTTGAGGTGACCATTTGGAACAGGGTTGAAGTGGTTTGGGTAGATTCCCAACGTCAATGGGTGATGGAGTAATTATATCCCTCGATGTGGCGACATTTTGGTGGATGGAATAGATGGTTCTTGAAGTCCCAGCTTACCTCGGCGTGACTTCAGTCGGTTGAGCAAGATATCTTCTTTTACAGGGGTGGTACGGCGGAAGGAAATTTTACGTAAAATGAGTAATCATTTTTCTCTGTATTAAATAATGTAGAAACTTTTATTTCCTTACTTCAATCAACACCAGTTCGAACAAAATGTATGATACAACATTTATAACACTATTCTTACACAAGATTCACTTGATGTGACGCGTTTATATCTGGATGCGTGCAAGAATCAAAAGTTTTATACGGTTGTTCACTACCGTGTATAATAATTAAATTGTGTGTCTTCTAGCGATGATATTTAATGTAAAGATTATCTAGTTATACTCGATGATTGTTATGAGAATAGACTTATATTCTTCCGCACACAACAGCGTTTAAGAAGAGAATTTTACATCCGTTCACGGTGACTGTTAGGAGAAGAATAATCAGTTCATCTTCTTCTACACATTAGCATTTCGCTAATAGTTCGACCCCCCTAGAGGAATATTGAATATCCTCCATGGCAACGTAAAATCTTTTATATCTGATTGGTCCACGTTTTACGATATACGCGTCACACCAATCCCAAATAAGTTTGTTATTCAACACTTTTGTGACGTCATTTCCACTTACATAGCTTCTCTGTGCATGACTCACTCTACTTAACCTCACATAATACAATATTTGAAACTCTTTGGGGACAACATAAAATAACTGTTTCAATTTTCAGGAAAAGTGAAGTTCTTCTGGACAGAGTCTTTGGGACATAGCGTCTGCGTTACCGTGGCTCTTCCCTCTGCGATGTTCCGAGGTGAAGTTGTACTCCTGCAGCCTCTGGACCCAACGTGCTGTCTAGCCTTCCGGGTTCTTAAAGCTCAATAGCCAGGTTAGGGCGGAATGGTCAGTCTTCAGATGAAATGGCTGACTGTACAGGTACTTGTGGAAGTGCTCCAAGGTCTTTACTACCGCCAGTAGCTCTCGTCGGGTGACGCAGTAGTTCTTCTCTGCCTTGGATAGCATCTTGCTGTAGTAGGCTATCACCCGCTCATGGCTGTCCTGGATCTGCGATAGGACACCTCCAATGCAATGGCGCCACCCGGTTGTGGGAAACCCAAAATTGGAGCACTGCACAGGGTGTCCTTTAGGTGCTGGAAAGCGTTTTTGGCGTCCTCCATCCACACATAAAGCCGGTGTTCCTCTGTCAGGCGGGTGAGGGGTTTTGGAATGTTGGAGAACCCCTTTATGAAGCGGCAGCAATAACTGCACAGCCCCAGGAAACTGCACAAATCTTTCTTATCCTCTGGGCAAGGCCAATCTCTCACAGCCTGTGTCTTCTCCGGGTCTGTGGCCACTCCGGTTGCTGAGACTATGTGGCCCAAGTAGTTCACTTCCTTGCGGAAGAGCTGGCACTTCTTCTCGTTCAGCTTCAAGTTGGTCACCTGCAATCTCTGTAGCACCTTACTCAGATTCTCGAGATGGTCTTCAAAAGTTTTACCGACGATGTCGTCCAGGTATAGCAGGCAGGCGTCGTAAGTCAGTCCTCTCATCACTGACTCCATGAGGTGTTGGAAGGTAGCTGGTGCGTTGCAGAGGCCAAAGGGCATAACTGTGAACTGCTAGAGCCCTTGGCCTGTCGAGAATGCGGTCTTCTCCTTGTCACTCGGATCTAGAGCTACCTGCCAATAGCCCGACTTCAGGTCCAGGGTCGAGAACCACTGCACCAGCTAGCGTGTCCAGGGTGTCGTCAATCCGGGGTAAGGGAAAACAGTCCTTCCGGGTGACAGCGTTAAACTTTCTGTAGTCTACGCAGAAGCGCAGCTCGCCGTTCTTCTTCGTCACCAAGACTACAGGGGAACACCAAGGGCTGTCCGACTCTTCAGTCACTCCCCTGGATCTCATGTCCTCCAGCATGTCTCGTACCGTCCCTTGCTTCGCCAGTGGAACGCGTCTAGGTGGTGGCCGATTAGGCCGGGCGTCCCCAGTGTCGATGCAGTGAAGCACTTTGTCCATGCGGCCGTAGTCACTATCGCCTTGGCTGAAGACGCGCTGGTATCGCCTCAGCAGTTGTCGAACTTTCTCCAGTTGTTCTGTGGTCAGGTGGTCGACCACCCTCTCCAGTAAGCCTTCTAGCCGGGGCCCCAGGTGTTGCGTCGGCACCGGCTCCTGTGTCTTGTCGATTCCTGTTACGCTCACTAAGGGCTCGCACGTTTCCAACTCCGTCCCAGCCTAAACGTCGTGATCGGTCTCCGTTGGATTTAGCAGTCTCACTGGCACCTCCTCTCGGCACGGCAACAATTTCCTGGCTACACAGAGTCCGTGCACAGGCGTCTTTTGATCCAGCATCATGTTCTTTGTCCGCTGGCCTTCCAGTCGCGCAGTCACCACCACTTCGCTCCTCGCGGGGACAACCACGTCTTCGTTCAAGATGACCCTGCAGATTCCAAGGCGCTCTTCGGGTTGACGTAGTATAACCTCTCCGTTGAGCCGCAGGACCTTCCTGCCGACGTCGACCGTCGCCTCGTGGCTCCTGAGGGCATCCAGTCCCAGAATCACCTCCTCAGGCACCTTCGCGACGAACACCCAAAGACGTATGACACTCGGTCCCAAGGTCAACTTCAACAGGGCCTCCTTCTCCACAGGCAAGGTGTCGCCCAATGCCGTGACAAGCTGGTATGGTCGGCTCGGCTTCCCTGTCGGCAAACCCTTTGCCACGTCATGTCTGATGATGGTCACGGCTGTCCCAGTGTCCACCAGCACGCTGCACGGCTTCCCTCTCACCCAGCCGTCCGCGGTGAGGCTGTCATCCATCCGCCGGCTGACGGCGCGCAGTGTCACTCGAGGAGATGGTGTGGACGGCGCCGACGTGCTCCTCGCCACGCCGGGCCTTACTCGTTTTTCCAGCTGCCCTTCCTGGTGTCGGCAAACTCTCTCTAGGTGTCCCGGCTGTCCACATCCCCAACACAAGCCACTAGATCTTCGCCGGCGTCCCTCGGTTGGTCTGGAGTCTCCAGTGTAGCGGACGCTCCTCGTTCTGCACGTCGGGATAGCTGTTACCTTGTCCACCTCCATCCTTAATGCTGCCGTTAGCGCCTTGTGGATTGTTTTATAATCGCCGAGCATTAGGCGCTGACGAATCTCCTTGTCCCGTACCTCGTCAACGAATGTGTAGGCAGCTTCCCGGGATACGAACTCTGGTGGGAGGTCGACTAAGGCCTTGCTAGCCAGTTGTTTAACTGCCAGGTCGAACTCCTGCAGCGTCTCCCCTGGCTGCGATAAGCTGGGGCTAAGCGGTGGTTTCCGAAACGATTCTCCAGGGCCTCCCAGATGTCCTGGGGCACCGCCGTTGTCTGCACCACGTTTAGGACTTCCGCGGCCCGTCCCTGGAGGCTGGCTACTGTCTGTGTGGCCTCCTCCTCTGTTGACCATTTGTTATGCTTGGCCACTGCGCCGAATTGGCGGCGGAAGACCTCAAACGTTGACGCGCCGTCATATTTCGGAGGTTTGACGCGCGCCGATGTTGTATCGCGTCCCGGCGCGTCGGCCTTCAAATCCTTAAACCTCCTGCTGACGTTCTCCACCATGGCGTTCAGGGACTTGACGCTGCTGTCGGCCTTTCCTTCCAGGTTGTTAACGCGGTTAGCAAGGTCTTCGACGTCTTCCGCCATGGCGTTCAGGGACTTGGCGTTACTGTCATTGAAGCGGTTCGCCAGGTCCTCGACGCGCTCGTCCACTTGGCCCATCCGCTTGCCCAGCTCCGTCACGTCATTCCTCACGCCGGCCAACTGTTCTTAAAATTTGGCGGCGAGAGCCTCGTTCGCCACCTTCATTTCCGTGGTCAGTTCGGCCATCTTTGCGGTCATTGTCGTGGCTAAGTTGTTGTTTGCCGTTTCCGTCTTCGCTGTTAACTCGGCCTTCATTTCTTCCATGTTCTCGGTGATGTTGTCGTTTCATTTCTGTCAGTTCCGCCGCCAGGCTATTATTTGCTGCTTTCATTTCCGAGGTCAGTTCGGCCTTCATTTCCATCATCTTCTCCAAAATCTTTACCAATGCCGCGTCCATGGCTGTAATGTTCGGTGATGTTGTGGTCCCGCTTTCTGACACCAGTGTGACTTTGTGGGTTCGCGAAATTAAAAGTCCAATTGCACAAACTCAAAATGTTCTTTATTTCCACCGACTTACAGTTTAACACTTGCCAATTACACAGAATTACGTAATGCACACAATTACGCTTCACCAGTTCGTTCGTTACAGTTCCACTACACGCTCACAGTTACGTACACTCATCCGATGCACGTACACAGTCTTCTCGTCCGTTCACTAGCACGGCACTCCTACGCTGCTCGTCAAGCACTGACTGAACTCACTCACTGCAGCCGTTTTTATAGGAATATCACAGTTTCTCGAATTCTTTCGTTTCAGTGAATCACCGCGAAGGTTCCTGACGGCAGGGGAAGGGGGAAGAGGCGGCCAGCGACCAGTGACACTTCCCTAATCATCCCCTCAGTTAGTGACTGAGATAAATGGGTGGGCGTGGTCCTGATGCCTCTGGTCCCCTTCTCAGCTGCCGTTGGTCGTGCTTTCCGATAATTGGGTGACATTATCAATGCTGTTTGTAGTTTTAGTTTAGAAGTGAAAGTGATGGAACTGTGTGTTTGAGTATTTAATAAAATATAATTTAGTAATGTAATTTAATTGCTCACACATCTAACCATCATTTCTTTTGACAGTCCATAATTCCCTTATGTGTTCACTACAATGAAACAAGCAAAATAATGTGCAGTTTTATCTACTTTTCAAAATTATTATGTGGCTTTACATCACTGCATGTAACGGATGGTTCTATATTAGGTTAAGCATCTTTTTTCCATACCAAAGATTAACCTCTTCATTCCAACTTAGAACAATGAGAGGATGTTTAACAGTGTAGTTTCATGTCACATGTAACACTTCTGTGGGTCATGCTAGTAACGTTGTATCTCCTTTAAAATGGTTAGCATTACAGAAATTGTGTACCAATGTTACTTATCAATGGTGGCAAGTGCATGTTGAGAACAGATGTATCACAGAATAATACATCAATGCTGTGCAAATATCACTTTAACTTGTTATTTTTCTGGGCGCATTTGTCCAAATTGTGTTTCGATATATGAGGTATTCAACACTATGTGCATTTAACGGTAACCCTACATTGCAGAAGACTAAGTGTTAGGCCTCGACACTGTTTATATATATATATATATATATATATATATATATATATATATATATATATATATATATATATGTGTGTGTGTGTGTGTGTGTGTGTGTGTGTGTGTGTTAACAACGAAGAGGATTAATAGCCTATTATTAATTGTAAAGCTTTACTAATTTGAGATAAAGCCACACTGTGTTTAGGTCCTAGCTAGCTGACATTATGCATGTTTTAAGAATAACTGGGATACTAGAAATAAAAGTGAAAGTGGCATATAATGATGATGACACACTGACATTTTAATACTTTCTTGCAGTGCACAATTAATTATACCTAAAAACTTGTAAAGCTTTTTCAAATCAATTCTAATCCCACCAGATCTCTTCTAACACGGTATTCAGGTAGATAATTTGGTGGAGTGTGTACAATAATGTGACTTTGGTGGGTTCGTGAAATTAAAAAAAGTTCAATTACACCACTGAAAATGTTCTTTATTTCCACCTTATTCCAATATCACAATTATAATTTTGCCAGTTTGTCTTTACACGTACGCTCAGCGCGACTACACGTCTGCCCGCCGCGACTCGTTCAACTCAACTCCCCGGCTCACACTCACATAACTCTGTCGCCTCGCTTGTCTCGATCGGTCCCGAAGCCTCTCCAATCTTCCGTTTATGGAGGGGGAAAACATTCTCGAAACTTCGTGCACCTTCGAGCGGTAGGAGGAGGGGTAAACGAAGACCCAGCCACCCCTCCTGTCTCCCTTCCCTCCACTGGCCTACATTCACTGCTCGGCATCGCGGGCTTGCCGTTTGGGCAACACTGCTCCCTCCTCAAGGCTGGTCGTCCCGAACAGCGCCTTCGTAGCGGGCCAGGCGATCCTGGTATACCACCAACATCTTTCCTCGGGGCACCTTCTGGATGCGGTAGACCACGTCGTTAATCCTCTTCACCACACGGTACGGTCCTTGCCATGGCTGCTGAAGCTTCGGGCAGCGTCCCTTGGTCCGGGGCGGGCGGTACAACCAGACCAGGTCACCTTGCTGGAATCCCTGGCTGTTGGCTTGCCTGTCGTATGGGGTTTTCATGCAGTCGCTCGCCTTCTGGATGTTCTAAAGAACCATCTCTTGCATGTCGTGGAGGTGGTCCACCAGGTTCTCCACATACTCGGTCGCTGGCTGTTTTTCCCCCGGAGGGCTACCAAAAGCCAGGTCACAGGGGAGGCGTAACTCTCGGCCGAACATTAAGCTGGCTGCCGTGATCCCCGTGGTGTCGTGTGTTGATGAGCGGTAGGCCAGCAAGAACAGTGGCACCTTGACGTCCCAGTCTCGCTGATGGCTGGCCACGACCTTCCTCAAGTGTTCCTCTAAGGTCTTGATGTACCTCTCGACCATGCCATCCGACTGGGGATGTAGAGGTCTTGTGCGGGTCTTGTTAACCCCAAGTCTCTCTAGTGCCTCCTTCATCAGGTTGGACTCAAAATTGGTGCCTTGATCACTGTGCAGCTCTAATGGTACCCCAAATCGGCAAAACACTTGCTCCACGTGGCAGTCTGTGATTGTCCTTGCCTCTTGGTTCGGGATGGCATACACCTCCGGCCACTTTGTGAAGTAATCCACGACCACCATCAGGTACTTGTTGCCTCGGTCGGATATTGGGAACGGTCCAGCAATGTCAACGGCGATCCGTCCGAATGGCGCTCCGACGTTGTACTGTTGCATGCGACCGCGGCTCCTAGTCTGGGGGCCGCGACTCGCCGCGCACACGTGACACTGACGGCACAATCTCTCAGTGTCTGCTCGGAGCCTCAGCCAGTAGTAGCGCTGCCGTAGTTTGTCAATCGTCCGGTTCGCTCCCAGGTGCCCTGAAGTACCGGCGTGCACTTCTTCCAAGACTTCCGGGGAGGTACCAAATGTTCTCTCTGCGTCTTCCCATCGGGTGATTCCCATACCCGGAACAGCCCCCGTAGGGGAAGGGATCCGTCCCTTTCAGCTGCCAAAGTGCGGGCGCTGCGGACCCTTAGCACTCGTGGTACCTCTGACGTTACTAGAGGAACCTCGGGCCGAACAGCCGAGCCCCTCCTTCGGGAGTGGTTCGGATTGGGATGGTCTCGAGGGGGCAGTGTGTTCCCGAAACCCGTGGGAATCGGGTACGTCTTCGGACGGGGTTGAGGGAAGCCATTAATTCTCCCGGGTACTAGCCTGCAAAGCTAATAGAAGGTGTGCTAGATCACCAGGCGGCCCCACCGAGGTTTTTCGGTAGTCTTCACCTTGAGTGTTGACGCGCGTAAGTGGCGTATCCACTTCCATCCCGTCTTGAGTCCATAGGACCAGATGTGGGGGCATGTTAGTCTCTAGATCTTGTCCCATGGAAAGCCCCACGGAGGAAGCCGAGCGCCCTTTGGGACAGCTCAAGTAACTCCCTGGTCGAAGGAGGCCCCGGTCCAATTCCTACGGGTTCAGGACTAATGGGAGTAGAACCTCTGGGCTAAACCCGGAACAGCACGCCCCCTCTGGTCTTCAACGAGTTCCATTGGGCCCAATAAGACTTGTAGGTGGCGCTCCTCGGTGCGATGTCCGCCCAGGTTGGTCTCGTCCCTGCCTCCACTTCCCTCAAGAGTAGCGCCAAGTCTGCGTCCACCAGCTGCTCCCTTCTCAGGCCTGCGCTATCCCAGCCATCCGCAGGCACTGCCGTGACTACTCGAACTGCTGCGGCACGCTCCTTCTCCTCCACTCTTGTGCATTGGCCGCACTCTTCTGGACAGGGTCTTCGGGACATAGCGTCCGCGTTAACGTGGCTCTTCCCTCTGCGATGTTCCGAGGTGAAGTCGTACTCCTGCAGCCTCTGAACCCAACCTGCTGTCTGACCTTCTGGTCGCGCCGTCACCATCACCTCCCTCCTCTCGGGGACAACCACGTCTTCATTCAAGATGACCCAACCGTTTCCAAGGCGCTGTTCGGGTTGACGGAGTATGACCTCTTCTCCGTTGAGCCGCAGGACCTTCCTGCCGACGTCGACCGTCGCCTCGTGGCTCCTGAGGGCATCTAGTCCCAGAATCACCTCATCCACCTTTGCGAAGAACACCCACAGACGCACGGCACTCCGTCCCAAGGTCAGCTCCAGCAGGGCCTCCTTCTCCAAAGGCAAGGTGTCGCCCGATGCCAACACAAGCTGGAATGGTCGGCTTGGCTTTCTCGTCGGCAAACACTTCGCCACGTCAGGTCTGATGACGGTCACGGCCGCCCCGGTGTCCACCAGCACGCGGCACGGCTTTCCTCTTACCCAACCGTCCGCGATGAGGCTGTCATCCATATGACGGCTGACGGCGCGCAGTGCCATTCGAGGGGATGGTGGTGATGGCGCCGACGTGCCCCTCTCCACGACGGCCCTTACCCGTTTTCCGGCTGCTCTTCCTGGTGTGGGCAGTCTCTGCAGGTGTCCGGGCTGTCCACACCCCCAACACAGGCCACTAGGTGTTCGCCGGCGTCCCTCAGCTGGTGTTCTGTCTCTGGCGTAGCGGACACTCCTCGCTCTCGACGTCGGGATAGATGTTACCTTGGCCACCTCCATCCTTAATGCCGCTGTCAGCGCCTCGTGGATGGTTTTATAATCGCCGAGCATTAGGTGCTGACGAATCTCCGTGTCCAGTACCCCGTCGACAAAGTTGTAGGCGGCTTCCCGGGATACGAACTCCAGTGGCAGGTCAACCAAGGCCTTGCTAGCCAGCTGTTCAATCGTTATGGCGAACTCCTGGAGCGTCTCCCCCGGCTGCTGTGACCTTGCCTTTAGTTGGCTGCGGTACGCTGCGGCTAAGCGGTGGTTCCCGAAACGATTCTCCAGGGCCTCCCAGATATCCTTGAGCGCCGCCGTCGTCTGCACCGCGTTCAGGACTTCCGCGGCCCGTCCCTGGAGGCTGGATATTAACTGTGTGGCCTCCTCCTCCGGTGACCATCTGTTGTGCTTGGCCACTGTGTGGAACTGGCGGCGAAGGACCTCAAATGTTGACGCGCCCTCATATTTCGGCGGTTTGACGCGCGCAGATGTGTCGCGTCCCGGCGCGTCGGCCTTCAAATCCTTCAGTTTCCTGCAGACGACGTCCTCTACCATGGCGTTCAGGGACTTAACGCTGCTGTCCGCCTTTCCCTCCAGGTCGTCAACGCGGCTCGCCAGGTCCTCGATGCGCTCGTCCACTTGGCCCATCCGCTTGCCCAGCTCCGTCACGTTATCCCTCACGCCGGCCAACTGTTCTTCAAATTTGGCGGCGAGAGCCTCGTTCGCCACCTTCATTTCCGTGGTCAGTTCGGCCATCTTTGCGGTCATTGTAGTGGCCAAGTTGTTGTTTGCCGTTTCCGTCTTCGCTGTTAATTCGGTCTTCATTTCTTCCATCTTCTCGGTGATGTTGTTATTTGCCGCTTCCTTTTTTGTTGTTAACTCGTTCATCTTCGCTAAAAGCATTTCCAATGCCGATTCCATGGCCGTAATGTTCGGTGATGTTATCGTCCCGCTTCCTGACACCAGTTGTGACTTTGCTGGGTTCGTGAAATTAAAACAAGTTCAATTACACCACTCAAAATTTTCTTCATTTCCACCTTATTCCAATATCACAATTACAATTTAATGTACACAATTACAATTTTGCCAGTTCGTCTTTACACGTACGCTCAGCGCGACTACACGTCTGCCCGCCGCGACTCGCTCAACTCAACTCCCCGGCTCACACTCACACAACTCTGTCGCCTCGCTTATTTCGATCGGCCCCGAAGCCTCTCGAATCTTCCGTTTATGGAGGGGGGAAAACATTCTCGAAACTTCGTGCACCTTCGAGCGGTAGGAGGAGGGGTAACCGATGACCCAGCCACCCTCCTGTCTCCCTTCCCTCCGCCGGCCTACATTCACTGCTCGGCATCGCGGGCTTGCCGTTTGGGCAACAATAATATTGCATAGTGACTACTGCATTAAACAATATAGAACAAATTAGGTTAATGGAATCTCAGATCATACCTTTAATTGCTGTTAAAAGCTGTGACATTCTTTATCAATGACGTAGATATACACCGACGAGTAAGGTTAAGATAACTTAATTCTTCAAAATACTTATCATTGCAGTTAAAAGAAAAAGTTTATAAAATTCATATCACCTTTCCCAAATATTTTAATTTAAGCCAACCAGATTATACGTAAACACAGATGTTGCCAATTATAAACAAAGAAATTCTACAGAAAACAAAGAGAATTGAATTCTGTACAAATCCACAGCCACAGTTTTGGTATATCTGAAAATTCACAGCTATTTTTTCATTAATTTAAACTGGATACTACTTACCTTACATGGACTTATATATGATTAAAATATTTTAAATTTAAAACCACGAGTACAAACACAAAAACTAATACACCCAATCAACTGTCTAAAATAACTTCACTTTTCCATGTTGTCCTCAGATTCCTCAAAGTTTTTGTTAAATTTTCCACTGATATGAAATGAAACTCAGTCTCTAAGAAATATTTGATATGCCACATTAAATTACTCTATAAGTGGGAAATAAAGCTTTGTGCTACATTACTAATGTTCCTGAAGATCACTGCACATCACCAAAACAAGAAACATACACAATATCCAATAATCCTGCACTCTCGATTTCTGCCATCATATTCCTGGTAGCCTTAGATGATGAGCCCTGAAAGACAAAAAACAGAAAACCTCATTATTGCAGTAATAAAGTAACAAGGTTAATAAAACTAATGATTTTGTATGCAAACCAACCTTTTTCTATTATAAAGTACTACATTAATCTAAAGAATTTAACTAAACATGAATATGTATTAAGGCACAATTTAGGTTATATCATATACATTTTCGGTATTTAGCTACATGCTAAATCTTACTTAACAATAGGTCCTTGTGAAAATCCATTCTCTTTCTTCCTGCTGCCCATACGTCCTCACAGGTCTTTCAAATCTTTACAATTTCACAAATCGATGAAAATTTTATTCGGAACGTTATTTGACTTGGCTTCCATACCGTTAAAGGTTCAAAATTTCGTTCAAATATTTACAGGTTAGCCAACGTAGTGTGTTATTCATATTGTACATTGAGCTCAAATACGGTACAAAATAGGCCAAAAATATTACTTCATAAGTAGTAACATAATACAATAGCTATTAAATTTTGAACTAAACAGAAGTTATTTTATATATTAGATAGTATGCAACATGGCAGCCAAAATAATTATAATGGCGGCATTGAATCCGGTTGTTTGTAAATTAGTAGCAAATACAGATAAAACTGTTTCCATTAACTTTAGTCAAAAAACTCGGTATGACCCCATCCAGTTTCCCATAAACAGCTCCTTTGTAACAGAAACTCAGATTACAAAATTTTTAGGAATATGGATTGATTCCAGTCTAAATTGGGAGCATCATATAAAGCAATTAGGTGAAAAGCTAAGTCGACTGTGCTACGCGTTCCGAATTCTAACAAAGGTACTAAACATTGAGGTATTAAAAACAATATATTTTGGATATATACAACCTATAATTACATATGGAATTATTCTGTGGGGGTCCACATCCAAGTCCTCGTGTATATATAAGATGCAAAAAAGAATATTAAAAATAATTAAAAAGGTTCCCTTAAGAACAGAAAGCAAGCCAATATTTCAAGAATTTAACATCTTACCTGTTCAATGTATTTATATTTATGAAGTAGTTTATTTTATACATAGGAATAGATCACTATTTACAAGTAATTCAGATTGTCACACATACAATACAAGGAACAGTAAAAATATACATCTAAATCATCATCGTCTCAGTCTGAGTCTAGATTTCATCTCTCACAAAGGAATCATTCTATATAATAAACTCCCAGCTAAGATAAAAAATCTAAATAATAAAAAATTCAGAAAAGCTGTAAAAAATATCCTAATAAAAATAATGCCACAGACAATAGATGAGCTTTTGAGAAGTAGAATTGAATAATAAAGTAAATATTGTTTTTTTTTTTTTTTTTTTTTGGTAAAAGTTATGTCTATTACAGTCTAGTTTTTGGAAGTGTAATACATTAAAAATTGTGTGACCTAAGTTGCATTATTCTTAATTACTATTGTATTATTATTCTATCAATTACTATTGTATTATTTAACTACTATTGTATTGTTTAATTACTAGTGCATTATTAATTACTATTGTATTCATAATGTTATTGCTCAAAAGAATTGTATTATTCCTACGGGCACAAATTTGACGAAGCCATGAATATTGTATGTTCTTACGGTAAATAAAACTTACTTACTTACTTACTTACTTACTTACTTACTTACTTACTTACTTACTTACTTACTTACTTACTTACTTACTTACTTACTTACTTACTTTGATTACATGCAGCGCTCGAAATGTACATTTAGCCCCGTGTGTTTCGCGAACCTCAATGATACCTCTGTTATCCTAACCCAGTTATAACAGTTAGCAGAATGCTAATCAATGCTGTAAGTAGGCATGAACAATTGATGATGCAGTTGCCTGCCTTACCGACTGCTGCGGCAGATGGTTAATTCTCACTGCAAACATAATGAAAAGCGCTCCATCCGGCACCTACTCTCAACACTGTAACTTCGACCTGTCGGTAGTACAGAAAACTGCATTATCAATCGATCAAGCCTCCAGCGAGTACTGTCGCTGGCCCGCCCTTGTTCCAAGCGCACCCAAACTGTCAGCAAAAGCGCCCAACGTGGCACACAACTGTGCACCACAGATTAATACTGTGCTGTGCACGGAGTTGAGCTTCTGTGGCACCAACACATAAATTGACGATCTGGTATTAATCTGCGATAGATCCTCAACACCATAGATGGCAGGATCAGCGTATTTGAAATTTTTTGTAAAAATAAAAGCTAGTCAAACTGTAAAGCAGAAACAAACAGGGTGTACGCCGTAGCACTTAGAAATGCTTTTTATATAATCTAAATCTTTATTATTCGTCATAAAGTATGCCATGAATGGCACAATCCACACAGATGCACCCCATCGTTAATAGACTACAATCTGCCCTGACAGCACTGGAAGCGTGGCTCACCAAATGGCGCATCCGAGTAAATACAGACAAGTGCGAAGCAATAGTCTTCAGTAAAAGAACGCACCACCGTGCAACCGCAAGATCTCTCCCTCCCTTACGCCTATTCCAAAACCAAATCCGCTGGAAAGACAGAGTTACTTACTTGGGCGTGGTGCTCGATCCAGGCCTCACCTGGAATCACCACGTCCAGTCTATCCGCTGTAAAGCCAACGCCCAACTAGCTAATTTATACCCCCTCATTAACATGAACTCGTCGCTACAACTAAAAATGGGTCTCACCCTCTACAAGACACTCCTGCGCCCGCTACTTACCTACGCCTCTCCTGTCTGGGGTTATGCAGCCCCTACTCACATCAAAAGGTTACAAATGCTCCAGAACAAAGTCTTACGTGTCATCACGAAAGTCCCAGCAATCACCCCTGCAAATATACTCCATAAGGAACTAAAGATCCACACCATAGAACAATTCATTAAAAAACTAGCCGCTGATCTATATGACCGGGCGGCCAACTGCCATAATCCACTTGTAAGGGACCTAGGACAGTACGAGACTACACACAATAAACACAAACGGCCACTATACTTATTTGATAGAAACATGACCGAGACTATTACACAAGAAGATATAGATGACTACCTGGAGTTCCTCGTTCCCGATTGACTCAGACGCCTAGCACAAACCATCTTTGCAACTACTCACCTCTTCTGTTTTATCTCCCAACAGGTTGCCCTCCAAGTCCCTGATTACACAGGGCTGACCGGGGGGAAGAGGGCCCCCCCAACTGTGACCATAATAGACCACGCAATGGATACCGGACCTGCACAAGGAACACGACATCTCGCCCTTTTGACGAAGCCACGCCACGACTTACATAGCCCAGCTGCCTGCAAATAGCCTAAGTATCACTTTGCATGCCGTAGACTAACCAAAGTAGTTCGCCCACCTATGCACATCTTTAACTTGTCGCCCATTCCACCTCACTTGTTTATCCCCCCAAACTAAACTTCTCCTCTACTCCAAAACATCACCAAGACCCAAAGAGGCCCCTTCACGCTCCACGGCTCCACTCAGGACCTCGGTCATGGGTGCAGCCCTGGCCTGCATTGCCGTCACCCGCTTGCATGCATCGCATGCTCGCCCGCAATTTCACCTACTACTAACCAGGGTGCTCTTAGCGGAACCTGACCAACTTGCAGTAGATAGATTAGACTGACAAGCACCCTCCCCTTGCCCTTGCATGATTAGTCTTACTAACTGCACGTGCATGGGGGGACGATGTAGCCTCTTCAAGGCGGACGATCGTCACCGGGGGCGGCGGGGTGGGGCCGCCTCAAAAAAAAAAAAAAAAAAAAAAAAAAAAAAAAAAAAAAAGGATTTATGTAGATATCCATTCTTTATTATTATTAGTGTTGGAATTTTTGGCGCGGATTGGACTGCTGAGCCAGTCGGATCCGCTAATTTCCTCTTTATTATAGTTTTAGACCTAAACCATGACTCTGGCTGCTGTGGCTCCCCGGCCTGCCACAGAGGAGGGCCCAGCAGGTCATGAGCGACGCCCCAATCCTCCAAGCACACACACACACACACACACACACAAAGTCCAACAAAACAGGGCCAGAGGGCTTCACCCTCCTGCCACAAAATCGCTCGCCCCCCGCGGTAAGGGACATAAAGGCAATGAAGCAGCATTGGCAAAGCTGCTGAACGTCCTGGGTCTGTCCAGAGACTGTTCCCAAGGATTATGTTGAGGAACACCTAGCAATGTTCGGGGCTTGTTTAGAACAGGGTACAGACACCACACTTACACTACACTGGCTACTCGAACTACTGAATGACCTACACAGCTACAGCCATGGCTGAAACAGACACATTACGAACAATACACTGGAACTGCCAGGGAATATGCCGTAAACGCAAAGATTTAACAGACTTTCTTCACGCCAACTCAATACAAGTAGCCCTATTAAACGAAACCCATTTAGGGGACGTAGATAAATTTTCAATACCTAACTATGCTATTTACAGGACCGATCGTAATCGTAGGGGAGGGGGGACAGCAATAGCAATACAAACGAGCATCAGTCACTATAAAGTACATATACCCCAATTAAACCGCCTAGAAGCGACTGCAGTAAAGATTAGCACCTTCAGTACAGAGATCATATTAATAGCTATATACAACCCACCAGGTGACATCGACACCGAAGATGTCCAAAAAATTATGCAGCTAGGACCAAGAGTAATAGCGGCAGGGGACTACAACTGTAAGCACTATTTGTGGCACAGCATGAACCCCAATCCTCAAGGGACTAAACTACTAAATTATATCAACAACACTAACTTTCTTATTGTGGGGCCCGATGAGCCCACCCACATACCTCATGTTAACAATCACGCCCCAGACGTATTAGACTTAGCCATATTAAACAATATACCGTTTAACATCGAATGCACAGTAATGCAAGAACTGACATCTGATCACTTACCAGTACTCCTTGAGGTCACACTTCCCTTGCAGTTTAAGAAAGAAACCCCAAAACTGAATTATAATTTAGTCAATTGGGAAGACTTCAATAACGTTTTAGAAAGATACTTACCGGAAAGCGAAATTATTTCACCACAGCAACACGACGAAGCTGTATCCAAACTCGAATTGGCAATTAAGGTAGCAACCACAACGTGTGTCCCACAAAAATTTGCACCATCAGTAAACGCCCAATATCCGTTAGACATAAAAATCTTACATCAGAATAGGAACAGACTAAGACGTAAATGGCAACGAACGCGAAATCCTTTACATAAACAAGACTACCTTGATGCCAGAGAGGCCGTAATGGCCCGAACTAGGGAATTTGTATCAAACCAGTGGAATCAAACTCTCGCGAGCTTAAATCCGAACTCTAACTCTGTTTGGCGTATAGCTAAGTGCCTGACCAGAGCTAAAACTAACATACCACCACTCATACATGACAACACTGTTGCAGAAACTCCCCAGGCCAAAGCTGAGGTATTTGCTGCCACACTTGAGAAGGTCTTCACACCAAACCCGGCTGAGGGTCCAGCCAATCTGCAAGAGATTCAAAGCATAGAGCAGGAAATACACGACACAGACTACACTATCACACACAACAAAATGCGAAAGACTAATCCGGGAGAAATCGGCTGGATTATCAGGCACCTGAAAAACAGAAAGGCCCCGGGGCCCGATAAAATACCCAACATTGTTTTAAAAAATCTCCCACGTAGAGCTTTGCAGCTTCTAGCAAAGATGTTCAATTATACTCTAGACAGCGGCAGGTTCCCACCACAATGGAAGGTAGCAAACATAGTAATGATTGCAAAACCACATAAAAACTTATCTCACGCCTCCAGCTATAGGCCAATTAGCCTACTGAACGCCTTTGGTAAAGTGCTGGAGAAAATAATTCTAAAGAGAATAAATTCCCATATTATAAAACACAATATTCTCATTTCTGAACAATTTGGCTTCAGATCCCAGCATTCTACAACACAGCAGCTTCTACGCCTTACGGAAGCCATATCTAAAGGATACAATACTAACAAACCGACTGGCGCCATCTTCTTAGATATTGAACGCGCCTTTGATAAAGTATGGCATGCGGGCCTACTTTACAAGCTCAAATCATACAATTTCTCTGATTCAACACTTGCCCTCATTAAAGATTATATAAGCGAGCGTCGGTTCCGGGTAACTGTGGAGGATTCTCCCTCCTCTCTAAAGCCTATTAAGGCAGGAGTCCCGCAAGGAAGATTGCTAGGACCGACCCTCTTTAATTTATACGTTAACGATATGCCAGAACTTACTCGCACTGAAAAATACATATATGCCGACGACACGGCACTGGTAACTCAGTCCACTCAACCGCGGATAATACACCTGCGGCTACAGAATGCCCTGAATGATCTTGAACCATGGTTTCGAAAATGGAGAATAACAGTAAACTCCAGAAAGTGCCAATCAATTATTTTCACAAAAAGAATCCAACATCGACATCCCAGGCACAGACAGCCACCTCTCGTGTATCATGGCAAAAGAATCGAATGGAAAGACCAAATTACCTACCTAGGGGTCACCATGGATCAAGGTCTCACATGGAAAAAACACATTCAAAATATCAGGGCCAAAGCAAATGGACAGTTGAACAGACTCTACCCTTTGATTAATTTAAATAACCAACTGCAACTCAATATGGGTCTTACGCTATATAAAACACTAATCAGGCCAATATTGACGTACGCAGCCCCTGTCTGGGGATACGCTGCGAAAACACATATAAACAGACTGCAGACACTGCAAAACAGAATAATACGAATTATTGCAAAGGTTCCTATAGTAGCTCCAGCTTATTGGCTGCACGAGGAACTGAAGCTCCACTCGATCGAACAATTTATTAAACTACTCAGTTATAACTTATATGACAGAAAGGCAAAAAACAAAAACCCTCTAATTCGCGACTTAGGCGCATACGGTACACCACACGACATTCACAAAAGACCGCTCTCATTATTTGACAGAACTCTTGGCCTGGGGGAACCAGAAATAAGCATTCAAGATTACCTAAACAACTTAGTACCACCTTAATCATAAGCCATGGCTTAGCGAAAACACTACTGACAGACCAGTGGCCCTGGAAGTCCCTGCTAAGGGTCGTTCTGGGGACCAGTGAAAATGACCAAAGCATCACACATGGACATGAGAAGACTACTCAATTGTAGATGTATAAACAAAACAATAATCTAGCAAGATTAGCTCTCATGACGTGGACCATACTCAATCCTGAGCATATGTCCAAAATATTTGGTTGTTATTTAGTTAAGTTACATTAAATATATCCATTTTCACATTGAATGCATGTAAACCAATGCCTAACAAATTGACGCCAGACTCAGCGCCGCTCCTGGCCTGATATCTTATCCAACTTATTCTTAAGCACTAACAATTAATGACACCGTCCTTATGTTTCAGGACCTCACAGATATTTTGTAAGACGGTGCCTCCGTCCCGAGGCACAACAATACTACATAAACCAAATCCACTCCTGAATTTCCAAGGTCGCAAGTAGGACCTTGGTCATGCTTGTGTCCTGGCGCCATCCTCACCCGGCCTAGGCTTTGCCTGGCCGTAATATCCTCTCCCAGAATCCGCAGGTGCAATAGCGGTACTGCTGCACTTCCTCTCCCGAATTCTCACCGGTGGAGGTTTTTAGTGGGTAGGGCTGACGGATCTCTCTCCGTCAGAGGAGTCCCACACTCCGATCCCGGGGCTAGTGCGTAAATGCATTTTTCCTCCACTCGAAAAAAAAAAAAAAGGATTTATGCATTGTAGATATCCATTCTTTATTATTATTATTAGTGTTGGAATTTTTGGCGCGGATTGGACTGCTGAGCCAGTCGGATCCGCTAATTTCCTCTTTATTATTGTTTTAGACCTAAACCATGACTCTGGCTGCTGATATTTACTTAAGGAGCTGAAGAAAATTATGAAAATATAATCACTTAGAGCGATTGGTTCACATAATTGGAACGTGGGGGCTGTTGAAGGCGGGTTACAGTTGTTAGCATCTGAGTTATCGCGATTATAAGTAAAAGTTTGATTTTCAATACATGTAGGATTTTTGGATGGCCGAAGAGGGCGAAATAAGCCCTGAAGCAGCCACGGGTGTGAATAAACCCAGAATACCTAGTCATTATCAATAAATGTACTCTGAAGAACAGCTCAACACACATTGAACTAGGCTGAAGAGGGAATGTCCCTATAACAGCCCTGGCACCAAGGTGCCAAAATACCCTAATTATTATTATACAATACTGTAAAATTATTGTTATTATTATACAACTGTAACAACAGAATTATATAACCAAAATATCAAGAGCCAGCCATCAGTGAAATATTTAGGAATAACTATACACCAAAAGCTGTCCACAACTAAACATTACACAAACCTAATCAAGAAAGCCAGAGTAGTCCACGCCACACTAAATTTCCTCTCCAGGATCAACAAACATGCCATACACCCAAAATCTTGAAAAAACTACATAAAGCTCTGTTAGGACCAATAATAACATACGCCGCAGTCGCCATGTTTCCCCAGACAACTTAAGAAACACTAGAGAAGATCAGGGCATTTGAGAGCAGATGTCTGCGCACATGTTTCAGATTACTAAAAAGCCACAGAAACGCAACAGTCCATCAAACCACCCAGACAGAAACCATTGACCGACACATTAATAGAGGAATGCTGAAATACATAGATGCAGCACACAACAGACCCTACAGAAGGAAACTGATACAGAGCTCTCAAAAAATGAAGCAAACCCAAACAGACACAGAGAGGCACAATCCACTACTAAAACTAATATCCCTCTACGACAGAGAACAAGAACAAGGGCAACAGCAATTACAAAACCACATCCAACAACTACAACAATGAATAGCCTAACAACATTTTAAAAACCCCAATAGAACACCAATTTAGAGCAACACAAACATGACCCAGCCAAAATCCACAATAAAAAATGAAGAATAAGACAGGTCTTCTTGGGCATGCCCGAGCATAGCGGCTTGTTGGGGCTAGTACTACCACGTACAATGATCTCTTCCAGACAAACCCAAAATAAAGAAACACTTCTGGGCTGAAGAGGGTATATCCCTAAAAAGCCTTGGTACCCAGTACCTAAATTCCGCATTTTGATTTTGATTTTGATGTGTAGTTGATTCAGCAATTAATTGTTTATCATTAAGTATGGTCTGATTATTAAAATCAGTTACATGACAGCTGTCGAGCATGGCCGGGAAGGGTAAGAGGGGAGAACAGAGTTAGCTAGAGTGTTCAGTTGCGTTTTGTGTAGTTATGCCCGATTTCAGCAACAGATATAGCAAAGCACGCTTATTTTCTACTTTTTTATTTTTTAATATGTTTTATCCTAACACCACCACCAAACATGTAACATACGTAACATTTTCAGAACTATTACTACTACATATAATTTTATACAATTACTCATCCAAGAAGATGACAAACATTCGTTTTTGGAGATAACAGTACTGTGACTTTGTGGGTTCGTAGAATTAAAATTCCAAGTTACAGAAATTCAAAATGTTCTTTATTTCCGTAGAAATACACTTTGGACAATCCTCACAGTAGCAAAGTTACGTCACATACACAATTACAATCTTCCAAGGTCGTTGACCACAACAAAGAGCTTACTCAACTTCCACTGTTCACAGTAACAACTCTTGTTACAACTCCTGTTTACGACTGTGCGCTGGCGTGTCGCCCCTTTTAAATATCTGCATTGATAATTCTAGTCTGTTCTAAAACAAGCAAGAACCCCAATGTTCGCTATCAATCAAGATGTCACTAGAATTTTCCATCTATCTAACTTGTTTGTTTCAGCAGAACTTTATCTCCGTGCTATTTTTATCTATTTTTGCAGACACTTTATCTCTGTGATACACTATCCGTCCGGTATCTCTCCGCGCCGAACATTTTGTGCACGTCGCCGCGACAATACATTAAACCAAATACAATGATACATTACATTCCCTTTATTGTACAGGGCACTTTAACAATGGACTTCAGTCTCCTGGAATCAGAGAGCTATTTCAGGACCACGGAGAGTGGAATGTCTGTTGTACTGGCCTGCCAGGGAGTTCCAAACTAGTCAATGGTATGGACAATGCCCTCTGTATTGCCGTGACTCCTTAGGATGGCTGCCTTCTGTCTTCTCTTGCCTCATACTTCCTCCCAGGGATGGCCCATTTAGGGCATAGGTACAATAGACAAAGTTTGGGACTCCATTCCCAGTTCTCTTAGTAAGAATGTATTCTATCCTAATTAAAGTGTGAAATATGATTGCAGTGAACATTTCCATATAATTTATAATATATCATATGAAGATGCACATTTCGTTTAGCCATTTCGCTTTGTGTTATACTCCTTATACACAGAAACTGTTTAACCCCAAAATGAACATGCTGCTTTCTTCTTTACCTCAGGAGAAAGTACTGAGAAAGTACTTATACTATTTATTTTTATGATCGACCAATAATGGAGTAATACCAAGTTTTAGTGTTCTAGTTACAATAGTTTCCGAAGCATTAGCAGTTTAGTCTAAATTACAGGTGATTTCCGAAATGTCCGAAATATTGCAATTTTCAAAGTTAGTGCTTGTAGTATAAGTCTCTACACCCATTTTAACCTATTAATGACCTGTACCTATGTGAAATATTTGTCTTTGCCATATCAACGAAGGGAAAAAATAATCATACCTATATAACAATTTTTATTTTCCTAAGCGTTTTCAGTAAGAAGTAAGCATTATAATCCTTTTCAATACAAATAACAAAATCACAACTACTGTAAATGGGTACACTTAATATGCAGCTGCCCTTACAGACATGTTTAGAATTTCATACAGATTAATAGAAAACTGCATGCAGTGGAACATTTTCAAGTTAGGAAAATGTAGAAAATATGGAATCTGAGAAATCTGAAGTTAAAATTACGTAATAGCAGCTACGCTACATGTGTAAGGTTATTTAAATAGTCAAGAGAGTCTTTTTCTGTAGTGTCGCTAGGAAAAATGCTTTATATTATTGAAGTATGTCTATATTCATTTTAAGAGAAAAAAACCAAATTTGGGGATTGATGTAAGTTTTGGACCAATTTGCACAGATGTGTCTCATTAGAAAGAACTGTTGGAAAGATAAGAAATGCAAAGGTTCATTGCAGCAATCTCAATATCACTTAAAACTATGTCACGATGTGTCAGAAACATACAAAGAAAAAAACAAAAATTAACTAAAAGCTGAAGCTGCAGAATCCTTGTTTTTGTAACAAAAACCCTAAATGCCCCATTGTCGACTAAGAACAAATAATAAAGCACAGCTTTTTAGTAAGCGTTTCCTGTTCATTCAAACAGAATTACAGCAATTAAGGCATCGTGAAAAAAAATTTCATCCCTAAATTTATAAAGGCATTTCTGTAAAATTTTACACAAACCATTAAGATTTATTTGTCTGCAGTTTCATATTCAATGCTGGAAACAACACAGGAAGTCCCCAAGCAATCAATTTCATGATTCCTTGAGATGCATGTAGAACCACGTAAGCATGAGAAAATCAGAATTTTTTCATATATATAATCTCAGTCTGTGTAGCCTTGCTAATTAAGTGCTGGCCTTACAAGTTTACGTTGTCACCTGAACAGGGTCCTAGAGTGGTGATTTTGAGATTGGGTAAAACAACAGCTTTGTGCCAGTAGAATTACACACATTTAAAAAATCTTACAGGAGTAAATTCCTGCTTATCAGCGGTACTGATTATGATCTTTTATGATTGTTAAAAACTGATACCATCAATAACTTAATTAGTAATCTCTCCCCAAATATTACTATTAACTAAAGAAATAAGCCTTTACACCAGAACAAAAATATCATGCGACTGCATTGAAACTGCCAAAAGATAACACTCGTAACAAAATTGTGAAATCCAGTACACTGAGTTACCTGGATAAGGTTTTTACGGGGTTTTCCCTTGTCCTTAAAGACAAATGTCGGTTAACTCTAACCTCCATGGACCCCGGACTCATTTGAGCATCATAGTCAATATCATCTTGGCACCTACTAATAGATACTCAATTTTAAAATTACTAAATTCAAAAACAAAAGATGAAATTCCTTCAGGTAACAAATCTGGAATATACCAAATAAATTGCAAGAATTGTGAAAAATGCTACATAGGTCAAACAAAAATAAATTTAAAAACCAGAGTCAAAGAACACTTTAGAAACATCAGATTGAAACAAGAAGACAAGTCAGCAGTAGCATTTCATTTTTGGAATGAAAACCATGACATTGATCCAAATCCAAAATTATTAAAAGGAGTGATAAACCAAAATAGATTGACAACATGGGAGAACATATTCATCTGGAAAAATAAGGATCGCGTAATGAACTTTGAAATCCCGCCAGCAGATAATTTGACAAAAAAGTTCATAGTTCCACCACCAGAGAGAGCAGATAACAACAGTTGCCAGTTGGGAAGAGATTGAAAATGGAGGCCAGGGCCTTTGAAACTAGTCTCTCATAAATATATGAAAAAGTAAGTGACGAGTGTCAATAAACCAACCACAAATAATTTTTATATCATAGTCATGTTTACTGGAAAGGCCTGGTAGCAATCCATTTAGTACTTCGGTAGCCTTCTCCTGTATGGCATACCTTTCATATCAAAGAATTAAATGTTTATAAGGAAATACCAAGACGAGTACCAAAATCTGTTCAGCAAGTTCATGGAAATACGGAGTCATCTCGCTGGCAGGTAACTTCGTAATTTAGAGCAAAATTCTTATTTATTTGCAGCGTTTCCCCGGTCGCTTGTTAATTTTGCAGCAACCTTAGGGAATTTCAGTCTGACTCTACACTTTCATAGTGCATCCTACACAAGGCTAGTGTGAAGGAACAATTAATTTTCATTGATTGTACCTAATAGTTGTCCAAACTATAAAGCCTGGGACTTAAAGTACTTACGGCATAGTAAGCCGCCATTAAGGTAGTTGTCTCAGGTGTTTATGAGAACTCCTAAGTGGTTTACCGGGAAAAACACGAGTCAGTTGGAGAATATAATGTCATGTTGGTACGCTGGCCATATTAGCTCAATGTTTAAGGGCAGCCAGACTGAGACCAGAAGTTTCGTGTTTCCAATCCCGGCTATGGCATTGCAATTTTCAATCTGACTACCCTTTAATAGTGCATCTTACACAAGGCTGCTATGAAAGAACAGTTAATGTATAGAGACTAAAATTGAGTTTTACCTTTCAAAACTTGTAACTTCACTCACGTCCTTTTACAAAATCAGGAACGTTTTCGAGACTGTTGCAGTCTCATCATCAGCTGATTAACGACTCATCACAGCTGGTTGTTGTCTGTATCTCTTGTAATTGGCTCCCTCTCTCAGAAGATTCTTTACATAAGTTCAGTAGACCACTCACTGATGGCACATCAAAATTTAGAATATGTGAAATGTTTTTAATAATAAAAAAATTTTTCCATGTTGTAAGTTCAAGTTTTGTTGACATTGGTTTTAGTAGTTTGATCTCCTCTCCAATGTGGTGGTTATCATTCCAGGAATCGGAGAGATGATCAAACATTAGCAGCACTCAACTGGACTCCTGAAGCAAAGACTGGTTCCAACTGCAAAGATAGTGTAAGTAGAACTATTTTAAAAATATATTTTATTGTATGTAAATATGTTGTTTGGTTAACATTGTTGTTTTCATTTTCAGGGATGCTGTAGCTATGTATTCTTCAGTTTACCTCAAGTATAAGTAAAATTAGGTTTTGCTTTTCAATATAATAAAAAGGATAAATGAGTGTTTCTTGATGTAATTTATTGGCCAAAATCTGGATTAAGCCAGTTAATTACCTCTCTGATATTTCATGAGAATTAGAGGGAGGAGCTTCAAAAGGACAGCCAAGGATTCATCTGGAAACATTAAGTATCCCACTATATATAACCAATACCAAAAAATATGGCAGCTCTTTTTAGTTTTTTCTCTCATCCTTTCTTCTTGAAGATTAAACAGGTACAATAACCAAGCTGTGACAACAGTATCCAAATTCATCCTTTATTTCTAATGCATGTCCAATTTCTTTCCAAAACTAATTAAGTCTGAAAACTTAATAAGAAAGTGAACTGCACTCGGAGGCTAAGGTACAATTATAAATAGGGGTAGGGACTTAAGTTGTCAGGACCAATTTGTGACCAAGGTTTTGCCCCTACTTCCTAAGTCAATTAAACAGATCGTCTGAATAGCATACCTTTAATTGCAAAGGGGAAGTTACAACTCTTGACTTTCAGGCCTTGCAAATAGACAATCGGCTTTTACATAACAAACCCATATGGTTTCAGTCACACAGAAAACTTGGGGAGGTGTCCCAGCCTATTTGACACTTAAATATAGAAAAACGAATTACTCATCATGCACAAGCCATATAAGCAGAACCCTGACTCTCTTGACTCGCCTGCCCGCAGTTACTCCAAGAGGAAAGCCAAGGCAACCACAATGCGCCCATACGGGAAAAGGGGGAAACGTGAAACAACTGAGACAAAAGCCTTGTAAGAAAGTGCAATCAGCGCAAAAGTATTATATTATAAAACAGGATAGAAGTATTGTCATCGGCTTCTTAAGATAAGTGGAGAGTATTTACTAAATATTTTTATTTGTGTAGTAAAAATTAGTAAGTTTAATAAAATCATCTATTAAGTCCTCATATAAATTGATTTAATTCAACCAATTTTTTAAATAAATTAAAAGTTTTTCTCTAGGAATACTAGGAAATAAGGCAGTTACATTCCTATATATATATATATATATATATATATATATATATATATATATATATAACATTTCTATGTTATTTACAGAACATTTGTATTTTCTCTACATAGTTTTAGCAACAATTTGCACACTGTATTTAATATTTTAGTTTGTATATGTTCGTGTAAATGTACAGAACATGTTCTAAAAATATTTATAATAAATAAAAGTAAATAACCTCTTTGCGGAGGACATAGCGCTGGGGTGGGTTTCCTCCAGGTACTCTGGTTTCCCTCACCATCATTCATTCATCGCAGGTGTTGGGCCGACCCCCTAACCCTGATCTCATCTATCAGGTCAATGTGCTTCGGCTCCCACAGTCTGAGGGAACCCAAGCGACTCCTAACACCAGCATTGGTGAGCAAGAGAGAAAAAAAACTTTCCAAAATTCTATGCCTTTGATTTTGAAAATGTTTGTATGAAATAAAGATAACTTCTTTGGGAAAATGGCACTTTTTCTTTCAATTTTGTTCTTTTTATTTTTTGTAGTAATAACAGCCATGCCAGTTTGAAAAACCATGTATTAAACAAGAAAAAAGACAAAGAGTCTCTGTCTTTAAAATATCTTAAAATTTAGTTACATAACATGATAGGTTAAAAATGATAATACATATCCTTGAGTTTGTAATGTGGCAGTTATAATTACGGGCCCGGAGTCTTAAATACCTGCAATTGTAGCCTGGCTTTACTGCCACTCTGGAAGAAACTGTTGGCAACATTACTGTAGACGATGTAGCCATTTCATTTTTAGAATGTTTAGAAGAAATGACATATTTGACAAAATGTGAACTAAAATGTGCAATTACATTACATTTTACAATGTAAAGCATCAAAGATTGTATTTGTTTGCATTGAACCACTAAATATGTGTAACTTAATGTTGACACTTCTATTTGCTCATAAAGGTAAGTCAGATATCTGCCACAGATAAATGTTATCATCTTATCCCCTGACACCCACATAAAACCAGAAGGGTCGCCCTAACATGATTGCTTTGGTTTTTAACACTAGAAGGACTGCACACGTCATTTTGACAGATGTGCTACCTTAGAAGTCTTATTTCTTACTGATGTTTATTTCTACACTTGCCATGTTCTATGACTTTTAATAAATACTTATGACAAACACGTCCACAAAGAATTAAGCATTTTGGACCATTCTAAAAATTGGTACAAACAACTCCTACTAGAAGGACCGCCATCCATCATTTTGACAGGTACAGAAGTGTGAACAATAGCCTTCAGATATGTCCACATCTGCTGTTTTCCTTCCCGATTGGTTTATGGCACTCTGCAGACCCTTTGTTGATGAGTAAGAAAGATTTATTGCCCAAGTGGCACAATTCCTGCTACCACTTATGTATTTGTGAGCTGTTGGAGCAAAAAGCTTTCCATTGAAGTTGTTATGGTTGAATACCTGGGAAAGTCCATTTTTCAGAAACACAATGAGCAGAAACAAATTCGCTGAAATTTTGGGGTTTATGCAATTTGATGACAAGGACACACGTTCTCAAAGACTAAGTACAGATCGCTTTGCAGCTGCTACTCCTGTCTGGAATCCTTTTATTGCCAATTGTTTCCTTGCAAGGCTAGATGATCTTTCATTTAATATATAAGCAATAAACCGGACAAATTTGGAATAAAGTTTTGGCTTGCATTCAAATTCAAAGTATCTGGTGAATGGTTTCCCTTACCTGGGCAAAGACTATCAGCGACCCACAGGTTCTCCTCTTGCAGAGCATGTTGTAATGCATCTTATACAGCCCTTTGGTTTTGCAGGAAGAAATATTACCTGTGACAGTTTTTCCACAACCAAATGCCTCGCAGAAAGTTTGAAGCGTAAAAGTACAAGCATTGTGGGCACAGTAAAGAAGTGAAGAAGGGAAATCCCTCAATCAGCAAAATGTGCTACAGCACTTTTGCACATAACTGTACTTTATAAGTCAGATGACATAACTCTGACATGCTATCAGAGAAAAAGAACAAAAATGTGCTTCTTTTGAGTTCAATGCATGACACAGTTACTATAAATAAACAACATCCTAGTGTTGGATATTAGATGTCGTTGACCAAATGGCTCAACTGTACACAGTGAAATATGGATGCAGAAGGTGGCCTATGCACGTTTTTTTTTCAATGTGTTGGCCTTGGCAGCTATTAGTTCATGGGTACTCTATAAGGAAGTAACAGGTGAAAAAGTAAGCAGACATCAGTTCATATATAACTTAGCAGAAGAGTTGTCTTCAGCATATAAATCCACAAGGGTACAAAATACACTTCCTAACACATTACCTCAGCAGAGCAACATTTGGAAGACTTGCCAAATTGGCGGATGCAGAGGGAAGAATAGGAGCAGGCATTTATGTAACAAATGCAGCACATATGCTTGTGGACCATGTTAGGCAATGCTGAATACACGTGTGTTAGGTGCTACGATGCTGCAGGTGGCTTTGAATGAGCGAAAACAGCTTTATAAGTGTTTTTTCTACTATATACATGGTATTCAAAATTTTATGTTGAAATACATGAGTTTGCTAAGGGAAGTTGTCCATTTCACATTTGATTATCGTATATATTTGGATCAATTTTTAGGCTTAGTATGTTGATTTTACTATGCCATTCTTCATACAAAAGTAAAATTATATACTGGTAAACTGTATAAATAATATTAAATAAATTGCTATGCATTCGCATTTGTTTAATATTTTAAAAAGGGCAAATAAAACTGCACCTGTCAAAATGACGGGTTGGTTCTTCTCAGTAGACCATACTTGCCTGTCCTTCTAGTGTTAAAGGATATAAATTTATATTGTTGAAGTTTAAAAATTTGTGAACTACTTAAAGTTCAACAAACTAAGAGTAAATCCTTTTAAAGACAAAGCAATCATGTTGCAACACCAAAATGTTAGGTCTAAACATGAAAATTGACAATGAATAGGTACATTGAGAAGTTAGAATATATTGTGGCATTTATACCTTAAGGAGGGTTAGTTTGTTTATGCCACTCAGGGATGTAGAACAGAGGTAGGTCACTCACATGAATTAGAAGTCAATTTACAAAAGATAATTCATTTAATATAACAATAATGAAAAGATTTACATACCTTGGCTAAGCAGCTTGTATTGAAAGAATTATAATATTAACATGGTTATTACCTTGGTGCTACCTAGCATGTCAAGACAGCGTGTTATCTAGTAGGGTTGATCCAAACTTTTGGGCAGACTGTGCCCCAGCACATACATATCGTCCCCTTTCACTACTGCTGCTCTCCCTCATGTCACAGAAGGTTTAGATTAGATTAGATTTATTGTCAACCTTGGGAATTACAAGAATTCATGGTATTGTCAAAATTAATAAACATGAATACAAATAAAATAATTAATTATATACAAGTATAATAAATTACACACCCAGAAGGGATTCACGGAAAAGTATTTACAAACTCATCAACTGAGTAAAAACAATGTTGCAATAGCAGATGTTTCACCTTGCACTTAAATGCAGTTTCTGAGCTGGTGAGTGTAATATTATCAGGTAACTTGTTATAATAGGTAATTCCAGAGTGACTTACGCTTTTGCTGAATAGTGAAGTATTATGTGTAACCATCCTCAGTTTATGCCTATTTCTAGTAAGATAATTATGTTTTCCAGAGTTTGTATGAAAATAAACCAAGTGTTTTCTGACAAACATCACGACTTCTAGTATATATAGACAAGGAAGTGGCAATATATGGAGTGATTTGAATAAATTTATACAAGAATCCCATTGTTTCATTCCGATTATTGTTCTGATTACTCGTTTTTGAATTTTAAAGATTACATTTTCTTTATCACAGTTACCCCAAACAATCTCTCCAAATTTTAGTAAGCTATTGAAATGAGAAAAGTATAGATTCCTCAAAGTGTTCAAATTTGAATATTTTTTATAGTTCTGAACATAAAACAAAGCTGGCTTAGCTTAGATGACAGTTTTTCAACATGCATGTTCCATTTCAGGTGCTCGTCAATCCATATACCCAAGAATTTAGTACCAATTCATTATCTAATTTTATTTGTGGCTTATATACTGTGACTTTGTGGGTTCGTGAAATGATAAAACGAGGTTACAAAACACAAAAACTACACTTTATTCTCCTCGAAATACACTGTTCACCATTACAAATTTGCTAGAACCTCAAAACTGTTTATTTTTCCAACTCTACATTCAACTGTCTGTCGCTACCGGTAACGATTCGTTCCGAAGTTTTCCGAATCTCCACCGGCTTCGGCTTCGGCTTCGCGAGTCTACCGCCAGGGCGACACTGCTCCCTCCTCAAGGCTGGTCGTCCCGAACAGCGCCTTCGTAGCGGGCCAGGCGATCCAGATGTACCACCAACATCTTTCCTCGGGGCACCTTCTGGATGTGGTAGACTACGTCGTTAATCCTCTTCACCACACGGTACGGTCCTTGCCATGGCTGCTGAAGCTTTGGGCAGCGTCCCTTGGCCCAGGTCGGGCGGTACAACCAGACCAGGTCACCTTGCTGGAACCCTTGGCTGTTGGCTTGCCTGTCGTATCGGGTTTTCATGCGGTCGCTTACCTTCTGGATGTTCTGGCGAGCCATCTCGTGCATGTCGTGGAGGTGGTCCACCAGGTTCTCCACATCCCTCAAGAGTGGCCCCAAGTCTGCGTCCGCCAGCTGCTCCCTCCTCAGGCCTGTGCTATCCCAGCCATCCGCAGGCACTGCCGTTACTACTCGAACTGCTGCGGCACGCTCCTTCCCCTCCACTCTTGTGCACTGGCCGCACTCTTCTGGACAGGGTCTTCGGGACATAGCGTCCGCGTTACCGTGACTCTTCCCTCTGCGAAGTTCCGAGGTGAAGTCGTACTCCTGCTGCCTCTGGACCCCACCTGCTGTCTGGCCTTCCGGTCGCGCCGTCACTATCACTTCGCTCCTCGCGGGGACAACCACGTCTTCGCTCAAGACGACCCTGCCAATTCCAAGGCGCTCTTCTGGTTGACGGAGTATAATCTCTTCTCCGTTGAGCCTCAGGACCTTCCTGCCGACGTCGACCGTCGCCTCGTGGCTCCTGAGGGCATCCAGTCCCATTTTTTGTATTTTATGTCCTCCAACGTTAAGTCATATCGGATCCAGTCCCAGAATCACCTCCTCAGCCACCTTCGCGACGAACACCCACAGACGCACGGTACTCCGTCCCAAGTTCAGCTCCAGTAGGGCTTCCATCTCCACAGGCATGGTGTCGCCCGATGCTGTCATAAGCTCGTATGGTCGGCTCGGCTTCCTCGTCGGCAAACACTTCGCCACGTCAGGTCTGATGATGGTCACGGCCGCCCCGGTGTCCACCAGCACGCGGCACGGTTTTCCTCTTACCCAGCCGTCCGCGATGAGGTTGTCATCCATCCGCCAGCTGATGGCGCGAATTGTCACTCGAGGGGATGGTGGTAATTGCACCGACGTGCCCCTCTCCACGAGGGCCCTTACTCGTTTTCCAGCTGCTCTTCCTGGTGTGGGCAGTCTTTCCGCAGGTGTCCGGGCTGTCCACACCCCCAAAACAGGCCACTAGGTGTTCCCGGCGTCCCTCAGCTGGTCATCTGTCTCCGGCATAGCGGACACTCATCGTTCTCGACGTCGGAATAGATGCTACCTTGGCCGCCTCCATCCTTAATGCCACTGTCAGCGCCTCGTGGATGTTTTTATAATCGCCGAGCATTAGGCGCTGACGAATCTCCGTGTCCCGTACCCCGTCGACAAAGTTGTAGGCGGCTTCCCGGGATACGAACTCCATTGGCAGGTCAACCAAGGCCTTGCTAGCTAGCTGCTCGATCGCTATGGCGAACTCCTGCAGCGTCTCCCCCGGCTGCTGCGACCTTGCCTTTAGTTGGCTGCGGTACGCTGCGGCTAAGCTGTGGTTTCCGAAACGATTCTCCAGGGCCTCCCAGATGTCCTTTGGCACCGCCGTTGTCTGCACCGCGTTTAGGATTTCCGCGGCCCGTCCCTGGAGGCTGGCTATTAGCTGTGTGGCCTCCTCCGGTGACCATCTGTTGTGCTTGGCCACTGTGTCGAACTGGCGCCGTCATATTTCGGAGGTTTGACGCGCGCCGAAGTTGTGTCGCGTCCTGTTGCGTCAGCCTTCAAATCCTTCAGTCTCCTGCCGACGACGTCCTCCACCATGGCGTTCAGGGACTGGACGCTGCTGTCGGCCTTTCCCTCCAGGTTGTTTACGCGGTTCGCGAGGTCTTCGACGTCTTCAACCATGGCGTTCAGGGACTTGGCGTAATTGTCGGCCTTTTCCTCTAGGTCATTGAAGCGGTTCGCCAGGTCCTCGACGTGCTCGTCCACTTGGCCCATCCGCTTGCCCAGCTCCGTCACGTTATCCCTCACGCCGGCCAACTGTTCCTCAAATTTGGCGGCGAGGAGCTCGTTCGCCTCCTTCATTTCCGTGGCCAGACTGTCGTTCGCTGCCTTCATTTCTGTGGTCAATTCGGTCTTTATTTCTTTCAACTCTGCGGCCAGGTTGTTATTTCCGCTTCTGTTTTTGTTGTTAACTCGTTCATCTTCGCGGCCAAGTTGTTATTTGCCGCTTCCGACTTCGCTGTTAATTCGTTCATCTTCTGCAAAAGCATTTCCAATACCGATTCCATGGCCATAATGTTCGGTGATGTAGTTATCCCGCTTCCTGACACCAGTTGTGACTTTGTGGGTTCGTGAAATGATAAAACGAGGTTACAAAACACAAAAACTACACTTTATTCTCCTCGAAATACACTGTTCACCATTACAAATTTTCTACAACCTCAAAACTGTTTATTTTTCCAACTCTACATTCAACTGTCTGTCGCTACCGGTAACGAATGGTTCCGAAGTTTTCCGAATCTCCACCGGCTTCGGCTTCGTCTTCAACTTCGCGAATCTACCGCCAGGGCGACAATACATTAGTATTCTGAATAAGGCTGAAGGAAATGGCTACAGATTTATTCTAATTTATTATTAATCTGTTTTGTACAAACCATTCCCGCATTCTTTGGTTTAAGCTCAGTATGTCAGACTTAACATCATTGTCATTTCCCATTACATTTATGGATGTGTCATCCGCAAACAGTACAACCTTATTTGGATGTAGATGATTTGCTAAGTCATTTATGTATAGCAAAAATAAGAAAGGGCCCAGGACTGAACCTTGAGGGACCCCACAAGTTACATGTTTTTTTTTCCGTTCTATCTACTTCAGATGTAAGATTAATGGCTTTTTATTTGCACTATTTCAACTAGTTGCTGATGTTGATTTACTTATGAACTAAACCAACTATTTGCTACGCCTCTTATACCAAAGCATTCTAGTTTTTCCAACATTACTTTATGATTAACTAAATCAAATGCTTTAGTAAGTCTAAAAATATTCCTATATTATGCTCTTTCTTATCTAATGAACTATACACACTCTCTAAAAAAATTAAATTTAGCTGTGTCAGTAGATTTGCCTTTTGTAAAGCTATACTGCGCTAAAGATAGCATGTTATGTTTTTGAATAAATTGTTGACATCTATTATACTGATAACAGTGTTTGAAAATACAATCAGGAATCTCATCCATTCCATGAGAAGTTTTGTTTTTCATGTTTTTCATTATTATACTAACTTCATTAGGTGTAACCGATAAAGATACGTATGTGTATTCCTAGAGACATGGTTACCTGCCCAGGGTGTTTTTGTTTATCTGAAAGCTTGTTAATTATATTCACAAAGAAATCATTAAATGACTTTGCTACTTCTTTTGGATCTGAAATAAGCGCACCTTCCTCATTTCTAATGCTAGGGTTTTGCCTTTTTGGGCTAGTACCTAATTCTTTATTTACTATCTGCCACATAGTTATTTGTTTATTGTCGGAGTTTTGTATAATCTTTTCTGTATGGTATTACTTTGCATCTATCAGAACCTGACTGTATATGTTTTTGTATAGTTTAAAACTCTCTCTGTTGGCTAAGAAATTTTAGCCTTCTAGCAGATTTCCTAATTCCTTTTGTTACCCATGTCTTACATTTGAGCTGTCCCCCTAATTTTATTCTCTTTTCTGGTATTGCAATGTCAAGGTAGTGTTTTATTATGTTAGCAAAGGTTTTAAATGCATCATTTACATGTTCTTCGTGGTACACTTTTTCCCACGTTTCATTTTTTAATAGATCCCTAAATGCATTTATATTCCAATCTCTATAAGTATGCCCTATCCTGTATTTGCTCCTTGTATCATACTTATAAGTGTTCAAGGCAATTTCGTAAGTCTGTGTTCTGTGAACTGAGAAGCCTGTTTCAACTACTTTAACATTTCTAGCTTTAAGATGACCTTGTTTTATTAATGCTTGGTCGATAATAGTTGCTGAATGGGATGTTACACTAGTGGGTACACTTATTACATGTGTAAGGTTAGGAAATAGTAAAAATTCTTGCATAATTTTCCCTAATTTACCAGGGGTAAAATCAATGTTCCAGTCACCTATTATCACAATGTCCTCAGTCAATGGCAAGCTATCAAGAATGGTATTTAAAGATGCTATTAAAGTGTTGATATAGTTTAGTATCCACCTATTCAGAGGATGTGTCCATATAAAGTGAATTTGGACATTACTCCAATTGTGGTGATGACACACAACCTCCTACATGAGCCGTCATCAGGAAATGACTCAATAATCACATCAAAAGAACTAATATTACAATTTCTAATTAATTTAACTAGGTTGTACGCTTGATATGCTACATCTGCCCCGGCAAAGAAAATGCATGCTATAAACGCATGCGAATAATATCTCAAATAAGGAAAAATGACATGAAATACAATAATAAAAAATACCATAATATTACACAAAGTGTAAAACAAGACTATAAAATAAAGTGATGGAACTGTGAGTCATAGGTAAGAAAAACTGACAGTATGGCAGGCCAAAGTACGTGGGGATTAGAGGCTCATTGGCAGACTGTGAACTGAGGACCATTGGGTGAGAAGTAGCCTCCGGTACTTGATGAAGAATATAATTCCTCCAATGTCACGTGTGTTGTGCACAGAGAACAATCACTTATCCACAGGAAATACACCCGGTGAAGCTGACCGCAGAACAAGAAGTTGATAACAAGCCTGCAATTCGGAGAAATCACAACTTTGGCTCATGGTCCTGGTGAGAGAATGTAAAAAAGAGTGTAATGTCTCTCATTTGCATAGTTTGAAATCTGCAGTGGCAATCCTGAAGTTGGGTGAGTGTCATGCAGAAAGTGTGTTTAATACACCAATAGTAGAAAATAGGTTAAGGGCTTTAAGCTTCAAAGCAAATGGAACTATAAATGAAAAACCAGAAATTCCTGATAAAGTTAATAGATCCATTTGCCAAGTGCTCCTCACAGATGTGCAAATAATAGAATATCTAGACCATGAACTGTGAAGAGCGTCAAAAAAGAGTGCACTCCATGAAGAATTCAAGAAACCAACCTCATATTATTCATAGTACTTTTGTTTGTTAATGACAATGATGCTGTTCATTATCAGGATCATATCAGTGTGACCCTTGGCCGGAATTTCATCCCAAAGCATTCTTTTACATGTCAGTAAATCTGATCTGTTGACATGGGTCTCACACTTTTATGCATATCAATCTGAATCAGGTTTGAACCCGAAATTTGGAGATCGTAGGCCTCGTACCTAACCCATTGAACCTCCCAGACCAACTATAAACAAACAATGATCCATATTTATTAAATTTAAAATTATAAATTCAATTAATGACACTAAACAACACTTACTTTTCAATTTTTCCATCAAAAACCTTAGCCTATAGACGGCTAGTATGAAGAAATTATGAATTTCCATCAATTAACTAAAATAATAAAAGTTAAATGATGAAGCCTGGGACTTCATTCAAGAGGTCCCGAGTTTGGACCCTGGGCTCATTTGAGCATCATTTCATCCATTCCACTTATTGTCCGATATAACTAAACACTGGAGGACATAAATTACAAAACAAAACAAAAAATTAATTTCCTCTCCAATGTGATGGTTATCATTCCAGAAATGAAAAGCAACTGACGATTTTTATGTTCGTTTACATTTTATTCTCCTTCGGTGTTCTGTTAATCTAGTTCTTATATTTCTCTTTGTCAAAACAATATAAAATTTATTTATTAATTTTTAGATGAGTCGTATTTATTACACATCTGCTTCACTTTCGTACCTATTTTGAGGACATGTTTCGCAAATCATCGTTTGCATCTTCGGCTCTTATGCGACTAAAGCTTGATCCAGTGGTGTGGGTAATTCTGGGGTTGCTGCTGCCATCTGTTGATTTAGTGATGAACTTAAATGTGGGATTCTCTTCTGGCAGGATTTCAAAGTTCATTAGTTGGTTTTTATGTTTTTCTATGTATATTCTCTCCCATATGACGAGTTCACTATGTTTTTGTACGTATTTTAGTAATTCTGTGCTATCTTCAATTTCATGATTTTCAGACCAGAAATGAGCTGCTATTGCGGACTTATCAGTATTTTCGTATCTTATGTGCCTGAATTGTTCTTTCTTTCTAGTGCCTATGTTACTTTTTGTCCTCCCTAAGAATATGCTCAAGTTCTTCTCGGGAAGCAAGCCAAATGAAAAGACGAGTGTGCATCTCTTCCATCATCAGGATATTTATTAAATGTTATAACCACAAATGTATCACTGGATATATATAGTTCCAACTGATCATCTTTATGTTGAATTTGTATTAAAGCCATTTTTCTTTGCTGTTTTTAATATATATGTAAATTCCTCATTATATTGTTTTGGATCTAGATGTGTAGTGTGTAACGCCCGCTTTTACTACATATGGCACCGCAGGCAGTGACACTGATGATGCATGAGATGAAGATGGAGCACCGGTGGAATGAGATGGCGGTGGAAACCTGAGGTCCTGGAGAAAACCCGCCCCAACGCCGTGTTGTCCACCACAAATCTCACTTTGCGGTCGCCTGGAATCGAACCCGGGCCGCCTTGGTGAGAGCCAAGCGGTCTAACCACTGAGCCATGGCGTGGCCTTTTGGATCTAGAGGTATGCTGTTCAGTCTGTGAATCAAGCTTCTAAGAGTTGCTAGTTTATGTGAAAAAGGACTGAAACTATTCTGTCTTATGTACGAGGGCTGTTCAATAAAGAATGAGCATAATTTTTTTGGTCATAATTTTGCGCACTAAAATTCAATATTCTGTTAGCTTAATGTGAAACAAACACGTCGTAGTAGTTTCATTGTTGGTAATCCTGGATCCCGCCTGTAAGAACCAGGCAAGTTCAGACTTGTTCAGTATTGCCTACCGCTGCAATGGAGGCAACATCCAGTTAAAGTTGATGTTAGAGGAAGAACTGGAGCTTCTTTCAAACGTAATCACTGCTGACGAAACTTGGCTACATCATTTTGATCCTGACAGCAAACAGCAAAGCTCAGTGTGGAAATCTCTTTTATCACCAACCCCCAAATACCAAAACTGGTTGCTTCTGCTGAGAAAGTTATGGTCATCTCATTCTTTGATATTCATGGAATGGTTTATCAGCATGTTGTACTTGCACACACATCAGTAACTGGACAATACTACAGGGATGTCCTGAAAACATTGCAAGTCCATATCAGGGGCAAAAACCACATTTCCGTGAATCAGGCTGCATGCTGCACCACGATAATGCGTGGCCGCATATTGCCAATGTTGTTGCTGAATATCATGCAAAAATCAACGTGAAGTACATCCTTCACCCAACCTAAAGTCAGGATTTAGTCCCATGTGACATTTGTCCATTCCCTAACTTGAAGAAATGTCTTCGTGGGAGGCATTATCCATCATCAAAAGCAGTGATGAAGGCTGCGGAGGCGATTTTGAAGGATCTCTCAAAAAATTGTTTCCAGCATGTCTTTGAAGACTGTCAGAAACGCTGAGACAAATGCATCGCATTCAGGGGAGACTATTTTGAGAAGGACCACCAAAATTAAGAGGATGAGAGGTACGTTGTCAAAAAGATTTGTGATCATTCTTTATAAAACAGCCATCGTAATTAACCATGCGAGTTGATTTTCTGTAGATTCCAATTTTATATTAACATTTTGTCATATAATCATTAATAATTAATTAATTAATTAACATTAATTCATTCATTAATGTCATATAATCATGTAATTATTATTACATCAGTACCAGATGTTATCATTAAAAAAAGTTATACATCTAAGAGCTAAGCCACTAGTCAGTCTCTATAATTCATCATTGCTATCGGGTGTATTTCCAATAAGTTCGGGCACAAATGACCTCGTTGTTGATGGGCCCTAAAACACCACTAATCCTAATCCAGACAAGTTAAAATATCAAAATTAAGCTCACGTTGAACATATTTTAAGAATAAGTGGAATTCTGAAAATAAATGTAAAAATGGCATATTATTATGATGATGGAACAATGACATTTTAATAATTTCTTGCAATACACATTTGCACTTAATACTTGTTAAAGCTTTAACAAGATCAATTCTAATCCCACTAGATCTCTTCTAAGATCGCTATTCAGGTACATTATTTGGTGTAATGTGTACAATATTAAATAGTGATTACTGCATTAAACAATATAGAACAAACTGAATTTATGGAATCTCAGATCTTATTTTTAATTTGCTGTTAAAAACTATGAGATTCTTTATCACTAATGTAGTTATACACTGATGAGTAAGGTTAAGAGAAACTAGTTCTTCAAAATAGCATTGCCATTTAAAGAAAAACTTTATAAAAGTTCATATCCAAACATGTTGCACAAAGATTTTAATTTAAGCCCACAGATTATATGTAAAAACAGATAATGCCAATTATAAACAAAGAAATTCTACAGAAATCAAAGAGAATTGAATTCTGTAGAAATCCACAGCCACAGTTATTGGGTTAGAATGAGACAGCGAAGCATGTAATACACAAGGCAAACAGTATATCATTATCAAAAACAGATGCTACCACCAAACATTGCAAATACATCCTTATAAACAATATATTTTAGATTACTTAATCCAGTAAGAGTACTGTGGCTGAAATGCACAAATGTTTCATCTAAAATGTAGTCTGAGATGGAAGAACTTTTTTTGAAAATCTTTGTGTATAAGTTTGTTGTACACATGTTAGTACAAACAGCATGAGAATTAAATATATGTAACAACATGCAAAAAGATATGTCTATAAAGATAATAAGCAATTGTTTAAGTATTTCTGTCTCTGGTGACAGCTAATTATATGGACTAAATTAACCCCACCTCCAGAACAAAGCTTAAATATTGAAGAAATCACTTAATAATATTAATGGTGTTTAATTTTGGCTTACTATTGTTTTATATTAACTCATGTAAATCAAATGAAAAAAACAAAATAGCTGTAATTTAGGAAAGCTAGTTTTGCAGTAATTTAAACTGGAAACTACTTACCTTACATGGACTGTTATATATGACTCAAATATTTTAAATTTAAAACTTCTAACACAAAGCCAACGAATACATCCAATCAACTGCCTAAAATAACTTCAATTTTCCTGAAAATTTAGAACATACTGGTCACAACACTACTCAAAGTTTTTGTTAATTTTCCACTGATATTGAAACGAAACTCAAACTTTAAGCAATATCTGATAAGCCACAATAAATTGCTGTATAGGTGAGAAAGAAAGCTTTGTTCTACATTAATAATTTTCCTGAAGATCACTGCACATCACCAAAACAATAAACACAAAATTTCTAATCATGCCACACTTTTGATTTCTGCCATCGTGTTCCTGTTAGCCTGAGATGATGAGGTAGCTAAAAAAAAAAAAAAAAAAAAAGCAGAAAAACATTGTTTTTGCATTAATAATTAAGTAACATGGTTGATGAAACTAATGCTTTTTCATGTATGTGGTACATAATCTAAAGAATTTAATTACAAATGAAAGCGTATGAAGGTACAATTCAGGTTACGTTATGATATTAATTTTCGATGTTTAGCTATATGCTAACATTTTACTTATCAATAGGTCTTTGTAAAAGTCCATTTCCTTCCTTCTTGCTGCTCATATGCCATCACAGGCCTTTCAAATCCTGCGAATCTTACAAATCGTTGACCAGTTTTTACATTTAATTTGGCCTTGCTTAGACACCATTAACACCGACAGATTTTAAAGTTGGGTGAAGAGAGACATCTGTTGACACCGACAGATTTTAAAGTTGATGTGCAGCGCTCAATCTTTCGGACGACAGTACAGAACACAGAAGCTTATGCTGTTGAATGAAGGCACTGAACATATTTCAACATTCAGTATTGTCATTTTAGTCCTCCTGTCACTTACAGTCAAATTATATTTACTGAAATATATTTCAGCATCTACACTGTTGGTAACATACCAAATACATTGCAGAGCTACTCAGGAAACTCTGGGTATTTGAGCTTAACAGCCAACATGCGTTACATGCAGTGATGCAAAGCCACATAATTTTGAAAAGCAGATATAGCCACACCTATAAAATGCACTTATTGTTTCATTCCATTGAACAGATAAGGAATTATGGACTGTCAAAAGAAATAATGCTTAGATGTGTAAGCATTTTAATTAGACCTATTAACGACTCAAACAGTTCCAGCACTTCCACAGCATAATTAACACCACAAACAGCAGTAATAGTTCTGAGTGTAACCTTTCATTGATTTACTTATGTGACACACATTCAGTTGTATGTCATAGCCTGAGAGGTTTACACTATGCAGAGAGCACCAATTACCATCTTAGTACATATATAGCTTAAAGTCTTACGAAGTTAAAGTGAGCCATTTACCAAAACAGTTGCCATACCAAGTAAATCATACTTCACAGTCAGATAATTACATGAATTTTTGTCCTGTTGGAAGATGTACTTTGCATTAAAATTTATTTTTAAAACAGCTTATTTTCTTTTTCAGCATTTATTACTGTGCTTATACATGTCATTAAAGCATTTACAAATTTAAAGCTGTAATATTCCTGTGTTTCAAAGACAAAGTTAAACTTAGGACAATTTTAAAAGAATGATACAGTTTTTATGTACTTAATATCCTTCTTAGATTCATTGAACTGTATTTTTCATTCAAAATATTATCATTTATACTGCATGTGTGAATGATATTCCAATCAAAGTGATTAGAAGTATATAAAACAGTGTCTCTTATTCAATGCATGTCTTTGCCTCATGTACTAATTTGTGAGGTTTTACTAATATCATTAATCAATCACAAATAACCGGTTTTTTCTTTGAATATTCTTATGTAAACTTGTGCCTAAAATGATGTATGTACTATAGAGCTTTTGAAATTCTTAGTAAATATAAGCTATTAACAGAGCTTCTTTGTTTTGTATTTAAAGAGATAGTGCTATTTTTTTGTACATAGTTGTTTGTATCTTCACCTACAATTTATATATACATTTCTTTAATGTTTTTCGTTTTCTGTTGTTTTTTCATTTTGACACTTTCCCTCCAGGGAATGTTTCAACATTATTCTGTGTACAAAGAAATTGCATTACTCATGACCTTGTGATATCCTTTCCTGTTTTCCTGTACCTGTAGAATGAATTGATTTAGTGTAAGGTTTTCTTGTAATTATCACAGTAACAAGCTTAGGAATTCACACTTCAGGGAAAGGAAGTACAGGTGTTAAGTATAACCTCGACAGCATCTTGAGTAATCTCACACTGTCAAAGTTGCAATTCTTTCTTAAAGATCTACTTACTCATTTATTACATGAATATAAAAGCTATAATGCTTAGTATCAACAGCAAAAAGTTCAAGTTTGAAAGTGGCTTCTGAGACCTTTTTTTTTCCAAATTTAATTGGTCAACTTCTTTCGAAGGCACATCTCACACATTAATGAATAATTTACGCACATTTACTCAGCATATTTAGAGCGTATTATGTTAATATGTGATAAATGATTTGTGTCGTAAATTATTTGTTGGAGCACGAGATTAGACTTCGAAAGATGGATTGAATCTTTTGCTGAACTTGGTTGGAATGGGAAGCGGGAGGGGGGGGGGGGGGGTGGTGGCGAATATACCATAGCTCGTTCGAAATAGAAGCTCACTGCATTTTCGACGACATGTTGGCTAGTTCATTTGGCTGGCAGCGAAAGGTACAGGAGGAGCGCCCTATGCGTCTTCAGTTTTTAACAGTTGAGAATCTGGTCTTATTCTGTGCTTTAGGCTAATACTCATTGATCTTGTTTTATTGTATTTAGATCGTAAATAGGATCTTGTATTTCATGTCCTGTCATCTTACTTTTATATTATTCATTTCATATGTAAATATTTAAAAACTTAAATTAAGCTTTTAAACTGTGCGTGAATCACACCATAGAATAACTATATGCAATGCATGATTGAAGGAATGAATAAATCTATCTATCCATACGTCCTTGCAGGCCTTTCAAATCTTTACAATTTCACAGATCGATGAAAACTTTATTCAGAATGAATTATGCTTGGCTTCGATACCTTAAAGCTTATATGGCAATTTCCAGCTTTAAAATGTTGTTCAAAGATGTCCAGGTTAGCCAACGTAGTGTCTTATTCATATCGTACATTGAGCTCGAAAAAGGTACAAAATAGGCCAATAATATTACAGAAATATCTTCATATGCAACAAAATAATACAGTAACTCTTAAATTTTGAACTTAACAGAGTTTTTCCTATATTAGCATGCAACACGGCAACCAAAATAATTATATCGGCGATATAATGAACATCCGGTTGTCATCGTACATGCAGCGCTCGAAATGTATCTTTTTGTCCTGCCTGTTTCGCGAAGCTTTATGCGGCACCGGAATTTCCCTTCTCACCTGACAGAGCCTGGAGGAAAAGCTATATCAATCATATCTCCGGAGATGTCAGCACATGTAAATAAACTAAACATTTATAAAGTCACCATTTATTGTTTTAGAAAAGCGATTTTAAATAAGCGTAAACATTTATTAATAAAGATATATGTCATTCTATATAAAGTACAAACTAGTTGCTGAAATATTGAGTTTTTTTATTGAAAAATTTATAAAATATTTAAGTATATTCAGCAACAAGGCGATGTTAAGTATTACTACTGCTGCTTCGTGTGTACAAGTTTTATGACACTTAAACTTCACTTACGGAATTTTTGGAAAGGACTTGCAATTGGCAAGGCCTTCATTAATAAACTAATCTCTCTTGGGGCACTCAAGGAGACTAGGGTAGAAATGAGCAAACCATTATGTCGGTAATGCAGTGAGCTTCTATTTCGACCTATTTATGGTACATGTGCCTCCCCCAACCCTTCCCTGCCGTGTTTAGCGATTGATTGTATCAAGCATCTTTCGAAGCCTAATCTCGTGCTCCAATGAATAATTTACGGCACAATTAATTTAGCACATGTTACCATAATACGCGTAAATATGCTGAGTAAATGAGCGTAAACTATTCATCACTGTGCGAGATGTGACTTCGAAAGAAGTTGACCAATTAAATTCGAAAAAAAAAAAAAAGGTCTCAGAAGCCACTCCCAAACTTCATCTTTTTCCTGTTGCCACTAAACTTTTATATTAATGTAATAAATGAATAAGCAGGTCTTCAAGAAACAAGTGCAACTTTGACAGAGTGAGATTACTCAAGATGCTGTCGAGGTTATACCTAACACCTGTACTTCCTTTCCCTGAAGTGTGAATTCCTAAGCCTGTTACTGTGATAATTACAAGAAAACCTGACACTAAATCAATGCATTCTACAGGTACAGGAAAACAGGAAAGGATATCACAAGGTCATGAATAATGCAATTTCTTTGTACACAGAATAATGTTGAAACATTCCCTGGAAGGAAAGTGGCAAAAAGAAATAACAACAAAAAACGAAAAACATTATTAAAGAAATGTATATATAAATTATAAGTGAAGATACAAACAACTATGTACAAAAAAATAGCACTATCTTCACAGGTTTTTCTGATCACTGGGCACAAATACTACAAATTTAGACTCGAGTATCTAAAAGAATGGATAGACCGATTACTATTTCTAAAAGAAACTTTAGTAAAAATAATATTGTACTGTTTAATACCTTATTGGAAAAGGAAACATGGGATAATGTCTTTGATGAAATTGATGTTAACTTAAACTGTGGAAACTTCCTAAACACATTTCTGTATTGGTTTGATAGATATTTTCCTTTAGAAAAGAAATGCTTTAAATAAAAAAAAAAGAAAGGGTGGATAACAAAGGGAATAATTACTCCAGCAATAGGCTACGGTTTTTGTCCAGGCTAAAAAACATGGAGAAGTAAATAATGAGATCAAAGAGTATATTGTCGCCCAAACGGCAAGCTCGCGATGCTGCACAGTCAGTAAGTAAGTGGGTGAGTGTCAAGCTGAGTGGCTGAGGAAAAAGCAGATGTTTGCTTCGAAACCGGTCCCAGGATTTAAATAAGATAAGTGAAGTTGTGTTACTAGTGTTTAGTTATTATTAATAATTGGGTTAAATCCATTTAAGCGATAGAAAACAGTTTGTAGAGCTTCAGTTTGAAAATAAAGGAAAATTAAATACAGTTCAGTCCAAAGTGAGAGAAGTTAGGCGAGGAGTTCCACAAGGATCAGCCCATGGCCCCTTCTTATTTTCGTTGTACATAAATGATTTGCCAACTGCCATTAATTCCACAGATGTTATTTTATTTGCAGATGATACTCACATCCTAATAAAAGGAAACAATCAAGAAAGCGTACAGACCAAACTCAATGATTCTCTATGTAAACTGCACACATGGTTTCAGACGAATGAACTAATTATAAATAAGGATAAGACTCTTGCCATTTCATTCCATACTTGCTAAAATAGAAATATGGTCAAACCTCCAATAGTATTTGATAAAACAGCCATTAGCTACAATAATGAAACAAAATTTTTGGGATTACATATGAATGAGAATATGAAATGGACCACACATATTCAACATTTAATAAATAAACTGAGTTCCATTTATATCGAGATTTAACTGTATTGGAACACCACAGTGAAGCGAAAAATTATTAAATTTTAGATGAGTCGTATTTCTTACACATCTGCTTCACTTTCGTACCTATTTTGAGGACATGTTTCGCAAATCTTCGTTTGCATCTACGGCTCTTGTGCGACTGACGCTAGATCCAGCGGTGTGGGTAATTCTGGGGTTGTTGCTGCCATCTGTTGATTTAGCGATGAACTGAAATGTGGGATTCTCTTCTAGCGGGATTTCAAAGTTCATTAGTTGGTTTTTATGTTTTTCTATGTATATCCTCTCCCATATGACGAGTTCACTATGTTTTTGTACGTATTTTAGTAATTCTGTGCTATCTTCAATTTCATGATTTTCAGACCAGAAATGAGCTGCTATTGCGGACCTATCAATATTTTTGTATCTTAAGTGCCTGAAGTGTTCTTTCTTTCTAGTGCCTATGTTTCTTTTTGTCCTCCCTATGTAAATTTTTTCACAGTCCTTACACTTAATTTTGTAAATGCCTGACTTTTCCTCTGGTTTTATCTTATCAGTATTATTACTGTGAAGCAGGTTTTTAATGTTGTAATTGTTTCCTGGTGCCAATGTTATATTGTATTTCTTGAATATTTTTTGGAACCTTTTTGTGGCCCAGGGGTGGTAAGTAAATTTAGCAAATCTAGTTTCTTGTTTTATTGGTGTGAGAGCTGTGATCTGTTTTAATCTCTTTTGAAGTTTGAATAATTTTAGTTTCTTATCTACAATGCTTTTTCCATATCCATTTTTAATTGCAGTTAAAAAACTTCTTTCAAACGTAATCACTGCTGACGAAACTTGGCTACATCATTTTGATCCTGAGAGCAAACAGCAAAGCTCAGTGTGGAAATCTCCTTCATCACCAACCCCCAAAAACCAAAGGTGGTTGCTTCTGCTGAGAAAGTTATGGTCATCTCATTCTTTGATATTCATGGAATGGTTTATCAGCATGTTGTACCTGCACACATCAGTAACTGGACAATACTACAGGGATGTCCTGAACAATTGCAAGTCCATATCAGGCGCAAAAGACCACATTTCCGTGAATCAGGCTGGATGCTGCACCACGATAATGCGTGGCCGCAGATTGCCAGTGTTGTTGCTGAATATCATGCAAAAATCAACGTGTAGTACATCCCTCACCCAACCTAAAGTCCGGATTTAGTCCCACGTGACATTTTTCTATTCCCTAACTTGAAGAAACGTCTTCGTGGGAGGCATTATCCATCATCAGAAGCAGTGATGAAGGCTGCGGAGGCGATTTTGAAGGATCTCTCAAAAAATTGTTTCCAGCATGTCTTTGAAGACTGTCAGAAACGCTGAGACAAATGCATCGCATTCAGGGGAGACTATTTTGAGAAGGACCACCAAAATTATGAGGATGAGAGGTACGTTGTCAAAAAAATTTGTGATCATTCTTTATTGAACAGCCATCGTAATTATCCATGTAAGTTGATTTTCTGTAGATTCCAATTTTATATTAACATTTTGTCATATAATAATTAATAATTAATTAAGTAATTAACATTAATTCATTAATTAATGTCATATAATCATTTAATTATTATTACATCAGTACCAGATGTTATCATTAAAAAAGTTATACATCTAAGAGCTAAGCCACTAGTCAGTCTCTATAATTCATCATTGCTATCGGGTGTATTTCCAGATAAGTTCGGGCCCAAATGACCTCATTGTCGACGGGCCCTAAAACACCACTAATCCTAATCCAGATAAGTTAAAATATCAAAATTAAGCTCACGTTGTACATATTTTAAGAATAAGTAGAATGCTGAAAATAAATGTAAAAATGGCATATTATTATGATGATGGAACAATGACATTTTAATAATTTCTTGCAATACACAATTGCACTTAATACTTGTTAAAGCTTTAACAAGATCAATTCTAATCCCACTAGATCTCTTCTAAGATGGCTATCCAGATACATTATTTGGTGTAGTGTGTACAATATTACATAGTGATTACTGCATTAAACAATATAGAACAAACTGAATTTATGGAATCTCAGATCTTATTTTTAATTTGCTGTTAAAAACTATGAGATTCTTTATCACTAATGTAGTTATACACTGATGAGTAAGGTTAAGAGAACCTAGTTCTTCAAAATAGCATTGCCATTTAAAGAAAAACTTTATAAAAGTTCATATCCAAGCATGTTGCCCAAAGATTTTAATTTAAGCCCACAGATTATATGTAAAAACAGATAATGCCAATTATAAACAAAGAAATTCTACAGAAATCAAAGAGAATTGAATTCTGTAAAAATCCACAGCCACAGTTTTGGTATATCTGAAAATTCACATACTTGGGTTAGAATGAGACAGCGAAGCATGTAATACACAAGGCAAACAGTATATCATTATCAAAAACAGATGCTACCACCAAACATTGCAAATACATCCTTATAAACAATATATTTTAGATTACTTAATCCAGGAAGAGTACTGTGGCTGAAATGCAAAAATGTTTCATCTAAAATGTAGTCTGAGATGGAAGAATTTTTTTTGAAAATATTTGTGTATAAGTTTGTTGTACACATGTTAGTACAAACAGCATGAGAATTAAAGATATGTAACAACATGTAAAGAGATATTTATATAAAGCTAATAAGCAATTGTTTAAGTATTTCTGTCTCTGATGACAGCTAATTATATGGACTAAATTAACCCCACCTCCAGAACAAAGCTTAAATATTGAAGAAATCACTTAATAATATTAATGGTGTTTAATTTTGGCTTACTATTGTTTTATACTGATGTTGGGGCAAACCCTCGAAGAATTTTGTCGCCCGGCGCCTAATTTCATCCTCCACATATCGGAGGGATGAAGCCTCGTGAAGTAATCTCAAGGGGAACCTTGTGCAAACAGAATAAATAATCCGAAGACATTTATTCTGTGCACGCTGGAGCAGAACTAGGTGTGAGCCTGCGGCCATACCCCAGACTTCGCACGCATAGAGCATGATAGGGAGGACCAGAGCCATAAAGAGGTGCAACTTTAGGGGAACAGACATCGCAGACCGAAGCACAGGGCTTAGACACCAATAACACCGACAGATTTTTAAGTTGGGTGAAGAGAGACATCTGTTGACACCAACAGATTTTAAAGTTGATGTGCAGCGCTCAATCTGTCGGACGACAGTACAGAAGCTTATGCTGTTGAATGAAGGCACTGAACATATTTCAACATTCTGTTTTGTCATTTAAGTCCTCCTGTCACTTACAGTCAAATTATATTTACTGAAATATACTTCAGCATCTACACTGTAGGTAGCATACCAAATACATTGCAGAGCTACTCGGGAAACTCTGGGTATTTGAGCTTAACAGCCAACATGCGTTACATGCAATGATGCAGAGCCACATAATTTTGAAAAGCAGATATAGCCACACCTATATAATGCACTAATTGTTTCATTCCATTGAACAGATAAGGAATTATGGACTGTCAGAAGAAATAATGCTTAGATGTGTAAGCATTTTAATTAGACCTATTAAAGACTCAAACAGTTCCAGCACTTCCACAGCATAATTAACACCACAAACAGCAGTAATAGTTCTGAGTGTAACCTTTCATTGATTTACTTATGTGACACACATTCAGTTGTATGTCAGAGCCTGAGAGGTTTACACTATGCAGAGAGCACCAATTGCCATCTTAGTACATATATAGCTTAAAGTCTTACCAAGTTAAAGTAAGCCATTTACCAAAACAGTTGCTATACCAAGTAAATCATACTTCACAGTCAGATAATTACATGAATTTTTGTCCTGTTGGAAGATGCACTTTGCATTAACATTTATTTTTAAAACTGCTTATTTTCTTCTTCAGCATTTATTACTGTGCTTATACATGTCATTAAGGCATTTACAAATTTAAGGCTGTAATATTCCTGTGTTTCAAAGACAAAGTTAAGCTTAGGACAGTTTTAAAAGAATGATACAGTTTTTATGTACTTAATATCAATCTTAGATTCATTGAACTGTATTTTTCATTCAAATCATAATCATTTATACTGCATGTGTGAATGATATTCCAATCAAAGTAATTAGAAGTATACAAAATAGTGTCTCTTATTCAATGCATGTCTTTGCCTCATGTTCTAATTTGTGAGGTTTTACTAATATCACGAATCAATCACAAATTTCAGGTTTTTCTTTGAATATTCTTATGTAAACTTGTGCCTAAAATGATGTATGTACTATAGAGCTTTTGAAATTCTAAATCTGTTGCACTTAATTCTGCCAAAATAGTTCATCTTATTAGTATTCATACTATAAAAATTATTTTATAAGCTATTAAGAGTTTCTTTGTTTTCTATTTAAAGAGATAGTGCTATTTTTTGTACATAGTTGTTTTTATCTTCACTTACAATTTATATATACATTTCTTTAATGTTTTTCGTTTTCTGTTGTTTTTTCATTTTGCCACTTTCCCTCCAGGGAATGTTCCAACATTATTCTGTGTACAAAGAAATTGCATTACTCATGACCTTGTGATATCCTTTCCTGTTTTCCTGTAACTGTAGAATGAATTGATTTAGTGTCAGGTTCTCTTGTAATTATCAAAGTAACAAGATTAGGAATTCATACTTCATGGAAAGGAAGTACAAGTGTTAAGTATAACCTCGACAGCATCTTGAGTAATCTCACACTGTCAAAGTTGCAATTCTTTCTTAAAGATCTACTTAGTCATTTATTACGTGAATATAAAAGCTATAATGCTTAGTATCAACAGCAAAATGTTCAAGTTTGAAAGTGGCTTCTGAGACCTTTTTTTTCCAAATTTAATTGGTCAACTTCTTTCGAAGGCACATCTCACACATTAATGAATAATTTACGCACATTTACTGAGCATATTTAGCGCGTATTGTGTTAATATGTGATAAATGAATTGTGCCGTAAATTATTTGTTGGAGTACGACATTAGACTTCGAAGGATGTTGGATTCAACCTTTCGCTGAACTTGTCAGGAAAGGGGTGGGGTGGCGAATATACCATAGCTCGGTCGAGATAGAAGCTCACTGCATTCTTGACATGTTGGTTAGTTCATTTAGCTGGCATCGAAAGGTACAGGAGGAGCGCCCTATGCGTAATCAGTTTTTAACACGGAGTTGAGAATCTGGTCTTATTCTGTGCTTTAGGCTAATACTCATTGATCTTGTTTTATTGTATTTAGATCGTAAATAGGATTTTGTATTTCATGTCCTGTCATCTTACTTTTATATTATTCATTTCATATGTAAATATTTAAAAACTTAAATTAAGCTTTTATTCTGTGCGTGAATCACACCATAGAATAACTATATGAAGGAATATGAAGGACTGAATAAATCTATCTATCCATACGTCCTTGCAGGCCTTTCAAATCTTTACAATTTCACAGATCGATGAAAACTTTATTCAGAATGAATTATGCTTGGCTTCGATACCTTAAAGCTTAAATGGCAATTTCCAGCTTTAATATGTTGTTCAAAGATGTCCAGGTTAGCCAACGTAGTGTCTTATTCATATCGTACATTGAGCTCGAATAAGGTACAAAATAGGCAATAATATTACAGAAATGACTTCATATGCAATAAAATAATACAATAACTCTTAAATTTTGAACTAAACAGAGTTTTTTCTATATTATTATGCAAAACGGCTGCCAAAATAATTTTATCGGCGACTGGAATATAATTAACATCCGCTTGTTATCGTACATGCAGCGCTCGAAATGTATCTTTCGGTTCCGCCCGTTTCGCAAGCTTTATGCGGCACAGGAACTTCCTATCTCACCTGACAGAGTCTGGAGGAAAAGCTATATCAATCATGTCTCCAGAGATGTCAGCACAAGTAAATAAACTAAACATTTATAAACTCGCCATTTATTGTTTTAGGAATGCGATTTTAAATAAGCGTAAACATTTATTAATAAAGATATATGTCATTCTATATAAAATACAAACTAGTTGCTGAAATATTGGGTTTTTTGATTGAAAAATTTATAAAATATTTAAGCATATTCAGCAACAATGCGATGCTAAGTACTACTACTTCTGCTTCGTGTCAGGCACTGGAACTGCCAGGGAATACGCCGTAAACGCAAAGATTTAACAGACCTTCTTCACGGCAACTCAATACAAGTAGCCCTATTAAATGAAACCCATTTAGGGGACGTAGATAAATGCTATTTACAGGACCGACCGTAATCGTAGGGGAGGGGGGACAGCAATAGCAATACAAACGAGCATCAGACACTATCAAGTACATATACCCCAATTAAACCGCCTAGAAGCGACTGCAGTAAAGATTAGCACCTTCAGTACAGAGATCATATTAGTAGCTATATACAACCCACCAGGTGACATCGACACCGAAGATGTCCAAAAAATTATGCATCTAGGACCAAGAGTAATAGCGGCAGGGGACTACAACTGTAAGCATTATTTGTGGCACAGCATGAACCCCAATCCTCAAGGGACTAAACTACTAAATTATATCAACAACACTAACTTTCTTATTGTGGGGCCCGATGAGCCCACCCACATACCTCATGTTAACAATCACGCCCCAGACGTATTAGACTTAGCCATATTAAACAATATACCGTTTAACATCGAATGCACAGTAATGCAAGAACTGACATCTGATCACTTACCAGTACCCCTTGAGGTCACACTTCCCTTGAAGTTTAAGAAAGAAACCCCAAAACTGAATTATAATTTAGTCAATTGGGAAGACTTCAATAACGTTTTAGAAAGATACTTACCGGAAAGCGAAATTATTTCACCACAGCAACACGACGAAGCTGTATCCAAACTCGAATTGGCAATTAAGGTAGCAACCACAACGTGTGTCCCACAAAAATTTGCAACATCAGTAAACGCCCAATATCCGTTAGACATAAAAATCTTACATCAGAATAGGAACAGACTAAGACGTAAATGGCAACGAACGCGAAATCCTTTACATAAACAAGACTACCTTGATGCCAGAGAGGCCGTAATGGCCCGAACTAGGGAATTTGTATCAAACCAGTGGAATCAAACTCTCGCGAGCTTAAATCCGAACTCTAACTCTGTTTGGCGTATAGCTAAGTGTCTGACCAGAGCTAAAACAAACATACCACCACTCATACATGACAACACTGTTGCAGAAGCTCCCCAGGCCAAAGCTGAGGTATTTGCTGCCACACTTGAGAAGGTCTTCACACCAAACCCAGCTGAGGGTCCAGCGAATCTGCAAGAGATTCAAAGCATAGAGCAGGAAATACACGACACAGACTACACTATCACACACATGCGTAAATGCATTTTTCCTCCACTCGGAAAAAAAGGCCTATATTAGATTCATCCGCGAAACCGACAATCTAATACCGGTCACCCCGCATGTCTTGCGGTCACTACCGGTAACCACATGATCTCCATTCCAGCCTAAATTAAATTTCAGCTAATCCAAAATTGTTATTTTGGAATATTCAAAATTATACATACCCTCTTCCTAGTTTATTAACTAACCCACCAGCGGTACTCGCTGTCCATAGCACCCGGTTCATCATTCCCTGAGGAGCAAAAAGCTACTTCCCTACACTAACCCCACTTAAAATACACCCGTCATTCTGCAACATCCACATCCCGCCACTACGTGGTTAAGCTCTTCCCAAGGCAGGTACACGATTTGACCACCCTTCGGGCTGTTCCAAACAGCCTGCCATCATTGTGCTGCTGCTGCTACCGACGATCTAACACGAGAACTGCTCTCTCGCCCGCATCATAATAACACCCGTAAGACTTGTGACTCGGAAATCCGCTGGATAATCCGCCACCTCCCCAATAAGAAAGCCCCCGGGCCCGACGATATCCCCAACACGGTCCTCAAACAGCTTCCCGACACGACAATCGCGACAATGACCCGACTGTTTAACGCCATCCTGGACTCAGGATATTATCCCAATAGGTGGAAAAATGCCCTGGTCCTACACTTCCCAAAGAAACACAAAGACCTTACCAACCCTGGCAGTTACCGCCCCATAAGCCTTCTAAACACCATAAGCAAACTCCTTGAGAAGATAATACTCAAACGTATTAATGCATTTATTAAAAATCACAATATACCTATTCCCGAACAATTTGGTTTCAGAGCTCACCACTCCACCACCCTACAGCTCATGAGAGCCACGGAATACATCACCCGGGGTTTCAACACCCGTAAATCTTCTGCTGCAGTACTACTACATATAGAGCGCGCTTTCCACCGAGTTTGGCACTCGGGTCTCATACGTAAAATGTAGTCCTACAACTTCCCAGACTCCATTTTGAAATTAATTGCCAACTACCTTTCAGCACGGACCTTCCAGTCCAAAGTAAACATCTCAAAGTCCACCCCAAAGCCGATCTGTGCGGGAGTACCCCAGGGAAGCCTGCTTGGTCCGGTTTTGTTCAACCTGTATATCAATGATATCCCCAAAAATGCCTTAACTGAATACTTCATTTATGCAGACGATACTACAATAATGGCACAATCCACACAGATGCACCCCATCGTTAATAGACTACAATCTGCCCTGACAGCACTGGAAGCGTGGCTCACCAAATGGCGCATCCGAGTAAATACAGACAAGTGCGAGGCCATAGTCTTCAGTAAAAGAACGCACCACCGTGCAACCGTAAGATCTCTCTTTCCCTTACGCCTATTCCAAAACCAAATTCGCTGGAAAGACAGAGTTACTTACTTGGGCGTGGTGCTCGATCCAGGCCTCACCTGGAATCACCACGCCCAGTCTATCCGCTGCAAAGCCAACGCCCAACTAGCTAATTTATATCCCCTCATTAACATGAACTCGTCGCTACAACTAAAAATGGGTCTCACCCTCTACAAGACACTCCTGCGCCCGCTACTTACCTACGCCTCTCCTGTCTGGGGTTACGCTGCTCCTACTCACATCAAAAGGTTACAAATGCTCCAGAACAAAGTCTTACGTGTCATAACGAAAGTCCCAGCAATCACCCCTGCAAATATACTCCATAAAGAACTTAAGATCCACACCATAGAACAATTCATTAAAAAACTAGCCGCTGATCTATATGACCGGGCGGCCAACTGCCATAATCCACTTGTAAGGGACCTAGCACAGTACGAGACTACACACAATAAACACAAACGGCCACTATACTTATTTGATAGAAGCATGACCGAGACTATTACACATGAAGATATAGATGACTACCTGTAGTTCCTCGTTCCCGATTGACTCAGACGCCTAGCTCAAACCATCTTTGCAACTAATCATTTTTGTCTTTTATCTCCCAACAGGTTGCCCACCAAGTCCCTGATTACACAGGGCGGACCGGGGGGAAGAGGGCCCCCCCCAACTGTGACCATAATAGGCCACGCAATGGATACCGGACCTGCACAAGGAACACGACAACTCGCCCTTTTGACGAAGCCACGCCACGACTTGCATAGCCCAGCTGCCTGCAAATAGCCTAAGTATCACTTTGCATGCCGTAGACTAACCAAAGTAGTTCGCCCACCTATGCATTTCTTTAACTTCCCGCCCATTCCACCTCACTTGTTTATCCCCCAAACTAAACTTCTCCTCTACTCCAAAACATAATCAAGACCCAAAGAGGCCCCTTCACGCTCCACGGCTCCACTCAGGACCTCGGTCATGGGTGCAGCCCTGGCCTGCATTCCCGTCACCCGCTTGCATGCATCGCATGCTCGCCCGCAATTTCACCTACTACTAACCAGGGTGCTCTTAGCGGAACCTGACCAACTTGCAGTAGATAGATTAGACTGACAAGCACCCTCCCCTTGCCCTTGCATGATTAGTCTTACTAACTGCACGTGCATGGGGGGACGATGTAGCCTCTTCAAGGCGGACGATCGTCACCGGGGGCGGCGGGGTGGGGCCGCCTCCAAAAAAATAAAATAAAAAATAAACAAAGATAAAAAAAGAAAAAAAAAAAAGAAAAAAAAAAGAAAAAAAAAGACCTATATTAGTCAGAACAGGTAGCCGTATGGGTTTTAGAAGAACCCCAAAGACAATAAAGAAGCCATTCCCAGAATTATAAACCCATGTAAATTTAGAGCCTGTAAGCCGGGTCCAATGTACCGGCACCAGGCAAATAAGTTACAAATAAAAAGCCTTAAGCCTATATTAGTCCACACCCACCCTGGCTCACCATACTTCTTAGACGTCGTTCGCGAACGAACACGCACGTTGTATGCCAAAATCACCCCCAGTCCAAACCAGCTTGTAAACACACTTGGTCAATACGACCACCGTCTCCCCAGGAGACGGAGGAGCTATCGCCTACCCAAGGACGCCCTTGGGTGGTAGAGTCTGCCTCTCGTCCTACCCCTAACAATCACCGCCAGGTCAACTTGCTCCCTCGCCGCGGCTGGCAGGTTAACACCTGCAGTCGTGCCCTGGGACGCGCGCACGACCTGGAAATGCTAACATCATCAACAAAATTTCCATCTGGCCTCTCGCTACTGGTTCCACCACGGCTTGTCGGCTCGCTAGCGACCGCAAAAGCAGGGTGGAACGGGCACTGTTCCCCCAAGGGGAATATCCCGGCACCAGAAGCATCAGTAGAGGCCAACTGCGCCGTCTAACATAACGACACGCAAGCTTGCGCAATAACTTAGATCTATTTTACCGCACGGGTAAATCCGCACAGCGGATAGGTACCGTGGCGTGTAACCCTCCGCCCGGGAGAACCCGGGTGACCTGCACCTGCGGCCTATATTAAATTTCAGCTAATCCAAAATTTTTATTCTGGAATATTCAAAATTATACATACCTTCTTCCTAGTTTATTAACTAACCCACCAGCGGTGCACGCTGTCCGTAGCACCCGGTTCATCATTCCCTGAGGAGCAACAAGCTACCTCCCTACACTAACCCCACTTAAAATACACCCGTCATTCTGCAACATCCACATCCCGCCACGACGTGGTTAAGCTCTTCCCAGAGCAGGTACACGATTTGACCACCCTTCGGGCTGTTCCAAACAGCCCGCCAGCATGGAGTTCCGTTGAGTTGACCTCAACCAGCGACTGGGCAAACTGGAGGAATCCGCCATCGCCGCTGCCCAACAACAGGAGACCAACCACGCCGCCCTCATCGACACACTGACCACTACACACGGACTACTAACTGACCGACTTACTCCACTGGAGCAACTCTCCGGCGCACTTGACCAACTACGCGATACAACGAAGGCCATCAACTCCCAGCGCCAACAAACTGAGCAACTAGCTACTGAGCAAAAAGAGATTCTCGCCTCAATACAGCGAAAGGTGCACCGAGTGGAGACACACCTCACGGACACACTACCCTCCCAACTGACGGAATCTTCTATCATCAGCAATAGACTGGACCAGCTCCACTCGAAAATAGCAGCAATGGACAGCAGCCTCCATGCAAGACTTCACGATCTCAAAACTGCAGAGCAAATAATTGCCGACCACGACGCACAGAACGCCACAACCGCACACTTGAGGGCCTCAACAACTCCCCTCCCGGAAATAACTACCGCAGATTATGCCCTCACATGAAATTACATTATTAAAATTTAATAAAGACTACCACTTCCCCCTTAACTACCTTCCTCCACTATCACCTTTACTCTCCACGCGCCTCGTTCAGGGCCTTTTGGTCATGTTCGACGCCTGGCAACCATTCCTTACCCGGTCGCCGTTATTGACGGCCAGCACTTTATCTTCACCTTCACTAACGGAAGTGCTTTGCTTTATGACACTCTTCACTAAAACTTCACTTACGTAATTTTTGGAAAGGACTTGCAATTGGCAAGGCCTTCATTATGAAACTAATCTTTCTTTGGGAACTCAAGGCGAGTAGGTTTGAAGCAGAGCAAACCAACATGTCGTCGGTAATGCAGTGAGCTTCTATTTCGACCTTTCTATGGTACATGTGCCTCCCTCAACCCTTCTCTGCCGTGTTAAGCTACGGATTGTATCCAGCATCTTTCGAAGCCTAATCTCGTGCTCCAATGAATAATTTACGGCACAATTAATTTAGCACATATTAGCATTATACGCGCTAAATCTGCTGAGTAAATGAGCGTAAACTATTCATCACTATGCGAGATGTGACTTCGAAAGAAGTTGACCAATTAAATTCGAAAAAAGAAGAAAATAAAGGTCTCAGAAGCCACTCCCGAACTTCATCTTTTTCCTGTTGCCACTAAGCTTTTATATTCATGTAATAAATGAATAAGCAGGTCTTTAAGAACATCATATTTTTGGCACTTTCATTATACTTTGTTATTAGCTATAGCCAGTAATTAAAAACACTATTATTATGTGCTTCAAATGGGATGATGTTTGTCCTTGAGCATTGCTATATGAGCAACCAATTGGAGTACTGCGCTCAAATGAGCCCGGGGTCCATGGAGCTTAGAGTTACCCAACATTTGTTTCTTAGGATAAGGGAAAACTCCGGAAAAACCCTTATCTAGGTAACTTACCCTGACCGAGATTCGAACTCGGGACCTCCTGAACACAAGGCAGACATGCTACCGAGGCGGGCTACTGCAGTGTTGTCGCATTGCATTCCCCCCATGGGGTGTGTATCGAGCGCCAAACTAAACAATCTCTAATAAATACTATTTGCGCTAAGACAAAAATTCAGACAAAAACTGATCCATGAGGAAGGAGAGAGTAATATATTCAACAAAACAGTAAAAACCCTTAGCTCAAACAGTTTTCCTAATACAAATAAATAAAGTAGATACCATTATATTATAACAATGCATTGCGACGTAAGCACTGAAATGAATATCATTATTGGTTGGCATGTATGCGTGAACGTATATTTGAAATTACTCAGAACTGAAACATAAACATTTGACATGACGTGATAAAAGAAATATGTATTTTGAATAAGCCAGGGTGTTTGTTAAATTCGATGAGAGGAAACAATACTGTGACTTTGTGGGTGTTCCAACGTTCGGGTGACAATACACTTACTGCTGGTCTGGCAGAACGTGTCTGGTCACATTATATCTTTGTTTATGAATGGTTTGTAATCTCTATTTACTCTAGAGTGTTCAACGCAGTTACTCTTGCATGAAAAATTGTATCAGCTGGATCAATGAGACACGATCCAGCTTCCCGCCTTACTACTACTAGAGCAATCCATTAGAGTTAATGTGGGCTCTAATTATGTTGCAAACAGAAATAATATTTTTAAACTGACTGACGTTGAACGACTTATTGACAGAGAAATTGACTAGGAACACAACTAGACTGGGATAACTGCATGAGACATCAGATATACTACAAGAAGACGACTTTGAAAAGAAGCAGCACATAACAAAATTTTCTGAACCTATCATCATAAATTTGTAGTACTCAGACGATGAGGACAGAGAAAATGATGAATTATCTCTTGACGTAAGTAACATTTCACAACTATACAGATGCACCGCTGGCATTTTCGTTGGTTTAAAAAAATAAGTAATTCATAAACTATAATTAATTTCAAACTAAATATTTAAACCATTTGCATAATATACGAATATCCATGTTGCAATTGTGATTTCAACAATTACATTATTATAAAACTTTGGAAAGATCAGTTTGCGTTACCTTATGTCTAGCACCAAGAACACTCAAGTGTGCGAGAGAGAAGGAAATTCAAAAATTGTGAGGATAACAAGGTCGCAATGCTGAGTGTGCTAACGCAATCAGATTCGCTACAGGCAAGAAGTCTGCCCATTTGAAACACATAATAGTAGATGAATTTTAACACTCCGTGACCCAGAGTTTTATGTTTTGAGGGACTAGTTTAAACCTCTAAGGTCCAGAACGTCTGCTGCTGTTATTGTCAGCTGTCTTCCTCTGATGGCGGAACTATGAATTTCTTTATCTAATTATTAACTGGTAGGATTTCAAAGTAAATTACTCTGTCCTTATTTTTCCATATTAAGATGTTCTTCCACATCAGTTTGGTTTGGTTTATCACTCCTTTTAACATTTTTGGATTTGAGCCAAAGACTTGGTTTTCGTTCCAATGTTAACAATTTAATGTTAACAATGTTAACATGAAAACAATTGTTAAGAGGTGATAAACCAAAACAAAGTGACAGTGTGGGAGAATATCTTAATATGGAAAAATAAGGAGAGGGTATTGAAATTTGAAATCTCACCGGCTGATAATTCGATAAAGAAGTTCCACCATTAGAGAGCAAGGAGCAAAGGACATCAGCAGACAATAGCTGGATCAAAGTTGATTAGGAATGCAAAGTTTTCCGAAACTAGTCCCTCAAAAAATAAAAATGTAAGTGACGGAGCGTTAAAAACAGACTGATATAGGTTTTTCAATTGATTTGGACGTCACTTTTACTAAATTCCTCCAAACGTGCACTATTCTCAGTAGTTTGTGTATCTTATTATAGGGGCAAAAATATTTGAATATTTGTGGAAGAACTAAAAGGGCCAGTTTTCTGAAGAAGCTTAATGTAGGAATATAAATTTTATGTTGGAGAACCATCAGGTGCTCATTTCGTTAGGTCTGAAGTTGAAAAGTGATAGGGCATATTTGAAGGGTCCAGGGATAAGAACCAGGTAAGTCACTTTATTTTCTCATAATGAGTTTGACATGTCATTGGATACTCCATGCGAGCTACCATCTTTTAAAGGTATTCAACAGGAAAAGAACTGGTTAGTCATGGGGTTTTTTATGTATAAATTTTCGCGTACAGGAAAAGAACCAAGTAAGTTGATTTTTCCTGGGAAAGAACCAGATAAGTCACCTTTTAGCCAACAGAGACAGTGTGATAGTGATGTATCCCACCATGAACTCTTCGTTGCATTTCAGAGATAGTCATTCCTACATGGAATGTGATAAGAATGTTTGTCTTTGGAATTTGAAACAAAGAATGGAAACCCCCAGAGGAGTTCATAAGCATGATTATAAATTCAAGAACCAAACCTTTTATTGTTGTGAATGTCTGTCAGGAAATGGTGTATGGCTGGAAAACAGTTTTAGATCAGAACTGCGTGACCAAAAGTCCATTAAAGACCAGCATGTCAAGGAAATTTGCGCCTCATCCGACCATACACGTCTGTTGATCTGGAGTGAGTAGGTGAGTGTGTGTTGTTTTAGGGCATGTCGACAGCGAGGTCATTTTGGCCCTGTTAAACTGGAGAGCTACCTATAATGGAGGCATGGTATCCAGTATTATGAGAAAGCCTGAAAAGGTGCTTCAATACAAGAGGCCAGAACAATTTGTGCTGCGTTCTTTGGCTTATTCAGGTAATTGTAGTAAAAACATTACCCTACCCTTAAACGTTTCTGATAATACTGCTTATATTATGCAATATACATAATACATTTCTGCATTTTCCTCAGGCGCTCTACACATATCGAAAGCTAAGTACCAGGATATAATGAACATGAAGTTCTAATGTGAAGTAGCAGTAAACCTTTTCCAGGAACTGGCACACAACCAAATAATCTCTGAATTTTTTTTGTTTGTTAAATTTACATCCGCCGTTAAGTCATATCGGATGATGAATCGAATGGGTGAAATGATGCTGAAATGAGCCCATGGTCCATGGAGCTTAGAATTACCTAACATTCGTTTTTTAGGATAAAAGAAAACCCCGGCAAAACCTTATCCGAGTAATTCACACTGACCGAGATTCGACCTCTGGAGCTCTTGAACGTGAGGCAGACACGCTACCATCTACGTTACTGAGGCGGCTAATAATCTCTGAGATAAGTCTAATAATAATAATGATAATAATAATAATGATAATAATAATAATGATAATAATAATAATAATAATGATAATAATAATAATATAATAATAGTAAAAGTAATAGTAATAATAATAATATAATAATAGTAAAAGTAATAATAATAATAATAATAATAATAATAATAATAATAATAATAATAATAATAATAATAATAATAATAATAATAATAATAATAATAATAATAATAATAATAATAATAATAATAATAATAATAATAATAATAATAATAATAATAATAATAATAATAATAATAATAATAATAATAATAATAATAATAATAATAATAATAATAATAATAATAATAATAATAATAATAATAATAATAATAATAATAATAATAATAATAATAATAATAATAATAATAATAATAATAATAATAATAATAATAATAATAATAATAATAATAATAATAATAATAATAATAATAATAATAATAATAATAATAATAATAATAATAATAATAATAATAATAATAATAATAATAATAATAATAATAATAATAATAATAATAATAATAATAATAATAATAATAATAATAATAATAATAATAATAATAATAATAATAATAATAATAATAATAATAATAATAATAATAATAATAATAATAATAATAATAATAATAATAATAATAAAAAATAAATACATTTCCCGCCCCTACACATTAATGCTTTCATAACGTCATTCTCTAAGCAAGGTGCCCTCCAGTTCTCTTTTGTTCGATGTGATAATGGGACGCCCCATTGTACATGTAATGGACTTGTGAAACACATAGTTGCATTGGAATAAATGCCTTCCGCAGACAATTCGTATTTTAAAAGTGTGAAAATAATTAGCAGATCCGACTGGCTAAGCAGCCCAATCCGCTCCAAAAATTATTAATAATAGTCAAGAAGTGTAACGCAAGAAATGCACACGTCTTCAGTAAATATATACCTAGAAACATAGCAGTAAGGTTGAAACATGTTATTACTTTTGTGTGTAAATGACCACTATGGCATACTTTTGAGGTATAACATATTTGAGATTGTTTGCAGAACATTTCTAAGTCCTACGGCATCAATATTCTTCGTTCTGTTGCACAGTTTGACTATATTTATGTAATTACACAAAAAAATCTCATCTCCGCCGATCCTGCCATCTATTATTGGCCGTAGTTAGAGGCTACCAGATCGTTAACATATGTTTTGGTGCCACATTCAGTACTTCTTCTGACCGTTTGGGTGCACTGCATGGAGTCCTGTTCAATTGATAATGCAGTTTTCTGTACTACCGACTGCAGCCAGAGTAGTCCACGCCACACTAAATTTCCTCTCCAGGATCAACAAACATGGCATAGCACCCAAAATCCTGAAAAGACTACATAAAATTCTAATATGACCAATAATAACATACGCCACAGTTGCCATGTTTCCCCAGACAACTGAAGAAACACTAGAGAAGATCAGGGCATTTGAGCGCAGATGTCTCATCACATGTTTCAGATTACTAAAAAGCCACAGAAACTCAACAGTCCATCAAACCACCCAGACAGAAACCATTGACCAACACATTAAGAGAGGAATGCTGAAATACATAGATGCAGCACACAACAGACCCTACAGAAGGAAACTGATACAGAGCTATCAAAAAATGAAGCAAAACCAAAAAGACACAGACAGGCACAATCCACTACTAAAACTAATATCCCTCTACGACAGAGAACAAGAACAAGAGCAACAGCAATTACAAAACCACACCCAACAACTACAACAACGAATAGGCTAACAACATTTCAAAAACCCCAATAGACCACCAATTTAGAGCAACACAAACATGACCCAGCCAAAATCCACAATAAAAAATGAAGAATAAGACAGGTCTTCTTGGGCACGCCCGAGCATTAGCGGCTTGTTGGGGCTAGTACTACCACGCACAATGATCTCTTCCAGACAAACCCAAAATAAAGAAACACTTCTGGGCTGAAGAGGGTATATCCCTAAAAAGCCTTGGTACCCAGTACCTAAATTCCGCATTTTGATTTTGATGTGTAGTTGATCCAGCAATTAATTGTTTATCATTAAGTATGGTCTGATTATTAAAATCAATTACATGAGATGTCGAGCATGGCCGGGAAGGGTAAGAGGGGAGAACAGAGTTAGCTAGAGTGTTCAGTTGCATTTTGTATAGTTATGCCCGATTTCACCAACAGATATAGCAAAGCACGCTTAATTTCTACTTTTTTATGTTTTAATATTTTTTATACTAACACCACCACCAAACATGTAACATACGTAAGATTTTCAGAACTATTACTACTACATATAATTTTATACAATTACTCATCCAAGAAGATGACAAACAGTCGTTTTTGGAGATAACAGTACTGTGACTTTGTGGGTTCGTAGAATTAAAATTCCAAGTTACAGAAATTCAAAATGTTCTTTATTTCCATAGAAATACACTTTGGACAATCCTCACAGTAGCAAAGTTACGTCACATACACAATTAAAATCTTTCAAGGTCGTTGACCACAACAAAGAGCTTACTCAACTTCCACTGTTCACAACAACAACTCTTGTTACAACTCCTGTTTACGACTGTCCGCTGGCGTGTCGCCTCTTGTAGATATCTGCATTGATAATCTAGACTGTTCTAAAACAAACAAGAACCCCAATGTTCCCTATCAATCAAGATGTCACTAGAATTTTCCATCTATCTAACTTGTTTGTTTCAGCAGAACTTTGTCTCCGTGCTATCTTTCTCTATTTTTGCAGACTCTTTATCTCCGTGATACACTATCCGTCTGGTATCTCTCTGCGCCGAACATTTTGTGCACGTCGCCGCGACAATACATTAAACCAAATACAATAATACATTACATTCCCTTTATTGTACAGGGCACTTTAACAATGGACTTCAGTCTCTGGGCCCAGAGAGCTATTTTAGGACAACGGAGAGTGGAATGTCTGTTGTACTGGCCTGCCAGGGAGTTCCAAACTAGTCAATGGTATGGACAATGCCCTCTGTATTGCAGTGACTCCTTAGGATGGCTGCCTTCTGTCTTCTCTTGCCTCATACTTCCTCCCAGGGATGTCCCATTTAGGGCCTAGGTACAATAGACCAAGTTTGGGACTCCATTCCCAGTTCTCTTAGTAAGAATGTATTCTATCCTAATTAAAGTGTGAAATATGATTGCAGTGAACATTTCCATATAATTTATAATATATCATATGAAGATGCACATTTCGTTTAGCCATTTCGCTTTGTGTTATACTCCTTATACACAGAAACTGTTTAACCCCAAAATGAACATGCTGCTTTCTTCTTTACCTCAGGAGAAAGTACTGAGAAAGTACTTATACTATTTATTTTTATGATCGACCAATAATGGAGTAATACCAAGTTTTAGTGTTCTAGTTACAATAGTTTCCGAAGCATTAGCAGTTTAGTCTAAATTACAGGTGATTTCCGAAATGTCCGAAATATTGCAATTTTAAAAGTTAGTGCTTGTAGCATAAGTTTCTATACCCATTTTAACCTATTAATGACCTGTACCTATGTGAAATATTTGTCTTTGCCATATCAACGAAGGGAAAAAATAATCATACCTATATAACAATTTTTATTTTCCTAAGCGTTTTCAGTAAGAAGTAAGCATTATAATCCTTTTCAATACAAATACCAAAAACAAAGAAAATGTAAATGGGTACACTTAAATTGCAGTTGCCCTTACAGACGTGTTTAGAATTTCATACAGATTAATAGAAAACTGCATGCAGTGGAACATTTTCAAGTTAGGAAAAGGTAGAAAATATGGAATCTAAGAAATCTGAAGTTAAAATTACATAATAGCAGCTAGGATACAGGTGTAAGGTTATTTAAATAGTCATGTGAGTTTTTCTGTAGTGTCGCTAGGAAAAAAGCTTTATATTATTGAAGTATGTCTATATTCATTTTAAGAGAAAAAAACTAAATTTGGGATTGATGTAAGTTTTGGACCAATTTGCACAGATGTGTCTCATTAGAAAGAACTGTTGGAAAGATAAGAAATGCAAAGGTTCATTGCAGCAATCTCAATATCACTTAAAACTATGTCACGATGTGTCAGAAACATACAAAGAAAAAAACAAAAATTAACTAAAAGATGAAGCTGCAGAATCCTTGTTTTTGTAACAAAAACCGTAAATGCCCCATTGTCGACTAAGAACAAATAATAAAGCACAGCATTTTAGTAAGCGTTTCCTGTTCATTCAAACAGAATTACAGCAATTAAGACATCGTAAAAAAAAAAATTCATCCCTAATTTTATAAAGGCATTTCTGTAAAATTTTATACAAATCATTAAGATTTATTGGTCTGCAGTTTCATTTTCAATGCTGGAAACAACACAGGAAGTCCCTAAGCAATTTATTTCATGATTCCTTGAGATACATGTAGAAACACGTAAGCATGAGAAAATCAGAATTTTTTCATACATATAATCTCAGTCTGTGTAGCCTTGCTAATTAAGCGCTGGCCTTTCAAGTTTATATTGTCACCTGCACAGGGTCCTAGAGTGGTGATTTTAAGATTGGGTAAGACAACAGCTTCGTGTCAGTAGATTTACACACATGTAGAAGATCTTACGGGAGTAAATTCCTGCTTATCAGCGGTACTGATTATGATCTTTTATGATTGTTAAAAACTGCTACCATCAATAACTTAATTAGTAATCTCTCCCCAAATATTACTATTAACCAAAGGAATAAGCCTTTACACCAGAACAAAAATATCATGTGACTGCATTGAAACTACCAAAAGATGACACTCGTAACAAAATTGTGAAGTGCAGTACACTGAGTTACCTGGATAAGGTTTTTACAGGGTTTTCCCTTGTCCTTAAAGACGAATGTCGGTTAACTCTAACCTCCATGGACGCTGGACTCATTTGAGCATCATCGTCATGTTCACTGGAAAGGCCTGGTAGCAATCTGTTTAGTACTTCGGCAGCCTTCTCCTGTATGGCATACCCTTCATATCGAAGAATTAAATGTTTATAAGGAAATACCAAGACGAGTACCAAAATCTGTTCAGCAAGTTCATGGAAATATGGAGTCATCTCGCTGGCAGGTAACTTCGTAATTTAGAGTAAAATTCTTATTTACTTGCAGCGTTTCCCCTGTCGCTTGTTAATTTTGCAGCAACCTTAGGGAATTGCAGTCTGACTCTACACTTTCATTGTGCATCCTACACAAGGCTAGTGTGAAGGAACCATTAATTTTCATTGATTGTACCTAATAGTAGTCCGAACTATAAATCCCGGGCCTTAAAGTACTTATAGCATAGTAAGCTGCCATTAAGGTAGTTGTCTCATGTGTTTATGAGAACTCCTAAGTGGTTTACCCGGAAAAACACGAGTCAGTTGGAGAATTTAATGTCATGTTGGTACGTTGGCCATAGTAGCTCAATGTTTAAGGGCAGCTGGACTGAGACCAGAAGTTTTGTGGTTCCAATCCCGGCTATGGCATTGAAATGTTCAATCTGACTACCCTTTAATAGTGCATTTTACACAAGGTTGGTATGAAAGAACAGTTAATGTATAGAGACTAAAATTGAGTCATACCTTTCAAAACTTGTAACTTCACTCACGTTGATGTGTGTTTGGAGGAATTTAGTAACAGTGACGTCAAAATTAATATAAAAATTATTTGTGGTTGGTTTATTGACACTCGTCACTTACTTTTTCATATATTTATGAGAGACTAGTTTCAAAGGCCCTGGCCTCCATTTTCAATCTCTTCCCAACTGGCATTTGTTGTTATCTGCTCTCTCTGGTGGTGGAACTATGAACTTGATGTGTGTTTGGAGGAATTTAGTAACAGTGACGTCAAACTAACTAACTTATTTATGAGTGCATTTGAAACACAAATTAAAAAGTCCTTCCCATTGATCTTCAAGGTTTGGTATAGATATGTTGACGACATCTTTGCAATTGTACCAAATAAACATTTAGATGATGCATTAAAATTACTCAATCTGCAAGAAAGGACTATCAAATTCACAATAGAAAAGGAAATCAATGGACAACTACCTTTCTTGGATCTAAATATCATCAGGAATGATACAAAAATAAAATTTGGAATTTACAGGAAGCCAACACATTCAGAAAATTATATAAAAAATAATAGCCACAACCCAATTACACATAAACATGCAATAATAAACAGCCTTACACACAGACTAGTCAACATACCCATGGAAAAAGAAGAATATTTCAAGGAACAAAAAGCAATAATACACATAGCAGAAGAAAACGGATACAACAAAAGTTTGGTGTTGAAGAAAATTAGAAAATCTAAACTAAAGAAAACCATTAAGGAAACAACCACATTTATTAAAGAAAAAGAAAGCAACAGCATATTCAGTTCATTCACATATCATCCAAAAACATTTAATAAATTTAAAAAGATATTCAAGGAACAAAATATCATCTTGGCACCTACTAATAGATACTCAATTTTAAAATTACTAAATTCAAAAACAAAAGATGAAATTCCTTCAGGTAACAAATCTGGAATATACCAAATAAATTGCAAGAATTGTGAAAAATGCTACATAGGTCAAACAAAAAGAAATTTAAAAACCAGAGTCAAAGAACACTTTAGAAACATCAGATTGAAACAAGAAGACAAGTCAGCAGTAGCATTTCATTTTTGGAATGAAAACCATGACATTGATCCAAATCCAAAATTATTAAAAGCAGTGATAAACCAAAATAGATTGACAACATGGGAGAACATATTCATCTGGAAAAATAAGGATCGCGTAATGAACTTTGAAATCCCGCCAGCAGATAATTTGACAAAAAAGTTCATAGTTCCACCACCAGAGAGAGCAGATAACAACATTTGCCAGTTGGGAAGAGATTGAAAATGGAGGCCAGGGCCTTTGAAACTAGTCTCTCATAAATATATGAAAAAGTAAGTGACGAGTGTCAATAAATTAACTATGAACTTTTTTGTCAACTTATCTGCTGGCGGGATTTCAAAGTTCATTACGCGATCCTTATTTTTCCAGATGAATATGTTCTCCCATGTTGTCAATCTATTTTGGTTTATCACTGCTTTTAATAATTTTGGATTTGGATCAATGTCATGGTTTTCATTCCAAAAATGAAATGCTACTGCTGACTTGTCTTCTTGTTTCAATCTGATGTTTCTAAAGTGTTCTTTGACTCTGGATTTTAAATTTCTTTTTGTTTGACCTATGTAGCATTTTTCACAATTCTTGCAATTTATTTGGTATATTCCAGATTTGTTACCTGAAGGAATTTCATCTTTTGTTTTTGAATTTAGTAATTTTAAAATTGAGTATCTATTAGTAGGTGCCAAGATGATATTTTGTTCCTTGAATATCTTTTTAAATTTATTAAATGTTTTTGGATGATATGTGAATGAACTGAATATGCTGTTGCTTTCTTTTTCTTTAATAAATGTGGTTGCTTCCTTAATGGTTTTCTTTAGTTTAGATTTTCTAATTTTCTTCAACACCAAACTTTTGTTGTATCCGTTTTCTTCTGCTATGTGTATTATTGCTTTTTGTTCCTTGAAATATTCTTCTTTTTCCATGGGTATGTTGACTAGTCTGTGTGTAAGGCTGTTTATTATTGCATGTTTATGTGTAATTGGGTTGTGGCTATTATTTTTTATATAATTTTCTGAATGTGCTGGCTTCCTGTAAATTCCAAATTTTATTTTTGTATCATTCCTGATGATGTTTAGATCCAAGAAAGGTAGTTGTCCATTGATTTCCTTTTCTATTGTGAATTTGATAGTCCTTTCTTGCAGATTGAGTAATTTTAATGCATCATCTAAATGTTTACTTGGTACAATTGCAAAGATGTCGTCAACATATCTATACCAAACCTTGAAGATCTTAATAGACATCCAAATTGCTACACAAACACTTAATGAAGAAAGTAAAAACACAGTAAAAAACAAATGCTCCAAAATAGTAGTAGAGATTAAAAATGAAAAGAAAAAGAATTTTAGTAACCAAATCATAAAAGCTCTTAAAAAGAAACCGGTTATTTATACTAAAGCAGACAAGGGAAATAAACTAGTAATTCTGGAAAAAGAAGAATACACAAAGAGGATGGAAGATTTGTTAGAAGACAGTAATTACCAAAAAGTAGAAACTAATCCATTCAAGTACTGCATTGAAACCACAAATAAAACGCTAAAAGAGAGCAAAATAATCAACAAAAAAGAATTGCACAAAATTAAAGTAGATAATCCAACATTACCAAGAATATATGGGCTGCCAAAAATTCATAAAACAGGGAAAGGCATGAGACCTATTACTAGTAGCATAAATGCCCCCACATATAATTTGGCCAAATGGTTACTAAGTAAATTTAATAGTTTTCCAAAATTTGAAAGTGCAAATTTAAGAAACTCTTTAGATTTAGTAGAAAAAATCAAAGATATAAATTTGGACAAAAATGACAGACTGGTTTCATTTGATGTCACATCTTTATTTCCAAGCATACCAACAGAAAAATTGCAGACTGTGTTAAAAAAATGTCTAGCTACAATTGATATGGAAGCAATAAAAGCAGAAGAATATATTTCTCTAACAAAAATATGCATTGAACAAAACTTCTTTAGCTTTAATGGAAAACACTACAAGCAGAAATCAGGATTATCAATGGGCAATCCACTTTCACCTTTTTTGGCTAACTTATTTATGAGTGCATTTGAAACACAAATTAAAAAGTCCTTCCCATTGATCTTCAAGGTTTGGTATAGATATGTTGACGACATCTTTGCAATTGTACCAAGTAAACATTTAGATGATGCATTAAAATTACTCAATCTGCAAGAAAGGACTATCAAATTCACAATAGAAAAGGAAATCAATGGACAACTACCTTTCTTGGATCTAAATATCATCAGGAATGATACAAAAATAAAATTTGGAATTTACAGGAAGCCAACACATTCAGAAAATTATATAAAAAATAATAGCCACAACCCAATTACACATAAACATGCAATAATAAACAGCCTTACACACAGACTAGTCAACATACCCATGGAAAAAGAAGAATATTTCAAGGAACAAAAAGCAATAATACACATAGCAGAAGAAAACGGATACAACAAAAGTTTGGTGTTGAAGAAAATTAGAAAATCTAAACTAAAGAAAACCATTAAGGAAGCAACCACATTTATTAAAGAAAAAGAAAGCAACAGCATATTCAGTTCATTCACATATCATCCAAAAACATTTAATAAATTTAAAAAGATATTCAAGGAACAAAATATCATCTTGGCACCTACTAATAGATACTCAATTTTAAAATTACTAAATTCAAAAACAAAAGATGAAATTCCTTCAGGTAACAAATCTGGAATATACCAAACAAATTGCAAGAATTGTGAAAAATGCTACATAGGTCAAACAAAAAGAAATTTAAAAACCAGAGTCAAAGAACACTTTAGAAACATCAGATTGAAACAAGAAGACAAGTCAGCAGTAGCATTTCATTTTTGGAATGAAAACCATGACATTGATCCAAATCCAAAATTATTAAAAGCAGTGATAAACCAAAATAGATTGACAACATGGGAGAACATATTCATCTGGAAAAATAAGGATCGCGTAATGAACTTTGAAATCCCGCCAGCAGATAAGTTGACAAAAAAGTTCATAGTTCCACCACCAGAGAGAGCAGATAACAACAAATGCCAGTTGGGAAGAGATTGAAAATGGAGGCCAGGGCCTTTGAAACTAGTCTCTCATAAATATATGATAAAGTAAGTGACGAGTGTCAATAAACCAACCACAAATAATTTTTATATTAATTTTGACGTCACTGTTACTAAATTCCTCCAAACACACATCAAGTATAGGTTAACAAATCTTGAGGAATAAAAAAATGGAGTTAAAGTGTGGAACAAGGAACATGGATACCACCAACAAGGTAGGATTTGGACATTTATCATTTGAAATCAAACAGGATATAAAACTTTTCGGAAAATTACAAGAAAAAAGAAGAAAAATTGCAGCGGACATAAGATTTATAAATTTATGTATCAAAAAAAAAGTGTACCTAATTTCGTAAGAAAAGTAGTAAAATTTGATAAAAATAGTAGACAACAAAAAGCAGCAGAGAGGAAAGTATTAATTGTAGAAAAGAATAAACACTATAGAAATAAAAACACGCTAGAAATAAAATTGTACAATTTACATCAAAAACTTACCAAACAATTAGGAAGTATATTTTGGGAAAATTTTGAAAACAATTTATTAGCATATCTTAATAGAAAAATGAAGACAAAAACAGCAAAGTTAAAGAATAAATTAAAAAATTTATGCCAGAAAGTAGGCACTTTTAAAAATATAAATCAAAAAGACATACATAACCTAAAAGATCATCTAAACAATGTGGTAAACCTATCAAACCAAAATTTTACAAAAACAGAACTGAATATGCTGAATCTAGGTTTAAAGACATGTGTAGATTATTCCAACCAAATTGAAGATTAGATTGCTGACATCCAAATTGCTACACAAACACTTAATGAAGAAAGTAAAAACACAGTAAAAAACAAATGCTACAAAATAGTAGAAGAGATTAAAAATGAAAAGAAAAAGAATTTTAGTAACCAAATCATAAAAGCTCTTAAAAAGAAACCGGTTATTTATACTAAAGCAGACAAGGGAAATAAACTAGTAATTCTGGAAAAAGAAGAATACACAAAGAGGATGGAAGATTTGTTAGAAGACAGTAATTACCAAAAAGTAGAAACTAATCCATTCAAGTACTGCATTGAAACCACAAATAAAACGCTAAAAGAGAGCAAAATAATCAACAAAAAAGAATTGCACAAAATTAAAGTAGATAATCCAACATTACCAAGAATATATGGGCTGCCAAAAATTCATAAAACAGGGAAAGGCATGAGACCTATTACTAGTAGCATAAATGCCCCCACATATAATTTGGCCAAATGGTTACTAAGTAAATTTAATAGTTTTCCAAAATTTGAAAGTGCAAATTTAAGAAACTCTTTAGATTTAGTAGAAAAAATCAAAGATATAAATTTGGACAAAAATGACAGACTGGTTTCATTTGATGTCACATCTTTATTTCCAAGCATACCAACAGAAAAATTGCAGACTGTGTTAAAAAAATGTCTAGCTACAATTGATATGGAAGCAATAAAAGCAGAAGAATATATTTCTCTAACAAAAATATGCATTGAACAAAACTTCTTTAGCTTTAATGGAAAACACTACAAGCAGAAATCAGGATTATCAATGGGCAATCCACTTTCACCTTTTTTGGCTAACTTATTTATGAGTGCATTTGAAACACAAATTAAAAAGTCCTTCCCATTGATCTTCAAGGTTTGGTATAGATATGTTGACGACATCTTTGCAATTGTACCAAGTAAACATTTAGATGATGCATTAAAATTACTCAATCTGCAAGAAAGGACTATCAAATTCACAATAGAAAAGGAAATCAATGGACAACTACCTTTCTTGGATCTAAATATCATCAGGAATGATACAAAAATAAAATTTGGAATTTACAGGAAGCCAACACATTCAGAAAATTATATAAAAAATAATAGCCACAACCCAATTACACATAAACATGCAATAATAAACAGCCTTACACACAGACTAGTCAACATACCCATGGAAAAAGAAGAATATTTCAAGGAACAAAAAGCAATAATACACATAGCAGAAGAAAACGGATACAACAAAAGTTTGGTGTTGAAGAAAATTAGAAAATCTAAACTAAAGAAAACCATTAAGGAAGCAACCACATTTATTAAAGAAAAAGAAAGCAACAGCATATTCAGTTCATTCACATATCATCCAAAAACATTTAATAAATTTAAAAAGATATTCAAGGAACAAAATATCATCTTGGCACCTACTAATAGATACTCAATTTTAAAATTACTAAATTCAAAAACAAAAGATGAAATTCCTTCAGGTAACAAATCTGGAATATACCAAATAAATTGCAAGAATTGTGAAAAATGCTACATAGGTCAAACAAAAAGAAATTTAAAAACCAGAGTCAAAGAACACTTTAGAAACATCAGATTGAAACAAGAAGACAAGTCAGCAGTAGCATTTCATTTTTGGAATGAAAACCATGACATTGATCCAAATCCAAAATTATTAAAAGCAGTGATAAACCAAAATAGATTGACAACATGGGAGAACATATTCATCTGGAAAAATAAGGATCGCGTAATGAACTTTGAAATCCCGCCAGCAGATAAGTTGACAAAAAAGTTCATAGTTCCACCACCAGAGAGAGCAGATAACAACAAATGCCAGTTGGGAAGAGATTGAAAATGGAGGCCAGGGCCTTTGAAACTAGTCTCTCATAAATATATGATAAAGTAAGTGACGAGTGTCAATAAACCAACCACAAATAATTTTTATATTCACTCACGTTGTATTACAAAATCAGGAACGTTTTCGAGACTGTTGCAGTCTCATCATCAACTGATTAGCGACTCATCACAGCTGGTTATTGTCTGGATCTCTTGTAATTGGCTCCCTCTCTCAGAAGATTCTTTACCTAAGTTCAGTAGACCACTCACTGATGGCACATCAAAATTTAGAATACTTGGGGAGGTGTCCCAGCCTATTTGACACTTAAATATAGAACAACGAATTACTCACCATGCACGCGCCATGTAAGCAGAACCCTGACTCTCTTGACTCGCCTGCCCGGAGTTACTCCAAGAGGAAAGCCAAGGCAACCACAATGCGCCCATACGGGAAAAGGGGGAAACGTGAAACAACTAAGACAAAAGCCTTGTAAGAAAGTGCAATCAGCACAAAAGTATTATATTGGTGAAACATCTGTATGTTTAGGTGCTTGTGTAGTGTCAGCTATCAAACTAGACTACTAGGGTTAGTCCTTAAAAACTACAAAGTAATCAGTGGGAAGGAATAAGGCTTTTAAGCAATGAATTCTCCTTTAGTACAAATGAATTACCAAAACGAACCTACTGGTAATCAGAAATAATCTTCATCTTAGACTATTCCTTTCTTGGAAGTGTTGAAAACGGTGTTGTTATGATAAATTAACTTTAAAGAGAGTCGATTAATGACACTAAACAACACTTACTTTTAAATTTTTCCGGAACATTGAGGGCCGGCTGATGATAGAGGCAAAGCCTCAGAAACATGTTCCGGAAAAATTTAAAAGTAAGTGTTGTTTAGTGTCATTAATCGACTCTCTTTAAAGTTAATAAATTATCTTAGACGTGTAAATCAGTTTCTGTAATGCCAACTCTAGCTCTGTAGATAAATGTACATTTCCACTCTTTTTCTTTATTGTTTACAGCATTCATAATGGTTTCTTTTATGCTCTTCATCATGAACTTATTTTTAGATCTAGTTCCTGTATTGCACATTAAAAAGGTAAGACATGAGTTCAAATTTGGTATCAAATATTGGATTAGAATTAGCTTGATTTGTGATTAGTGAGTTCACTTGTAGCCACAAACGCCTGTAAATACTGAACATGTCAAATAGATTACAGCACATACACTTGAAAATTGAACATTACCTATATATTATGAAACATAAGGCAGGAAGAGTTATAGGTAATACTGCAGACAAGTGGCAACAAGTGGCGTTGGGATATCTGGGCTCTGACGTCATAGCTCGAGCATTGCCACCTTCCAAGGCATGCTAATGCGGAAAATACCAACAATATGCAAACAAACCAGCGATACTGTAATACGCAAATAAACTGACATAAAGATTAGTGGATCATTGCCAGAGTTATTATAATATAAGTTTTATATATTATTACTAATATTATCATAATTGTATAAAAATTTAAATGAATTTAGCACAAAGTTTTGGAATAGTCAACATTAATACGAAGCACTGTACAAATGTTGAGGATTGAGCATTTAAAACCAAATCTTCATTTGTGCTCTGATTTACAAATGGGCTAACGGATACTTGCCCAGAGCACCAGGTTTCTGAGGTGTAAGAGAAGTTGGGATGCAAGGAAATAAGACAAAAAAGTAATTTTAATGCAAAGTAATTATTTAATTTTCAAGAATACATGTTAAATCCTACAATTTAAAGCACAAGGATGGAGAGCAGGCTTTACTGTGCTATGTTCCTTGCTGCAATGCGAACTGAAGAAATGTAACTTTAAAAACTAACTTTGCAGACACTGTAAATGAGTTTGCTCAAAAAACTGAAATAAATGCACTTTTTTGTAATTTCAAATATTGCTGCTACATGCAAAGATTTCCAAATGCCATTTTAGGAACTGAACAAGCCCTAAAATGTTTCCAAAACAAGTTTGATTCAGATAATACTCCTATATACAAATATAATAATTTGTAACTTAAAATACTTCACTTAACTTATAAGAAATTATGACCGTTTTCTTGCAAATTGACTAGGATCACGATTTCGTGAATATCTCATTCACATCATCAGCCTGAACCATCAACAATCTCGTTGTTAATGTTACCGTCACTATATGTCATTATGTTTATTCTAGTACTACCATATCTGAAAATGATACAAATTTAAAAACAGAATCGACTAAATTAAATTTAAAGAGAGTCGATTAATGAGCATTTGCCAACATCTTTAGTCAACACACTTCGTTGTCAAGGATGTTAATAATATTCCTTGACAACGAAGTGTGTTGACTGAAGATGTGGGCAAATGCTCATGAAATTAATTTTGCAAAAACAAGATAGAAGTATTGTCATCGGCTTCTTAAGATAAGTGGAGAGTATTTACTAAATATTTTTATTTTTGTAGTAAAAATTAGTAAGTTTAATAAAATCATCTATTATGTCCTCATATAAATTGATTGAATTCAACCAATTTTTTAAATAAATTAAAAGTTTTTCTGTATGAATACTAGGAAATAAGGCAGTTACATTCCTATATATATATAACATTTCTATGTTATTTACAGAACATCTGTATTTTCTCTACATAGTTTTAGCAACAATTTGTACACTGTATTTAATATTTTAGTTTTTATATGTTCGTGTAAATGTAGAGAACATGTTCTAAAAATATTTATAACAAATAAAAGTAAATAACCTCTCTGCGGAGGACATAGCGCTGGGGTGGATTTCCTCCAGGTACTCTGGTTTGCCCCACCATCATTCATTCATCGCAGGTGTTGGGCCGACCCCCTAACCCTGATCTCATCTATCAGATCAATGTACTTCGGCTCCCACAGTCTGAGGGAACCCAAGCGACTCCTAACACCAGCATTGGTGAGCAAGAGAGAAAAAAAACTTTCCAAAATTCTATGCCTTTGATTTTGAAAATGTTTGTATGAAATAAAGATAACTTCTTTGGGAAAATGGCACCTTTTGTTTCAATTTTGTTCTTTTTAATTTTTGTAGTAATAACAGCCATGTCAATTTGAAAAACCATGTATTAAATAAGAAAAAAGACAGAGTCTCTGTCTTTAAAATATCTTAAAATTTAGTTACATAACATGATAGGTTAAAAATGATAATACATAACCTTGAGTTTGTAATGTGGCAGTTATAATTACGGGCCCGGAGTATTAAATACCTGCAATTGTAGCCTGGCTTTACAGCCACTCTGGAAGAAACTGTTGGCAACATTACTGTAAACGATGTAGCCATTTCATTTTTAGAATGTTTAGAAGAAATAACATATTTGACAAAATGTGAAATAAAATGTGCAATTACAATACATTTTACAATGTAAAGCATCAAAGATTGTATTTGTTTGTATTGAACCAGTAAATATGTGTAACTTAATGTTGACACTTCTACTTGCTCATAAAGGTAAGTCAGATATCTGCCACAGATAAATGTTATCCTCTTATCCCCTGACACCCACATAAAACCAGAAGGGTCGCCCTAACATGATTGCTTTGGTTTTTAACACTAGAAGGACCGCACTCGTCATTTTGGCGGATGTGCTGCCTTAGAAGACTTGTTTCTTACTGATGTTTATTTCTACACTTCCCATGTTCTATGACTTTTAATAAATACTTATGACAAACACGTCGACAAAGAATTAAGCATTTTGGACCTTTCTAAAAATTGGTACAAATAACTCCTACTAGAAGGACCACCATCCATCATTTTGACAGGTACAGAAGTGTGAACAATAGCCTTCAGATATGTCCACATCTGCTGTTTTCCTTCCCGATTGGTTTATGGCACTCTGCAGACCCTTTGTTGATGAGTAAGAAAGATTTATTGCCCAAGTGGCACAATTCATGCTACCACTTATGTATTTATGAGCTGTTGGAGCAAAAAGCTTTCCATTGAAGTTGTTATGGTTGAATACCTGGGAAAGTCCATTTTTCAGAAACACAATGAGCAGAAACAAATTCGCTGAAATTTTGGGGTTTATGCAATTTGATGACAAGGACACACGTTCTCAAAGACTAAGTACAGATCGCTTTGCAGCTGCTACTCCTGTCTGGAAACCTTTTATTGCCAATTCCTTGCAGTGTTACATTCCTAGTGAAAATATCATTGTGAACGAACAATTGTTTCCTTGCAAGGCTGGATGCTCTTTCATTTAATATATGAGCAATAAACCAGACAAATTTGGAATAAAGTTTTGGCTTGCATTAAAATTCAAAGTATCTGGTGAATGGTTTCCCTTACCTGGGCAAAGACTATCAGCAACCTACAGGTGCTCCTCTTGCAGAGTATGTTGTAATGCATCTTACACAGCCCTTTGTTTTTGCAGGAAGAAATATTACATGTGACAAGTTTTCCACAGCCAAATGCCTCGCAGAAAGTTTGAAGCGTAAAAGTTCAAGCATTGTGGGCACAGTAAAGAAATGTAGAAGGGAAATCCCCCAATCAGCAAAATGTGCTACAGCACCTTTGCACATAACTGTACTTTATAAGTCAGATGACATAACTCTGACATGCTATCAGGGGAAAAAGAACAAAAATGTGCTTCTTTTGAGCTCAATGCATGACAGAGTTACTATAAATAAACAACATCCTAGTGTTGGATGTTAGATGTCGTTGATCAAATGGCTCAACTGTACACAGTGAAATATGGATGCAGAAGGTGGCCTATGCATGTTTTTTTTTTCAATGTGTTGGCCTTGGCAGTTATTAATTTATGGGTACTCTATAAGGAAGTAACAGGTGAAAAAGTCAGCAGACATCAGTTCATATATAACTTAGCAGAAGAGTTGCCTTCGTCATATAAATCCACAAGGGTACAAAATACACTTCCTAACACATTACCTCAGCAGAGCAACATTTGGAAGACTTGCCAAATTGGCGGATGCAGAGGGAAGAATAGGAGCAGGCATTTATGTAACAAATGCAGCACGTATGCTTGTGGACCATGTTAGGCAATGCTGAATACACGTGTGTTAGGTGCTACGATGCTGCAGGTGGCTTTGAATAAGCGAAAACAGCTTTATAAGTGTTTTTTCTACTATATACATGGTATTCAAAATTTTATGTTGAAATACATGTGTTTGCTAAGTTAGGTTGTCCATTTCACATTTGGTTGTCGTATATATTTGGATCAATTTTTAGGCTTAGTATGTTGATTTTACTATGCCATTCTTCATACAAAAGTAAAATTATATATTGGTAAACTGTATAAATAATGTTAAATAAATTGCTATGCATTCGCATTTGTTTAATATTTTAAAAAGGGCAAATAAAACTGCACCTGTCAAAATGACGGGTTGGTTCTTCTCAGTAGACCATACTTGCCTGTCCTTCTAGTGTTAAAGGATATAAATTTATATTGTTGAAGTTTAAAAATTTGTGAACTACTTAAAGTTCAACAAACTATGAGTAACTCCTTTTAAAGACAAAGCAAACATGTTGCAACACCAAAATGTTAGGTCTAAACATGAAAATTAACAATGAATAGGTACATTGAGAAGTTAGAATATATTGTGGCATTTATACCTTAAGGAGGGTTAGTTTGTTTACGCCACTCAGGGATGTAGAACAGAGGTAGGTCACTCACATGAATTAGAAGTCAATTTACAAAAGATAATTCATTTAATATAACAATAATGGAAGGATTTACATACTTTGTCTAAGCAGCTTGTATTGAAAGAATTATAATATTAACATGGTTATTACCTTGGTGCTACCTAGCATGTCAAGCCAACGTATTATCTAGTAGGGTTGATCCAAACTTTTGGGCAGACTGTGCCACAGCACATACATATCGTCCCCTTTCACTACTGCTGCTCTCCCTCATGTTGCAGAAGGTTTAGATTAGATTAGATTTATTGTCAACCTTGGGAATTACAAAAATTCATGGTATTGTCAAAATTAATAAACATGAATACAAATAAAATAATTAATTATATACAAGTATAACAAATTACACACCCAGAAGGGATTCACAGAAAAGTATTTACAAACTCATCAACTGAGTAAAAACAATGTTGCAATAGCAGATGTTTCACCTTGCACTTAAATGCAGTTTCTGAGCTGGTGAGTATAATATTATCAGGTAACTTGTTATATAAGGTAATTCCAGAGTGTCTTACGCTTTTGCTGAATAGTGAAGTATTATGTGTAACCATGCTCAGTTTATGCCTATTTCTAGTAAGATAATTATGTTTTCAGAGTTTGTATGAAAATAAACCAAGTGTTTTCTGACAAACATCACGACTTCTAGTATATATAGACAAGGAAGTGGCAATATATGGAGTGATTTGAATAAATTTATACAAGAATCCCTTTGTTTCTTTCCGATTATTGTTCTGATTACTCGTTTTTGAATTTTAAAGATTACATTTTCTTTATCACAGTTACTCAAAAAAATCTCTCCAAATTTTAGTAAGCTATTGAAATGAGAAAAGTATAGATTCCTCAAAGTGTTCAAATTTGCAATATTTTTTATAGTTCTGAACATAAAACAAAGCTGGCTTAGCTTAGATGACAGTTTTTCAACATGCATGTTCCATTCCATGTGCTCGTCAATCCATATACCCAAGAATTTAGTACCAATTCATTATCTAATTTTATTTGTGGCTTATATACATTAGTATTCTGAATATGGCTGAAGGAAATGGCTACAGATTTATTCTAATTTATTATTAATCTGTTTTGTACAAACCATTCCCACATTCTTTGGTCTAAGCTCAGTATGTCAGACTTAACATCATTGTCATTTCCCATTGCATCTATGGATGTGTCATCCGCAAACAGTACAACCTTATTTGGATGTAGATGATTTGCTAAGTCATTTATGTATAGCAAAAATAAGAAAGGGCCCAGGACTGAACCTTGAGGGACCCCACAAGTTACATGTTTTCTTTTTTGTTTTTTTTTTCGTTCTATCTACTTCAGAAGAAAGATTATGGCGGTTTATTTGCACTACTTCAACTAGTTACTCATGTTGATTTACATATGAACTAACCCAACTATTTGCTACGCCTCTTATACCAAAGCATTCTAGTTTTTCCAACATTACTTCATGATTAACTAAATCAAACGCTTTAGTAAGTCTAAAAATATTCCTATACTATGTTCTTTCTTATCTAATGAACTATACACACTGTCTAAAAAAATTAAATATAGCTGTTTCAGTAGATTTGCCTTTTGTAAAGCCATACTGCGCTAAAGATAGCAAGTTATGTTTTTTAATAAATTGTTGACATCTATTATACTGATAACAGTGTTATAAAATACAATCAGGAATCTCATTCATTCCATGAGAAGTTTTGTTTTTCATGTTTTTCAGTATTATACTAACTTCATTAGGTGTAACCGGATAGAGATACATTGTATGTGTATTTCTAGAGACATGGTTACTTGCCCAGGATGGTTTTGTTTATCTGAAAGCTTGTTAATTATATTCACAAAGTAATCACTAAATGACTTTGCTACTTCTTTTGGATCTGAAATGAACGCACCTTCCTCATTTCTAATGCTAGGGTTTTGCCTTTTTGGGCTAATACCTAATTCTTTATTTACTATCTGCCACATAGTTATTTGTTTATTGTCGGAGTTTTATTTAATCTTTTCTGTATGGTATTGCTTTGCATCTATCAGAACCTGACTGTATATGTTTTTGTATAGTTTAAAACTCTCTCTGTTGGCTAAGAAATTTTAGCCTTCTAGCAGATTTCCTAATTCCTTTTGTTACCCATGTCTTACATTTGAGCTGTCCCCCTAATTTTATTCTCTTTTCTGGTATTGCCATGTCAAGGTAGTGTTTTATTATGTTAGCAAAGGTTTTAAATGCATCATTTACATGTTTTTCCTTGTACACTTTTTCCCACGTTTCATTTTTTAATAGATCCCTAAATGCATTTATATTCCTATCTCTATAAGTACGCCCTATCCTGTATTTTCTCCTTGTATCATACTTATAAGTGTTCAAGGCAATTACGAAAGTCTGTGCTCTGTGATCTGAGAAGCCTGTTTCAACTACTGTAACATTTCTAGCTTTAAGATGACCTTGTTTTATTAATGCTTGGTCGATAATAGTTGCTGAATGGGATGTTACTCTAGTGGGTACACTTATTACAGGTGTAAGGTTATGAAGTAGTACAAATTCTTGCATAATTTTCCCTAATTTCCCAGGGGTAAAATCAATGTTCCAGTCACCGATTCTCACAATGTCCTCAGTCAATGGCAACCTATCAAGAATGGTATTTAAAGATGCTATTAAAGTGTTGATATAGTTTAGTATCCACCTACTCAGAGGATGTGTCCATATAAAGTGAATTTGGACTTTACTCCAATTGTGGTGATGACACACAACCTCCTACATGAGCCGTTAACAGAAAATGACTCAATAATCACATCAAAAGAACTAATATTACAATTTCTAATTAATTTAACTAGGCTGTACGCTTGATAAGCTACATCTGCCCCGGCAAAGAAAAATGCATGCTATAAATGCATGCAAATAATATCTCAAATAAGGAAAAATGACATGAAATACAATAATAAAAAATACCATAATATTACACAAAGTGTAAAACAAGACTATAAAATAAAGTGATGGAACTGTGAGTCATAGGTAAGAAAAACTGACAGTATGGCAGGCCTAAGTACGTGGGGATTAGAGGCTCATTGGTAGGCTGTGAACTGAGGCCCATTGGGTGAGAAGTAGCCTCCGGTACTTGATGAAGAATATAAATCCTCCAACGTCACATGTGTTGTGCACAGAGAACAATCACTTATCCACAGGAAATACACCCGGTGAAGCTGACCGCAGAACAAGAAGTTCATAACAAGCCTGCAACTCGGAGAAATCACAAGTTTGGCTCATGGTCCTGGTGAGAGAATGTGAGAAAGAGTGTAATTTCTCTCATTTGCATAGTTTGAAATCTGCAGTGGCCATCCTGAAGTTGGGCGAGTGTCATGCAGAAAGTGCGTTTAATACACCAATAGTAGAAAAAAGGTTAAGGGCTTTTAGCTTCAAAGCAAATGGAACTATAAATGAAACACCAGAAATTCCTGATAAAGTTAATAGATCCATTTCGCCAAGTGTTCCTCACAGATGTGCAAATAATAGAGTATCTAGACCATGAACTGCGAAGAGTGTCAAAAAAGAGTGCATTCCATGAAGAATTCAAGAAACCAACCTAATATTATTCATAGTACTTTTGTTTGTTAATGACAATGACGCTGTTAATTATCAGGATCATATCAGTGCGACCCTTGGCCGGAATTTCATCCCAAAACATTCTTTTACATGTCAGTAAATCTGATCTGTTGACATGGGGCTCACACTTTTATGCATATCAATCTGAATCAGGTTTGAACCCGGAATTTTGAGATCGTAGGCCTTGTACCTAACCATTGAACCTCCCAGACCAACTATAAACAAACAATGATTCATATTTATTAAATTTAAAATTATAAATTCAATTAATGACACTAAACAACACTTACTTTTCAATTTTTGTATCAAAAACCTAAGCCTATAGACGGCTAGTATGAAGAAATTATGAATTTCCATCAATTAACTAAAATAATAAAAGTTAAATAATGAAGCCTGGGACTTCATTCAAGAGGTTCCGAGTTTGGACCCTGGGCTCATTTGAGCATCATTTCATCCATTCCACTCATTGTCCGATATGACTAAACACTGGAGGACATAAATTACAAAACAAAACAAAAAATTAATTTCCTCTCCAATGTGATGGTTATCATTCCAGAAATGAAAAGCAACTGACGATTTTTCTGTTTGTTTACATTTTATTTTCCTTCGGTGTTCTGTTAATCTAGTTCTTAAATTTCTCTTTGTCAAACCAAGATAAAATTTGTCACAATCCTCACAATCTATCCTATATATGCCTGATTTTTGTTCTGATGCTATTGTGTTTTTTAAAGGAATATTTAACAACTTCTTGAGTGAATATTTGTTTTGTGGTGCTAGGTTGATGTCATAATCTTTAAATATTCATTCAAACTTAAGAAATGCCCAAGCGTGGAACATAAACGTTTTATATTTCCAGTTTTTATCCATCTTTTGAGGAGTAGTGATCTGTTTTAATTTAAGACCTGAAGCTTTCCTGGCGACGAATATGCTCAAGTTCTTCTCGGGAAGCAAGCCAAATGAAAAGACGAGTGTGCATCTCTTCCATCATCAGGATATTTATTAAATGTTATAACCACAAATGTATCACTGGATATAACACAAATATAGTTCCAATTGATCATTTTTTGGTTGAATTTGTACTAAAGCCATTTTTCGTTGCTGTATTTAATATATATGTAAATTCCTCATTATATTGTTTTGGATCTAGATGTGTAGTGTTTAACGCCCGCTTTTACTACATACAGCACCGCAGGCGGTGACACTGATGATGCATGAGATGAAGATGGAGCAACGGTGGAATGAGATGGCAGGGGAAACCGGAGGTCCCGGAGAAAACCCGCCCCAACGCCGTGTTGTCCACCACAAATCTCAGTTTGCGGTCGCCTGGAATCGAACCCGGGCTGCCTTGGTGAATGCCAAGCGGTCTAACCACTGAGCCATGGCGTGGCCTTTTGGATCTAGAGGTATGCTGTTCAGTCTGTGAATCAAGCTTCTAAGAGTTGCTAGTTTATGTGAAAAAGGACTGAAACTATTCTGTCTTATGTACGAGGGCTGTTCAATAAAAAATGAGCATAATTTTTTTATGGTCATAATTTTGCGCACTAAAATTCAATATTCTGTTAGCTTAATGTGAAACAAACACGTCGTAGTAGTTTCATTGTTGGTACTCCTGGATCCCGCCTGTGAGAACCAGGGAAGTTCAGACTTGTTCAGTATCGCCTACCGCTGCAATGGAGGTAACATCCAGTTAAAGTTGATGTTAGAGGAAGAACCGGAGCTTCTTTCAAACGTAATCACTGCTGACGAAACTTGGCTACATAATTTTGATCCTGAGAGCAAACAGCAAAGCTCAGTGTGGAAATCTCCTTCATCACCAACCCCCAAAAACCAAAGGTGGTTGCTTCTGCTGAGAAAGTTATGGTCATCTCATTCTTTGATATTCATGGAATGGTTTATCAGCATGTTGTACCTGCACACACATCAGTAACTGGACAATACTACAGGGATGTCCTGAACAATTGCAAGTCCATATCAGGCGCAAAAGACCACATTTCCGTGAATCAGGCTGGATGCTGCACCACGATAATGCGTGGCCGCAGATTGCCAGTGTTGTTGCTGAATATCATGCAAAAATCAACGTGTAGTACATCCCTCACCCAACCTAAAGTCCGGATTTAGTCCCACGTGACATTTTTCTATTCCCTAACTTGAAGAAACGTCTTCGTGGGAGGCATTATCCATCATCAGAAGCAGTGATGAAGGCTGCGGAGGCGATTTTGAAGGATCTCTCAAAAAATTGTTTCCAGCATGTCTTTGAAGACTGTCAGAAACGCTGAGACAAATGCATCGCATTCAGGGGAGACTATTTTGAGAAGGACCACCAAAATTATGAGGATGAGAGGTACGTTGTCAAAAAAATTTGTGATCATTCTTTATTGAACAGCCATCGTAATTATCCATGTAAGTTGATTTTCTGTAGATTCCAATTTTATATTAACATTTTGTCATATAATAATTAATAATTAATTAAGTAATTAACATTAATTCATTAATTAATGTCATATAATCATTTAATTATTATTACATCAGTACCAGATGTTATCATTAAAAAAGTTATACATCTAAGAGCTAAGCCACTAGTCAGTCTCTATAATTCATCATTGCTATCGGGTGTATTTCCAGATAAGTTCGGGCCCAAATGACCTCATTGTCGACGGGCCCTAAAACACCACTAATCCTAATCCAGATAAGTTAAAATATCAAAATTAAGCTCACGTTGTACATATTTTAAGAATAAGTAGAATGCTGAAAATAAATGTAAAAATGGCATATTATTATGATGATGGAACAATGACATTTTAATAATTTCTTGCAATACACAATTGCACTTAATACTTGTTAAAGCTTTAACAAGATCAATTCTAATCCCACTAGATCTCTTCTAAGATGGCTATCCAGATACATTATTTGGTGTAGTGTGTATAATATTACATAGTGATTACTGCATTAAACAATATAGAACAAAATGAATTTATGGAATCTCAGATCTTATTTTTAATTTGCTGTTAAAAACTATGAGATTCTTTATCACTAATGTAGTTATACACTGATGAGTAAGGTTAAGAGAACCTAGTTCTTCAAAATAGCATTGCCATTTAAAGAAAAACTTTATAAAAGTTCATATCCAAGCATGTTGCCCAAAGATTTTAATTTAAGCCCACAGATTATATGTAAAAACAGATAATGCCAATTATAAACAAAGAAATTCTACAGAAATCAAAGAGAATTGAATTCTGTAAAAATCCACAGCCACAGTTTTGTTATATCTGAAAATTCACATACTTGGGTTAGAATGACACAGCGAAGCATGTAATACACAAGGCAAACAGTATATCATTATCAAAAACAGATGCTACCACCAAACATTGCAAATACATCCTTATAAACAATATATTTTAGATTACTTAATCCAGGAAGAGTACTGTGGCTGAAATGCAAAAATGTTTCATCTAAAATGTAGTCTGAGATGGAAGAATTTTTTTTGAAAATATTTGTGTATAAGTTTGTTGTACACATGTTAGTACAAACAGCATGAGAATTAAAGATATGTAACAACGTGTAAAGAGATATTTATATAAAGCTAATAAGCAATTGTTTAAGTATTTCTGTCTCTGATGACAGCTAATTATATGGACTAAATTAACCCCACCTCCAGAACAAAGCATAAATATTGAAGAAATCACTTAATAATATTAATGGTGTTTAATTTTGGCTTACTATTGTTTTATACTGATGTTGGGGCAAACCCTCGAAGAATTTTGTCGCCCGGCGCCTAATTTCATCCTCCACATATCGGAGGGATGAAGCCTCGTGAAGTAATCTCAAGGGGAACCTTGTGCAAACAGAATAAATAATCCGAAGACATTTATTCTGTGCACGCTGGAGCAGAACTAGGTGTGAGCCTGCGGCCATACCCCAGACTTCGCACGCATAGAGCATGATAGGGAGGACCAGAGCCATAAAGAGGTGCAACTTTAGGGGAAGAGACATCGCAGACCGAAGCACAGGGCTTAGACACCAATAACACCGACAGATTTTTAAGTTGGGTGAAGAGAGACATCTGTTGACACCAACAGATTTTAAAGTTGATGTGCAGCGCTCAATCTGTCGGACGACAGTACAGAAGCTTATGCTGTTGAATGAAGGCACTGAACATATTTCAACATTCTGTTTTGTCATTTAAGTCCTCCTGTCACTTACAGTCAAATTATATTTACTGAAATATACTTCAGCATCTACACTGTAGGTAGCATACCAAATACATTGCAGAGCTACTCGGGAAACTCTGGGTATTTGAGCTTAACAGCCAACATGCGTTACATGCAATGATGCAGAGCCACATAATTTTGAAAAGCAGATATAGCCACACCTATAAAATGCACTTATTGTTTCATTCCATTGAACAGATAAGGAATTATGGACTGTCAGAAGAAATAATGCTTAGATGTGTAAGCATTTTAATTAGACCTATTAACGACTCAGACAGTTCCAGCACTTTCACAGCATAATTAACACCACAAACAGCAGTAATAGTTCTGAGGGTAACCTTTCATTGATTTACTTATGTGACACACATTCAGTTGTATGTCATAGCCTGAGAGGTTTACACTATGCAGAGAGCACCAATTGCCATCTTAGTACATATATAGCTTAAAGTCTTACCAAGTTAAAGTAAGCCATTTACCAAAACAGTTGCTATACCAAGTAAATCATACTTCACAGTCAGATAATTACATGAATTTTTGTCCTGTTGGAAGATGCACTTTGCATTAACATTTATTTTTAAAACTGCTTATTTTCTTCTTCAGCATTTATTACTGTGCTTATACATGTCATTAAGGCATTTACAAATTTAAGGCTGTAATATTCCTGTGTTTCAAAGACAAAGTTAAGCTTAGGACAGTTTTAAAAGAATGATACAGTTTTTATGTACTTAATATCAATCTTAGATTCATTGAACTGTATTTTTCATTCAAATCATAATCATTTATACTGCATGTGTGAATGATATTCCAATCAAAGTAATTAGAAGTATATAAAATAGTGTCTCTTATTCAATGCATGTCTTTGCCTCATGTTCTAATTTGTGAGGTTTTACTAATATCACGAATCAATCACAAATTTCAGGTTTTTCTTTGAATATTCTTATGTAAACTTGTGCCTAAAATGATGTATGTACTATAGAGCTTTTGAAATTCTAAATCTGTTGCACTTAATTCTGCCAAAATAGTTCATCTTATTAGTATTCATACTATAAAAATTATTTTATAAGCTATTAAGAGTTTCTTTGTTTTCTATTTAAAGAGATAGTGCTATTTTTTGTACATAGTTGTTTTTATCTTCACTTACAATTTATATATACATTTCTTTAATGTTTTTCGTTTTCTGTTGTTTTTTCATTTTGCCACTTTCCCTCCAGGGAATGTTCCAACATTATTCTGTGTACAAAGAAATTGCATTACTCATGACCTTGTGATATCCTTTCCTGTTTTCCTGTAACTGTAGAATGAATTGATTTAGTGTCAGGTTCTCTTGTAATTATCAAAGTAACAAGATTAGGAATTCATACTTCATGGAAAGGAAGTACAAGTGTTAAGTATAACCTCGACAGCATCTTGAGTAATCTCACACTGTCAAAGTTGCAATTCTTTCTTAAAGATCTACTTACTCATTTATTACGTGAATATAAAAGCTATAGTGCTTAGTATCAACAGCAAAATGTTCAAGTTTGAAAGTGGCTTCTGAGACCTTTTTTTTCCAAATTTAATTGGTCAACTTCTTTCGAAGGCACATCTCACACATTAATGAATAATTTACGCACATTTACTGAGCATATTTAGCGCGTATTGTGTTAATATGTGATAAATGAATTGTGCCGTAAATTATTTGTTGGAGTACGAGATTAGACTTCGAAGGATGTTGGATTCAACCTTTCGCTGAACTTGTCAGGAAAAGGGTGGGGTGGCGAATATACCATAGCTCGGTCGAGATAGAAGCTCACTGCATTCTCGACATGTTGGTTAGTTCATTTGGCTGGCATCGAAAGGTACAGGAGGAGCGCCCTATGCGTAATCAGTTTTTAACACGGAGTTGAGAATCTGGTCTTATTCTGTGCTTTAGGCTAATACTCATTGATCTTGTTTTATTGTATTTAGATCGTAAATAGGATTTTGTATTTCATGTCCTGTCATCTTCCTTTTATATTATTCATTTCATATGTAAATATTTAAAAACTTAAATTAAGCTTTTATTCTGTGCGTGAATCACACCATAGAATAACTATATGAAGGAATATGAAGGACTGAATAAATCTATCTATCCATACGTCCTTGCAGGCCTTTCAAATCTTTACAATTTCACAGATCGATGAAAACTTTATTCAGAATTAATTATGCTTGGCTTCGATACCTTAAAGCTTAAATGGCAATTTCCAGCTTTAAAATGTTGTTCAAAGATGTCCAGGTTAGCCAACGTAGTGTCTTATTCATATCGTACATTGAGCTCGAATAAGGTACAAAATAGGCAATAGTATTACAGAAATGACTTCATATGCAATAAAATAATACAATAACTCTTAAATTTTGAACTAAACAGAGTTTTTTCTATATTATTATGCAAAACGGCTGCCAAAATAATTATATCGGCGACGGGAATATAATTAACATCCGCTTGTTATCGTACATGCAGCGCTCGAAATGTATCTTTCGGTTCCGCCCGTTTCGCAAGCTTTATGCGGCACAGGAACTTCCTATCTCACCTGACAGAGTCTGGAGGAAAAGCTATATCAATCATGTCTCCAGAGATGTCAGCACAAGTAAATAAACTAAACATTTATAAACTCGCCATTTATTGTTTTAGGAATGCGATTTTAAATAAGCGTAAACATTTATTAATAAAGATATGTCATTCTATATAAAATACAAACTAGTTGCTGAAATATTGAGTTTTTTGATTGAAAAATTTATAAAATATTTAAGCATATTCAGCAACAATGCGATGCTAAGTACTACTACTTCTGCTTCGTGTCAGGCCGTCTTCATAGCGGGAGACCTGAATGCAAAGCACACAGATTGGTACGCCCGTGAAAATAACCGGGCAGGCACAAAATTATGCCGGCATGCACTGTACGCAAATTATATAGTCATTGCTCCATCTTCCCCCACTCATATCCCCTTTAACCCTAACCGGCAACCCAGCACGCTAGATATCGCACTGGCCAAAAACATTGGCAGACAACAGGTACATGCAGCGACCTACAATGCGCTATCGTCTGACCATCTCCCGGTAGTTTTCACCCTGCAGGGTTCTCTCTCCCCAACCCCGTATCTCCCGAAACATAACTACAACAAGACGAACTGGGAGGTCTTCCGTGCCACCCTGGAGGAAAGTCTCCCAGTCCCCCCAAGGGTCACACCTGAAGAAATAGAAGACGTAACACTTGCACTGGAAACCTCCATTAAATACGCCATAACAACTTCCACTCCTATTGCCTCCAAAAGACCAGGACCCAAAACCCTACCACCGGACTTAAAAGCTCTAGCCGCAGAACGAAACAGAGCACGCAGAAAATGGCAGCGCTCCCGACACCCCTCGACCACAGAAGATTCCGTGATCTGAACACTGAAGTACGCAGGAGAACGGCCGAAGACACCGCTGCACAGTGGAACGGCGTTCTCCAAACCCTAAACCCGGAGCGCGATAACGTTTGGTGCATCACCAAACACCTAACTAAACACCACTCGACCATCCCTCCCATTCACCACAATGGCGCAATCGCCACCACAGACACTGAAAAAGCCGAGGCGCTCGCCTCCCACCTCCAAAGCACTCTCACCCCCAATCTCATCCCAAGCTGCCCAAGATTCATCCGCGAAACCGACGATCTAACACGAGAACTGCTCTCTCGCCCGCATCATAACAACACCCGTAAGACTTGTGACTCGGAAATCCGCTGGCTAATCCGCCACCTCCCCAATAAGAAAGCCCCCGGCCCCGACGATATCCCCAACGCGGTCCTCAAACAGCTTCCCGACTCGACAATCACGACAATGACCCGACTGTTTAACGCCATCCTGGACTCAGGCTATTATCCCAATAGGTGGAAAAATGCCCTGGTCCTACACTTCCCAAAGAAACACAAAGACCTTACCAACCCTGGCAGCTACCGCCCCATAAGCCTTCTAAACACCATAAGCAAACTCCTTGAGAAGATAATACTCAAACGTATTAATGCATTTATTAAAAATCACAATATACTTATTCCCGAACAATTTGGTTTCAGAGCTCACCACTCCACCACCCTACAGCTCATGAGAGCCACGGAATACATCACCAGGGGTTTCAACACCCGTAAATCTTCTGCTGCAGTACTACTAGACATAGAGCGCGCTTTCGACCGAGTTTGGCACTCGGGTCTCATACGTAAAATGTATACCTACAACTTCCCAGACTCCATTTTGAAATTAATTGCCAACTACCTTTCAGAACGGACCTTCCAGTCCAAAGTAAACATCTCAAAGTCCACCCCAAAACCGATCTGTGCGGGAGTACCCCAGGGAAGCCTGCTTGGTCCGGTTTTGTTCAACCTGTATATCAACGATATCCCCAAAAATGCCTCAACTGAATACTTCATTTATGCAGACGATACTACAATAATGGCACAATCCACACAGATGCACCCCATCGTTAATAGACTACAATCTGCCCTGACAGCACTGGAAGCGTGGCTCACCAAATGGCGCATCCGAGTAAATACAGACAAGTGCGAAGCAATAGTCTTCAGTAAAAGAACGCACCACCGTGCAACCGCAAGATCTCTCCCTCCCTTACGCCTATTCCAAAACCAAATCCGCTGGAAAGACAGAGTTACTTACTTGGGCGTGGTGCTCGATCCAGGCCTCACCTGGAATCACCACGTCCAGTCTATCCGCTGTAAAGCCAACGCCCAACTAGCTAATTTATACCCCCTCATTAACATGAACTCGTCGCTACAACTAAAAATGGGTCTCACCCTCTACAAGACACTCCTGCGCCCGCTACTTACCTACGCCTCTCCTGTCTGGGGTTATGCAGCCCCTACTCACATCAAAAGGTTACAAATGCTCCAGAACAAAGTCTTACGTGTCATCACGAAAGTCCCAGCAATCACCCCTGCAAATATACTCCATAAGGAACTAAAGATCCACACCATAGAACAATTCATTAAAAAACTAGCCGCTGATCTATATGACCGGGCGGCCAACTGCCATAATCCACTTGTAAGGGACCTAGGACAGTACGAGACTACACACAATAAACACAAACGGCCACTATACTTATTTGATAGAAACATGACCGAGACTATTACACAAGAAGATATAGATGACTACCTGGAGTTCCTCGTTCCCGATTGACTCAGACGCCTAGCACAAACCATCTTTGCAACTACTCACCTCTTCTGTTTTATCTCCCAACAGGTTGCCCTCCAAGTCCCTGATTACACAGGGCTGACCGGGGGGAAGAGGGCCCCCCCCAACTGTGACCATAATAGACCACGCAATGGATACCGGACCTGCACAAGGAACACGACATCTCGCCCTTTTGACGAAGCCACGCCACGACTTACATAGCCCAGCTGCCTGCAAATAGCCTAAGTATCACTTTGCATGCCGTAGACTAACCAAAGTAGTTCGCCCACCTATGCATTTCTTTAACTTGTCGCCCATTCCACCTCACTTGTTTATCCCCCCGAACTAAACTTCTCCTCTACTCCAAAACATCACCAAGACCCAAAGAGGCCCCTTCACGCTCCACGGCTCCACTCAGGACCTCGGTCATGGGTGCAGCCCTGGCCTGCATTGCCGTCAATCGCTTGCATGCATCGCATGCTCGCCCGCAATTTCACCTACTACTAACCAGGGTGCTCTTAGCGGAACCTGACCAACTTGCAGTAGATAGATTAGACTGACAAGCACCCTCCCCTTGCCCTTGCATGATTAGTCTTACTAACTGCACGTGCATGGGGGGACGATGTAGCCTCTTCAAGGCGGACGATCGTCACCGGGGGCGGCGGGGTGGGGCCGCCTCCAAAAAAAAATTAAAAAAAAAGCACTGGTACTGCCAGGGAATACGCCGTAAACGCAAAGATTTAACAGACTTTCTTCACGCCAACTCAATACAAGTAGCCCTATTAAACGAAACCCATTTAGGGGACGTAGATAAATTTTCAATACCTAACTATGCTATTTACAGGACTGACCGTAATCGTAGGGGAGGGGGGACAGCAATAGCAATACAAACGAGCATCAGACACTATCAAGTACATATACCCCAATTAAACCGCCTAGAAGCGACTGCAGTAAAGATTAGCACCTTCAGTACAGAGATCATATTAGTAGCTATATACAACCCACCAGGTGACATCGACACCGAAGATGTCCAAAAAATTATGCATCTAGGACCAAGAGTAATAGCGGCAGGGGACTACAACTGTAAGCATTATTTGTGGCACAGCATGAACCCCAATCCTCAAGGGACTAAACTACTAAATTATATCAACAACACTAACTTTCTTATTGTGGGGCCCGATGAGCCCACCCACATACCTCATGTTAACAATCACGCCCCAGAGGTATTAGACTCAGCCATATTAAACAATATACCGTTTAACATCGAATGCACAGTAATGCAAGAACTGACATCTGATCACTTACCAGTACTCCTTGAGGTCACACTTCCCTTGAAGTTTAAGAAAGAAACCCCAAAACTGAATTATAATTTAGTCAATTGGGAAGACTTCAATAACGTTTTAGAAAGATACTTACCGGAAAGCGAAATTATTTCACCACAGCAACACGACGAAGCTGTATCCAAACTCGAATTGGCAATTAAGGTAGCAACCACAACGTGTGTCCCACAAAAATTTGCACCATCAGTAAACGCCCAATATCCGTTAGACATAAAAATCTTACATCAGAATAGGAACAGACTAAGACGTAAATGGCAACGAACGCGAAATCCTTTACATAAACAAGACTACCTTGATGCCAGAGAGGCCGTAAGGGCCCGAACTAGGGAATTTGTATCAAACCAGTGGAATCAAACTCTCGCGAGCTTAAATCCGAACTCTAACTCTGTTTGGCGTATAGCTAAGTGCCTGACCAGAGCTAAAACAAACATACCACCACTCATACATGACAACACTGTTGCAGAAACTCCCCAGGCCAAAGCTGAGGTATTTGCTGCCACACTTGAGAAGGTCTTCACACCAAACCCGGCTGAGGGTCCAGCGAATCTGCAAGAAATTCAAAGCATAGAGCAGGAAATACACGACACAGACTACACTATCACACACAACAAAATGCGAAAGACTAATCCGGGAGAAATCGGCTGGATTATCAGGCACCTGAAAAACAGAAAGGCCCCGGGGCCCGATAAAATACCCAACATCGTTTTAAAAAATCTCCCACGTAGAGCTTTGCAGCTTCTAGCAAAGATTTTCAATTATACTCTAGACAGCGGCAGGTTCCCACCACAATGGAAGGTAGCAAACATAGTAATGATTGCAAAACCACATAAAAACTTATCTCACGCCTCCAGCTATAGGCCAATTAGCCTACTGAACGCCTTTGGTAAAGTACTGGAGAAAATAATTCTAAAGAGAATAAATTCCCATATTATGAAACACAATATTCTCATTTCTGAACAATTTGGCTTCAGATCCCAGCATTCTACAACACAGCAGCTTCTACGCCTTACGGAAGCCATATCTAAAGGATACAATACTGTGACTTTGTGGGTTCGTGAAATGAAAAATCCAATTTCACCGCTCAAAACTGTTCTTTATTTCCACCGACTTACAGTTAAACACTTGCCAATTACGCAGAATTGCGTACTGCACACAATTACAATTCACCAGTTCGTCCGTTACAATTTCACTTGTACTCGCGATTACATCAACTCCGATACTCATACACAGTTACGTACAGTCTTCCGTTGCACAATCTTTTCGTTCATTAACACGTCACTGACTAACACTGCCTTCTTACACCAAGAACTGTCCTCACTCACACTAAACTTCTGACTAGCTGCAGCCCTTTTTATAGGCATCTCGCCGTCTTCTCGGCTTTTCTTGTTCCCAGGCGAAGATTCCAGTAGATGAAAGATCCCGTAATTTCCAGAACAGGTGGAAGAGAAACAGACCGCACAATCATGTTTTTTTCCCCCAGCCATCCCTGTCACCACTATAAGATGGACGAGGGGGAGGCGTGGCTAACACGGACCTCCCCTGTCTTCCGCTCTCAGCTGCTTCCATAGGGTGTTCCAACGCCCGGGTGACAATACTAACAAATCGACTGGCGCCATCTTCTTAGATATTGAACGCACCTTTGATAAAGTATGGCATGCGGGCCTACTTTACAAGCTCAAATCATACAACTTCTCTGATTCGACACTTGCCCTCATTAAAGATTATATAAGCGATCGTCGGTTCCGAGTAACTGTGGAGGATTCTACCTCCTCTCTAAAGCCTATTAAGGCAGGAGTCCCACAAGGAAGTTTGCTAGGACCGACCCTCTTTAATTTGTACGTTAACGACATGCCAGAACTTACTCGCACTGAAAAATACATATACGCCGACGACACGGCACTGGTAACTCAGTCCACTCAACCGCGGATAATACACCTGCGGCTACAGAATGCCCTGAATGATCTTGAACCATGGTTTCGAAAATGGAGAATGACAGTAAACTCCAGAAAGTGGCAATCAATTATTTTCACAAAAAGAATCCAACATCGACATCCCATACACAGACAGCCACCTCTCGTGTATCATGGCGAAAGAATCGAATGGAAAGACCAAATTACCTACCTAGGGGTCACCATGGATCAAGGTCTCACATGGAAAAAAACACATTCAAAGTATCAGGGCCAAAGCAAATGGACAATTGAACAGACTCTACCCTTTGATTAATTTAAATAACCAACTGCAACTCAATATGGGTCTTACGCTATATAAAACACTAATCAGGCCAAAATTGACGTACGCGGCCCCTGTCTGGGGATACGCTGCGAAAACACATATAAACAGACTGCAGACACTGCAAAACAGAATAATACGAATTATTGCAAAGGTTCCTATAGTAGCTCCAGCTTATTGGCTGCACGAGGAACTGAAGCTCCACTGGATCGAACAATTTATTAAACTACTCAGTTATAACTTATATGACAGAAAGACAAAAAACAAAAACCCTCTAATTCGCGACTTAGGCGCATACGGTACACAACTCGACACTCACAAAAGACCGCTCTCATTATTTGACAGAACTCTTGGCCTGGGGGAACCAGAAATAAGCATTCAAGATTACCTAAACAACTTAGTACCACCTTAATCATAAGCCATGGCTTAGCGAAAACACTACTGACAGACCAGTGGCCCTGGAAGTCCCTGCTAAGGGTCGTTCTGGGGACCAGTGAAAATGACCAAAGCATACCACATGGACATCAGAAGACTACTCAATTGTAGATGTATAAACAAAACAATAATCTAGCAAGATTAGCTCACATGACGTGGACCATACTCAATCCTGAGCATATGTCCAAAATATTTGGTTGCTATTTAGTTAAGTTACATTAAATATATCCATTTTCACATTGAATGCATGTAAACCAATGCCTAACAAATTGACGCCAGACTCAGCGCCGCTCCTGGCCTGATATCTTATCCAACTTATTCTTAAGCACTAACAATTAATGACAGCGTCCTTATGTTTCAGGACCTCACAGATATCTTGTAAGACGGTGCCTCCGTCCCGAGGCACAACAATACTACATAAACCAATTCCACTCCAGAATTTCCAAGGTCGCAAGTAGGACCTTGGTCATGCTTGTGTCCTGGCGCCATCCTCACCCGGCCTAGGCTTTGCCTGGCCGTAATATCCTCTCCCAGAATCCGCAGGTGCAATAGCGGTACTGCTGCACTTCCTCTCCCGAATTCTCACCGGTGGAGGTTTTTTAGTGGGTAGGGCTGACGGATCTCTCTCCGTCAGAGGAGTCCCACACTCCGATCCCGGGGCTAGTGCGTAAATGCATTTTTCCTCCACTCGGAAAAAAGGCCTATATTAGATTCATCCGCGAAACTGACGATCTAATACCGGTCACCCCGCATGTCTTGCGGTCACTACCGGTATCCACATGATTCCAGCCTAAATTAAATTTCAGCTAATCCAAAATTGTTATTATGGAATATTCAAAATTATACATACCCTCTTCCTCGTTTATTAACTAACCCACCAGCGGTGCTCGCTGTCCATAGCACCCGGTTCATCATTCCCTGAGGAGCAAAAAGCTACCTCCCTACACTAACCACACTTAAAATACACCCGTCATTCTGCAACATCCACATCCCGCCACTACGTGGTTAAGCTCTTCCCAAGGCAGGTACACGATTTGACCACCCTTCGGGCTGTTCCAAACAGCCTGCCAACATTGTGCTGCTGCTGCCGACGATCTAACACGAGAACTGCTCTCTCGCCCGCATCATAATAACACCCGTAAGACTTGTGACTCGGAAATCCGCTGGATAATCCGCCACCTCCCCAATAAGGAAGCCCCCGGGCCCGACGATATCCCCAACACGGTCCTCAAACAGCTTCCCGACACGACAATCGCGACAATGACCCGACTGTTTAACGCCATCCTGGACTCAGGATATTATCCCAATAGGTGGAAAAATGCCCTGGTCCTACACTTCCCAAAGAAACACAAAGACCTTACCAACCCTGGCAGTTACCGCCCCATAAGCCTTCTAAACACCATAAGCAAACTCCTTGAGAAGATAATACTCAAACGTATTAATGCATTTATTAAAAATCACAATATACCTATTCCCGAACAATTTGGTTTCAGAGCTCACCACTCCACCACCCTACAGCTCATGAGAGCCACGGAATACATCACCCAGGGTTTCAACACCCGTAAATCTTCTGCTGCAGTACTACTACATATAGAGCGCGCTTTCCACCGAGTTTGGCACTCGGGTCTCATACGTAAAATGTAGTCCTACAACTTCCCAGACTCCATTTTGAAATTAATTGCCAACTACCTTTCAGCACGGACCTTCCAGTCCAAAGTAAACATCTCAAAGTCCACCCCAAAGCCGATCTGTGCGGGAGTACCCCAGGGAAGCCTGCTTGGTCCGGTTTTGTTCAACCTGTATATCAATGATATCCCCAAAAATGCCTCAACAGAATACTTCATTTATGCAGACGATACTACAATAATGGCACAATCCACACAGATGCACCCCATCGTTAATAGACTACAATCTGCCCTGACAGCACTGGAAGCGTGGCTCACCAAATGGCGCATCCGAGTAAATACAGACAAGTGCGAGGCCATAGTCTTCAGTAAAAGAACGCACCACCGTGCAACCGTAAGATCTCTCTTTCCCTTACGCCTATTCCAAAACCAAATTCGCTGGAAAGACAGAGTTACTTACTTGGGCGTGGTGCTCGATCCAGGCCTCACCTGGAATCACCACGTCCAGTCTATCCGCTGCAAAGCCAACGCCCAACTAGCTAATTTATATCCCCTCATTAACATGAACTCGTCGCTACAACTAAAAATGGGTCTCACCCTCTACAAGACACTCCTGCGCCCGCTACTTACCTACGCCTCTCCTGTCTGGGGTTAAGCTGCTCCTACTCACATTAAAAGATTACAAATGCTCCAGAACAAAGTCTTACGTGTCATAACGAAAGTCCCAGCAATCACCCCTGCAAATATACTCCATAAAGAACTCAAGATCCACACCATAGAACAATTCATTAAAAAACTAGCCGCTGATCTATATGACCGGGCGGCCAACTGCCATAATCCACTTGTAAGGGACCTAGCACAGTACGAGACTACACACAATAAACACAAACGGCCACTATACTTATTTGATAGAAACATGACCGAGACTATTACACATGAAGATATAGATGACTACCTGGAGTTCCTCGTTCCCGATTGACTCAGACGCCTAGCTCAAACCGTCTTTGCAACTAATCACTTTTGTCTTTTATCTCCCAACAGGTTGCCCACCAAGTCCCTGATTACACAGGGCGGACCGGGGGGAAGAGGGCCCCCCCCAACTGTGACCATAATAGACCACGCAATGGATACCGGACCTGCACAAGGAACACGACAACTCGCCCTTTTGACGAAGCCACGCCACGACTTGCATAGCCCAGCTGCCTGCAAATAGCCTAAGTATCACTTTGCATGCCGTAGACTAACCAAAGTAGTTCGCCCACCTATGCATTTCTTTAACTTCCCGCCCATTCCACCTCACTTGTTTATCCCCCAAACTAAACTTCTCCTCTACTCCAAAACATCATCAAGACCCAAAGAGGCCCCTTCACGCTCCACGGCTCCACTCAGGACCTCGGTCATGGGTGCAGCCCTGGCCTGCATTCCCGTCACCCGCTTGCATGCATCGTATGCTCGCCCGCAATTTCACCTACTACTAACCAGGGTGCTCTTAGCGGAACCTGACCAACTTGCAGTAGATAGATTAGACTGACAAGCACCCTCCCCTTGCCCTTGCATGATTAGTCTTACTAACTGCACGTGCATGGGGGGACGATGTAGCCTCTTCAAGGCGGACGATTGTCACCGGTGGCGGCGGGGTGGGGCCGCCTCAAAAAAAAAAATAAACAAAGATAAAAAAAGAAAAAAAGAAAAAAAAGAAAAAAAAGGCCTATATTAGTCAGAACAGGTCGCCGTATGGGTTTTAGAAGAACCCCAAAAACAATAAAGAGGCCATTCCCAGAATTATAAACCCATGTAAATTTAGAGCCTGTAAGCCGGGTCCAATGTACCGGCACCAGGCAAATAAGTTACAAATAAAAAGCCTTAAGCCTATATTAGTCCACACCCACCCTGGCTCACCATACTTCGTAGACGTCGTTCGCGAACGAACACGCACGTTGTATGCCAAAATCACCCCCAACCCAAACCAGCTTGTAAACACCCTTGGTCAATACGACCACCGTCTCCCCAGGAGACGGAGGAGCTATCGCCTATCGCCCAAGGACGCCCTTGGGTGGTAGAGTCTGCCTCTCGTCCTACCCCTAACAATCACCGCCAGGTCAACTCGCTCCCTCGCCGCGGCTGGCAGGTTAACACCTGCAGTCGTGCCCTGGGACGCGCGCATGACCTGGAAATGCTAACATCATCAACAAAATTTCCATCTGGCCTCTCGCTACTGGTTCCACCACGGCTTGTCGGCTCGCTAGCGACCGCAAAAGCAGGGTGGAACGGGCACTGTTCCCCCAAGGGGAATATCCCGGCACCAGAAGCATCAGTAGAGGCCAACTGCGCCGTCTACCATAACGACACGCAAGCTTGCGCAATAACTTAGATCTATTTTACCGCACGGGTAAATCCGCACAGCGGATAGGTACCGTGGCGTGTAACCCTCCGCCCGGGAGAACCCGGGTGACCTGCACCTGCGGCCTATATTAAATTTCAGCTAATCCAAAATTTTTATTCTGGAATATTCAAAATTATACATACCTTCTTCCTAGTTTATTAACTAACCCACCAGCGGTGCACGCTGTCCGTAGCACCCGGTTCATCATTCCCTGAGGAGCAACAAGCTACCTCCCTACACTAACCCCACTTAAAATACACCCGTCATTCTGCAACATCCACATCCCGCCACTACGTGGTTAAGCTCTTCCCAGAGCAGGTACACGATTTGACCACCCTTCGGGCTGTTCCAAACAGCCCGCCAGCATGGAGTTCCGTTGAGTTGACCTCAACCAGCGACTGGGCAAACTGGAGGAATCCGCCATCGCCGCTGCCCAACAACAGGAGACCAACCACGCCGCCCTCATCGGCACACTGACCACTACACACGGACTACTAACTGACCGACTTACTCCACTGGAGCAACTCTCCGGCGCACTTGACCAACTACGCGATACAACGAAGGCCATCAACTCCCAGCGCCAACAAACTGAGCAACTAGCTACTGAGCAAAAAGAGATTCTCGCCTCAATACAGCGAAAGGTGCACCGAGTGGAGACACACCTCACGGATACACTACCCTCCCAACTGACGGAATCTTCTATCATCAGCAATAGACTGGACCAGCTCCACTCGAAAATAGCAGCAATGGACAGCAGCCTCCATGCAAGACTTCACGATCTCAAAACTGCAGAGCAGTTTTATAATCCTGTTTTATAATATAATACTTTTGCGCTGATTGCACTTTCTTACAAGGCTTTTGTCTCAGTTGTTTCACGTTTCCCCCTTTTCCCGTATGGGCGCATTGTGGTTGCCTTGGCTTTCCTCTTGGAGTAACTCCGGGCAGGCGAGTCAAGAGAGTCAGGGTTCTGCTTATATGGCTTGTGCATGATGAGTAATTCGTTTTTCTATATTTAAGTGTCAAATAGGCTGGGACACCTCCCCAAGTTTTCTGTGCGACTGAAACCATATGGGTTTGTTATGTAAAAGCCGATTGTCTATTTGCAAGACCTGAAAGTCAAGAGTTGTAACTTCCCCTTTGCAATTAAAGGTATGCTATTCAGACGATCTGTTTAATTGACTTAGGAAGTAGGGGCAAAAGCTTGGTCACAAATTGGTCCTGACAACTTAAGTCCCTACCCCTATTTATAATTGTACCTTAGCCTCCGAGTGCAGTTCACTTTCTTTATGTTAAGATTTCAGACTCAATTAGTTTTGGAAAGAAATTGGACATGCACTAGAAATAAAGGATGGGTTTGGATACTGTTGTCACAGCTTGGTTATTGTACCTGTTTAATCTTCAAGAAGAAAGGATGAGAGAAAAAACTAAAAAGAGCTGCCATATTTTTTGGTATTGGTTATATATAGTGGGATCCTTAATGTTTCCAGATGAATCCCAGGCTGTCCTTTTGAAGCTCCTCCCTCTAATTCTCATGAAATATCAGAGAGGTAATTAACTGGTTTAATCTATATTTTGGCCAATAAATTACATCAAGAAACACTCATTTATCCTTTTTATTATATTGAAAAGCAAAACCTAACTTTACTTATACTTGAGGTAAACTGAAGAATTCATAACTACAGCATCCCTGAAAATGAAAACAACAATGTTAACCAAACAACATATTTACATACAATAAAATATATTTTTAAAATAGTTCTACTTACACTATCTTTGCAGTTGGAACCAGTCTTTGCTTCAGGAGTCCAGTTGATTGCTGCTAATGTTTGATCATGTATCAGGGTTAGAAGGGAGTCGTAATGCTATTAATAAATTGGAAATAAAAACAAAACGGCAATGAGTATGTTTACATATAAAATATTTCTTCAAATATTTTCAAATATTACATATAAATCCCCCTAAAGAATTTTTATGTGCCATCAGTGAGTGGTCTACTGAACTTAAGTAAAGAATCTTCCTAGAGAGGGAGCCAATTACAAGAGATCCAGACAACAACCAGCTGTGATGAGTCGCTAATCAGCTGATGATGAGACTGCAACAGTCTCGAAAACGTTCCTGGTTTCCTAAAAGGATGTGAGTGAAATTACAAGTTGTAAAAGGTATGACTAAATTTTAGTCTTTATACATTAATTGTTCTTTTATACTAGCCTTGTGTAGGATGCACTATTAAAGGTTAGTCATATTGAAAAATGCAATGCCATAGCCGGGATTTAGACCACGAAACTACCGGTCTCAGTCCGGCTGCCCTTAAACATTGAGCGACTATGGCCAACGTGCCAATATGGCATTAAATTCTCCAACTGACTTGTAATTTATCGGTAAACCACTAGGAGTTCTCATAAACACATGAGACAACTACCTTAATGGCGACTTAGTTGATTCTGTTTTTAAACTTGTTTCATTTTCAGATTTTGGTGGTACTGAAATAAACATAATGACATTTAGTGACGGTAACATTAACAACGAGATTGTTGATGGTTCAGGCTGATGATGTGAATGAGATATTCACAAAATCATGATCCTAGTCAATTTGCAAGAAAACGGTCATCATTTCTTATAAGTTAAGTGAAGTTTCTTAAGTTACAAATTATTATATTTGTATATAGGAGTGTTATCTGAATCAAACATGTTTTGAAAACGTTTCAGAGCTTGTTCAGTTCCTAAAATGGCATATTGAAATCTTTGCATGTAGCAGCTATATTTGAAACTACAAAAAAGTGCATTTCTTTCAGTTCTTTGAGCAAATCATTTACAGTGTCTGCAAAGTTAGTTTTTAAAGTTACATTTTTTTCAATTCACATTGCAACAAGGAACATAGCACAGTAAAACCTGCTGTCCATCCTTGTGCTTTAAATTGTAGGATTTAACATGTATTCTTGAAAATTAAATAATTACTTTGCATTAAAATTACTTTTTTTGTCTTATTTCCTTGCATCCCAACTTCTCCTACACCTCAGAAAACTGTTGCTCTGGGCAAGTATCCAGTTAGCCCATTTGTAAATCAGAGCACGAATGAAGATTTCGTTTTAAATGCTCAATCCTCAACATTTGTACAGCGCTTCGTATTAATGTTGATTATTCCAAAACTTTGTGCTAAATTCATTTAAAGTTTTATACAATTATGATAATATTAGTAATAATATATAAAACTGATAATGATAACTCTGTGATTGATCCACTAATCTTTACGTCAGTTTATTTGCATATTACAGTATCGCTGGTTTGTTTGCGTCATGTTGGTATTTTCCGCATTAGCATGCCTTTGAAGGTGGCAATGTTATGACGTCAGAGCCCAGATACCCCAACGCCACTTGTTGCCACTTGTCTGCAGTATTACCTATAATTCTTCCTGCCTTATGTTTCATAATAATATATAATGTTCAATTTTCAAGTGTATGTGCTGTAATCTATTTGACATGTTCAGTATTTGCAGGCGTTTGTGGCTACAAGTGAACTCACTAATCACAAATCAAGCTAATTCTAATCCAATATTTGATACCAAATTTGAACTCGTGTCTTACCTTTTTAATGTGCAATACAGTAACAAGATCTAAAAATAAGTTCATTGATGAAGTGCATAAAAGAAACCATTATGAATGCAGTAAACAATAAAGAAAAAGAGTGGATATGTACATTTATCTACAGAGCTAGATTTGGCATTACAGAAACTGATTTAAACGTCTAAGATAATGATTATGTCTGATTTCCAGTAGGTTCATTTTGGTAACTCATTTGTTCTAAAGGAGAATTCATTGCTTAAAAGCCTTATTCCTTCCCACTGATTACTTTGTAGTTTTTAAGGACTAACCCTAGTAGTCTAGTTTGATAGCTGACACTACAAAAGCACCTAAACATACAGATATTTCACCAATATAATACTTTTGCACTGATTGCACTTTCTTCCAAGGCTTTTGTCTCAGTTGTTTCACGTTTCCCCCTTCTCCCGTATGAGTGTGTGTTGGTTGCCTTGGCTTTCCTCTCAGAGTAACTCCGGGCAGGCGAGTCAAGAGAGTCAGGGATCTGCTTACATGGCTCGTGCATGATGAGTAATTCGTTGTTCTATCTTTAAGTGTCAAATAGGCTGGGACACCTCCCCAAGTTTTCTGTGCGACTGAAACCATATGGGTTTGTTATGTAAAAGCCGATTGTCTATTTGCAAGACCTGAAAGTCAAGAGTTGTAACTTCCCCTTTGCAATTAAAGGTATGCTATTCAGACGATCTGTTTAATTGACTTAGGAAGTAGGGGCAAAAGCTTGGTCACAAATTGGTCCTGACAACTTAAGTCCCTACCCCTATTTATAATTGTACCTTAGCCTCCGAGTGCAGTTCACTTTCTTTATGTTAGGTTTTCAGACTCAATTAGTTTTGGTAAGAAATTGGACATGCATTAGAAATAAAGGATGGATTTGGATACTGTTGTCACAGCTTGGTTATTGTACCTGTTTAATCTTCAAGAAGAAAGGATGAGAGAAAAAACTAAAAAGAGCTGCCATATTTTTTGGTATTGGTTATATATAGTGGGATCCTTAATGTTTCCAGATGAATCCCTGGCTGTCCTTTTGAAGCTCCTCCCTCTAATTCTCATGAAATATCAGAGAGGTAATTAACTGGCTTAATCCAGATTTTGGCCAATAAATTACATCAAGAAACACTCATTTATCCTTTTTATTATATTGAAAAGCAAAACCTAATTTTACTTATACTTGAGGTAAACTGAAGAATTCATAACTACAGCATCCCTGAAAATGAAAACAACAATGTTAACCAAAAAACATATTTACATACAATAAAATATATTTTTAAAATAGTTCTACTTACACTATCTTTGCAGTTGGAACCAGTCTTTGCTTCAGGAGTCCAGTTGAGTGCTGCTAATGTTTGATCATCTCTCAGATTCCTGGAATGATAACCACCACATCGGAGAGGAGATCAAACTACTAAAACCAATGTCAACAAAACTTGAACTTACAACATGGAAAAAAATTTTTATTACTAAAAACATTTCACATATTCTAAATTTTGATGTGCCATCAGTGAGTGGTCTACTGAACTTATGTAAAGAATCTTCTGAGAGAGGGAGCCAATTACAAGAGATCCAGACAACAACCAGCTGTGATGAGTCGCTAATCAGCTGATGATGAGACTGCAACAGTCTCGAAAATGTTCCTGATTTTGTAAAAGGACGTGAGTGAAGTTACAAGTTTTGAAAGGTCAAGTTTTGAAAGGTAAAACTCAATTTTAGTCTCTATACATTAACTGTTCTTTCATAGCAGCCTTGTGTAAGATGCACTATTAAAGGGTAGTCAGATTGAAAATTGCAATGCCATAGCCGGGATTGGAACCACGAAACTTCTGGTCTCAGTCTGGCTGCCCTTAAACATTGAGCTACTATGGCCAGCATACCAACATGACATTAAATTCTCCAACTGACTCGTGTTTTTCCCGGTAAACCACTTAGGAGTTCTCATAAACACCTGAGACAGCTACCTTAATGGCGGCTTACTATGCCGTAAGTACTTTAAGTCCCAGGCTTTATAGTTTGGACAACTATTAGGTACAATCAATGAAAATTAATTGTTCCTTCACACTAGTCTTGTGTAGGATGCACTATGAAAGTGTAGAGTCAGACTGAAATTCCCTAAGGTTGCTGCAAAATTAACAAGCGACCGGGGAAACGCTGCAAATAAATAAGAATTTTGCTCTAAATTACGAAGTTACCTGCCAGCGAGATGACTCCGTATTTCCATGAACTTGCTGAACAGATTTTGGTACTCCTCTTGGTATTTCCTTATAAACATTTAATTCTTTGATATGAAAGGTATGTCATACAAGAGAAGGTTGCCGAAGTACTAAACGGATTGCTACCAGGCCTTTCCAGTGATCATGACTATGATGCTCAAATGAGTCCGGGGTCCATGGAGGTTAGAGTTTACCGTCATTTGTCTTTAAGGACAAGGGAAAACCCCGTAAAAAACCTTATCCAGGTAACTCAGTGTACTGGATTTCACAATTTTGTTACGAGTGTTATCTTTTGGCAGTTTCAATGCAGTCGCATGATATTTTTGTTCTGGTGTAAAGGCTTATTTCTTTAGTTAATAGTAATATTTGGGGAGAGATTACTAATTAAGTTATTGATGGTATAGGTTTTTAACAATCATAAAAGATCATAATCAGTACCGCTGATAAGCAGGAATTTAATCCTGTAAGATTTTTTAAATGTGTGTAAATCTACTGGCACAAAGCTGTTGTTTTACCCAATCTCAAAATCACCACTCTAGGACCCTGTTCAGGTGACAACGTAAACTTGTAAGGCCAGCACTTAATTAGCAAGGCTACACAGACTGAGATTATATATATGAAAAAATTCTGATTTTCTCATGCTTACGTGGTTCTACATGTATCTCAAGGAATCATGAAATTGATTGCTTGGGGACTTCCTGTGTTGTTTCCAGCATTGAATATGAAACTGCAGACAAATAAATCTTAATGGTTTGTGTAAAATTTTACAGAAATGCCTTTATAAATTTAGGGACGAAATTTTTTTTCACGATGCCTTAATTGCTGTAATTCTGTTTGAATGAACAGGAAACGCTTACTAAAAAGCTGTGCTTTATTATTTGTTCTTAGTCGACAATGGGGCATTTAGGGTTTTTGTTACAAAAACAAGGATTCTGCAGCTTCAGCTTTTAGTTAATTTTTGTTTTTTTCTTTGTATGTTTCTGACACATCGTGACATAGTTTTAAGTGATATTGAGATTGCTGCAATGAACCTTTGCATTTCTTATCTTTCCAACAGTTCTTTCTAATGAGAAACATCTGTGCAAATTGGTCCAAAACTTACATCAATCCCAAATTTGGTTTTTTTCTCTTAAAATGAATATAGACATACTTCAATAATATAAAGCTTTTTTCCTAGCGACACTACAGAAAAAGACTCTCTTGACTATTTAAATAACCTTACACCTGTATCGTAGCTGCTATTACGTAATTTTAACTTCAGATTTCTAAGATTCCATATTTTCTACATTTTCCTAACTTGAAAATGTTCCACTGCATGCAGTTTTCTATTAATCTGTATGAAATTCTAAACATGTCTGTAAGGGCAGCTGCATATTAAGTGTACCCATTTACAGTATTTGTGTTTTTGTTATTTGTATTGAAAAGGATTATAATGCTTACTTCTTACTGAAAACGCTTAGGAAAATAAAAATTGTTATATAGGTATGATTATTTTTTCCCTTCGTTGATATGACAAAGACAAATATTTCACATAGGTACAGGTCATTAATAGGTTAAAATGGGTATAGAAACTTATACTACAAGCACTAACTTTTAAAATTGCAATATTTCGGACATTTCGGATATCGCCTGTAATTTAGACTAAACTGCTAATGCTTCGGAAACTATTGTAACTAGAACACTAAAACTTGGTATTACTCCATTCTTGGTCAATCATAAAAATAAATAGTATAAGTACTTTCTCAGTACTTTCTCCTGAGGTAAAGAAGAAAGCAGCATGTTCATTTTGGGGTGAAACAGTTTCTGTGTATAAGGAGTATAACCCAAAGCGAAATGGCCAAACGAAATGTGCATCTTCATATGATATATTATAAATTATATGGAAATGTTCACTGCAGTCATATTTCACACTTTAATTAGGATAGAATACAATCTTACTAAGAGAACTGGGAATGGAGTCCCAAACTTGGTCTATTGTACCTAGGCCCTAAATGGGACATCCCTGGGAGGAAGTATGAGACAAGAGAAGACAGAAGGCAGCCATCCTAAGAAGTCACGGCAATACAGAGGGCATTGTCCATACCATTGACTAGTTTGGAACTCCCTGGCAGGCCAGTACAACAGACATTCCACTCTCCGTTGTCCTGAAATAGCTCTCTGGGCCCAGAGACTGAAGTCCATTGTTAAAGTGCCGTGTACAATAAAGGGAATGTAATGTATCATTGTATTTGGTTTAATGTATTATCGCGGTGACGCGCACAAAATGTTTGGCGCGGAGAGATACTGGAAGGATACTGTATCACGGAGATAAAGAGTCTGCAAAAATAGAGAAAGATAGCATGGAGATAAAGTTCTGCTGAAACAAACAAGTTAGATAGATGGAAAATTCTAGTGACATCTTGATTGATAGCAAACATTGCGGTTCTTGTTTGTCTTAGAACAGTCTAGAATTATCAATGCAGACATTTACAAGAGGCGACACGCCAGTGGACAGTCATAAACAGGAGTTGCAACAAGAGTTGTTGTGAACAGTGGAAATTGAGTAAGCTCATTGTTGTGGTCAACGACCTTGAAAGATTGTAATTGTGTATGTGATGTAACTTTGCTACTGTGAGGATTGTCCAAAGTGTATTTCTACGGAAATAAAAAACATTTTGAATTTCTGTAACTTGGAATTTTAATTCTACGAACCCACAAAGTCACAGTACTGTTATCTCCAAAAACGAATGTTTGTCATCTTCTTGGATGAGTAATTGTATAAAATTATATGTAGTAGCAATAGTTCTGAAAATGTTACGTATGTTACATGTTTGGTGGTGGTCTTAGGATAAAACATATTAAAAAATAAAAAAGTAGAAAATAAGCGTGCTTTGCTATATCTGTTGGTGAAATCGGGCATAACTATACAAAACGCAACTGAACACTCTAGCTAACTCTTTTCTCCCCTCTTACCCTTCCCGGCCATGCTCGACAGCTGTCATGTAACTGATTTTAATAATCAGACCATACTTAATGATAAACAGTTAATTGCTGGATCAACTACACATCAAAATCAAAATCAAAATGCGGAACTTAGGTACTGGGTACCAGGCTTTTTAGGGATATACCCTCTTCAGCCCAGAAGTGTTTCTTTATTTTGGGCTTGTCTGGAAGAGATCATTGTGTGTGGTAGTACTAGCCCCAACAAGCCGCTCATGCTCGGGTGTGCCCAAGAAGACGTGTCTTATTCTTCACTTTTTATTGTGGATTTTGGCTGGGTCATGTTTGTGTTGCTCTAAATTGGTGTTCTATTGGGGTTTTTAAAATTTTGTTAGGCTATTCGTTGTTGTAGTTGTTGGATGTGGGTTTGTATTTGCTGTTGCTCTTGTTCTTGTTCTCTGTCGTAGAGGGATATTAGTTTTAGTAGTGGATTGTGCCTGTCTGTGTGTTTGGTTTTGCTTCATTTTTTGAGAGCTCTGTATCAGTTTCCTTCTGTAGGGTCTGTTGTGTGCTGCATCTATGTATTTCAGCATTCCTCTCTTAATGTGTTGGTCAGTGGTTTCTGTCTGGGTGGTTTGATGGACTGTTGAGTTTCTGTGGCTTTTTAGTAATCTGAAACATGTGATGAGACATCTGCGCTCAAATGCCCTGATCTTCTCTAGTGTTTCTTAAGTTGTCTGGGGAAACATGGCGACTGCGGCGTATGTTATTATTGGTCGTATTAGAGTTTTATATGGTCTTTTCAGGATTTTGGGGCTATGGCATGTTTGTTGATCCTGGAGAGGAAATTTAGTGTGGCGTGGACTACTCTGGCTTTCTTGATTAGGTTTGTGTAATCTGAAACATGTGATGAGACATCTGCGCTCAAATGCCCTGATCTTCTCTAGTGTTTCTTAAGTTGTCTGGGGAAACATGGCGACTGCGGCGTATGTTATTATTGGTCGTATTAGAGTTTTATATAGTCTTTTCAGGATTTTGGGTGCTATGGCATGTTTGTTGATCCTGGAGAGGAAATTTAGTGTGGCGTGGACTACTCTGGCTTTCTTGATTAGGTTTGTGTAATGTTTAGTTGTGGACAGCTTTTGGTGTATAGTTATTCCTAAATATTTCACTGATGGCTGGCTCTTGATATTTTGGTTATATAATTCTGTTGTTACAGTGTTGTAAGATAAGATAAGAAATGGAATTTAGGCACTTAAGTGCCAAGGCTGTCTAGGGATATTCCCTCTTCAGCCGCGAGTTTGTTTTGTATGAGTGTGGGGCAGGAGTTTTTGGGGTTGAGTTTAGGTGTCAGCACATCGTGGGGTGGAATGGAGATGCGTTGTGAGGATGGAGTGTTGGGTGGGTATAGAGTATCTCTTCATGTTTTGAGTCTAGGGTATGACAGGGGCCTCATCTTCCAGCGGGCAATCATCCATCGGTCCTCTGGGTCTTTCACCGACTCAGTCTATTTGTCGGATGTTTGTTTTTGTCTTAAGCTCGGCCTTTTCAGGGTTTTTGTTGAGCGTTGTGGTTATTGCATGGCGTTGATATTGTGCATGTTAAGGTCAAGGAGTTGTTGTAATTTTTCTTGTTCTGCTTCTTGGTTTTTGTCATATACGTTAATTAGGGTGATTAATGGTGGGTTTTTATTGTTGCTATCTTCTATTGTTTTCATGTTGATTAATTTTCGTGAAAATCAAACTTTTACTTATAATCGCGATAACTCAGATGCTAACAACTGTGACACGCCTTCAACAGCCCCCACGTTCCAATTCTGTGAACTAATACTCTAAGTGATTATATTTTCATAATTTTCTTCAGAATAGATACCAATAGCGATGGCTCTGCCATCTACTGACGGAATAAACGCAACTGCTACACAGTGTATATTTAGAGGTACTATTGTTGCCAACTGACGAAGCCAGATGGCATGCTTTGGACAAAGGTCAATACCAGAATGCTAATCAATACTGTAAGTAGGCGTGAACAATTGATGATGTCATTGATCTATTGTGGCAGGTGGTTAATTCTCACTGGAAACATGAAAACCGCCCCATGTGGCACCTACTCTCAAAACTATAACTTCGAACTGGCTTTAATCATTTGCATACCGATGCAGTCGGTAGCACAGAAAACTGCATTATCAATTGAACAGGACTCCATGCAGTGCACCCAAACGGTCAGAAGAAGTACTGACCTGCAGGATCGGCGGATTTGAGCTTTTCTTTTTTGTGAAATTTCATAAATATAGTCAAACTGTACAGCAAAACAAAGAATATGGATGTTGTAGCATTTAGAAATGTTCTGCAAATAATCTCAAATATTTTATACATCAAAAGTATGCCGTAGTGCTCATTGACACACAAAAGTAATAACATGTTTCAACTTTAATGCTATGGTTCTGGGTATATATTTATTGAAGACTCACGTGTTCTTATGATTGGAAATCATTAACTAATTGAGGAATTTTTGGGGCGGATTGGGCTGCTGAGCCAGTCGGATCTGCTAATTACTTTCACACTTTTGAAGTACGTATTGTATGTGGAAAGCATCTATGTCACACTAGTCCACTACTACATGTCCAATGGGCGTCCCCAGGACAGGGCAGGCCATTCCCGCCTTCCCGCTCAAAACACTGTCACTGCTGACTGAGGGGCGTGACGTCACTGAGAATACAACGCAAGAGCGCTTACACGTGAATGTGCGTAATGCAATATTATGATTGCACATTATTAGATAAGATAAGGCACTGATGCATGCAAATTCCACAATCGTTCTGATGAAATAAGCGAGATGCAGTTGCTTATAAGCTATTGTCTGTGGCTTTTGTCGTAACATTATGAGTAAAAGTAGAAACCATTACGCTGTTGCTGAAAGCAAACATGCTTCGTATAAAACTACGAATGTGATTTTCCATTGTTTGCCTAAAGATCGAGAACTAAGGTGCAAGTGGGTTTTACGCTGTAAAAGGGCTGATCCGGTTAATGTGAATAATGCAAGGACTTGTTCCGATCACTTCCTGCCCGAAGACTATGAACGGGATTTAAAAAACGAGCTGCTAGGGTTGCCGCTGAAAAGAAAATTAAAGGGCGACGCTGTACCGTCATAGAAAATACCTAATTGGCATGGGGATGCATTTGAGGCGGTAGTAGCTAGTACCAGCAAGACCCAATTATCAGATACACATTCTATTTATGTATTTGTTTCTATGTGTACACTGAGTTTAATCGCTCTTTTTGTATAAGAAAAGTTTGATAGGTGGAATAATAATAATAATAATAATAATAATAATAATAATAATAATAATAATAATAATAATAATAATAATAATAATAATAATAATAATAATAATAATAATAATAATAATAATAATAATAATAATAATAATAATAATAATAATAATAATAATAATAATAATAATAATAATAATAATAATAATAATAATAATAATAATAATAATAATAATAATAATAATAATAATAATAATAATAATAATAATAATAATAATAATAATAATAATAATAATAATAATAATAATAATAATAATAATAATAATAATAATAATAATAATAATAATAATAATAATAATAATAATAATAATAATAATAATAATAATAATAATAATAATAATAATAATAATAATAATAATAATAATAATAATAATAATAATAATAATAATAATAATAATAATAATAATAATAATAATAATAATAATAATAATAATAATAATAATAATAATAATAATAATAATAATAATAATAATAATAATAATAATAATAATAATAATAATAATAATAGTAATAGTAATAATAGTAATAATAGTAATAATAATAATAATAATAATAATAATAATAATAATAATAATAATAATAATAATAATAATAATAATAATAATAATAATAATAATAATAATAATAATAATAATAATAATAATAATAATAATAATAATAATAATAATAATAATAATAATAATAATAATAATAATAATAATAATAATAATAATAATAATAATAATAATAATAATAATAATAATAATAATAATAATAATAATAATAATAATAATAATAATAATAATAATAATAATAATAATAATAATAATAATAATAATAATAATAATAATAATAATAATAATAATAATAATAATAATAATAATAATAATAATAATAATAATAATAATAATAATAATAATAATAATAATAATAATAATAATAATAATAATAATAATAATAATAATAATAATAATAACAATAACAATAACAATAACAATAACAATAACAATAACAATAACAATCACAATAAGAATCACAATCACAATCACAATCACAATCACAATCACAATCACAATCACAATAATAATAATAATAATAATAATAATAATAATAATAATAATAATAATAATAATAATAATAATAATAATAATAATAATAATAATAATAATAATAATAATAATAATAATAATAATAATAATAATAATAATAATAATAATAATAATAATAATAATAATAATAATAATAATAATAATAATAATAATAATAATAATAATAATAATAATAATAATAATAATAATAATAATAATAATAATAATAATAATAATAATAATAATAATAATAATAATAATAATAATAATAATAATAATAATAATAATAATAATAATAATAATAATAATAATAATAATAATAATAATAATAATAATAATAATAATAATAATAATAATAATAATAATAATAATAATAATAATAATAATAATAATAATAATAATAATAATAATAATAATAATAATAATAATAATAATAATAATAATAATAATAATAATAATAATAATAATAATAATAATAATAATAATAATAATAATAATAATAATAATAATAATAATAATAATAATAATAATAATAATAATAATAATAATAATAAATAAATACATTTCCCGCCCCTACACATTAATGCTTTCATAACGTCATTCTCTAAGCAAGGTGCCCTCCAGTTCTCTTTTGTTCGATGTGATAATGGGACGCCCCATTGTACATGTAATGGACTTGTGAAACACATAGTTGCATTGGAATAAATGCTTTCCGCAGACAATTCGTATTTTAAAAGTGTGAAAATAATTAGCAGATCCGACTGGCTAAGCAGCCCAATCCGCTCCAAAAATTATTAATAATAGTCAAGAAGTGTAACGCAAGAAATGCACACGTCTTCAGTAAATATATACCTAGAAACATAGCAGTAAGGTTGAAACATGTTATTACTTTTGTGTGTAAATGACCACTATGGCATACTTTTGAGGTATAACATATTTGAGATTGTTTGCAGAACATTTCTAAGTCCTACGGCATCAATATTCTTCGTTCTGTTGCACAGTTTGACTATATTTATGTAATTGCACAAAAAAATCTCATCTCCGCCGATCCTGCCATCTATTATTGGCCGTAGTTAGAGGTTACCAGATCGTTAACATATGTTTTGGTGCCACATTCAGTACTTCTTCTGACCGTTTGGGTGCACTGCATGGAGTCCTGTTCAATTGATAATGCAGTTTTCTGTACTACCGACTGCAGCCAGAGTAGTCCACGCCACACTAAATTTCTTCTCCAGGATCAACAAACATGGCATAGCACCCAAAATCCTGAAAAGACTACATAAAATTCTAATATGACCAATAATAACATACGCCACAGTTGCCATGTTTCCCCAGACAACTGAAGAAACACTAGAGAAGATCAGGGCATTTGAGCGCAGATGTCTCATCACATGTTTCAGATTACTAAAAAGCCACAGAAACTCAACAGTCCATCAAACCACCCAGACAGAAACCATTGACCAACACATTAAGAGAGGAATGCTGAAATACATAGATGCAGCACACAACAGACCCTACAGAAGGAAACTGATACAGAGCTATCAAAAAATGAAGCAAAACCAAAAAGACACAGACAGGCACAATCCACTACTAAAACTAATATCCCTCTACGACAGAGAACAAGAACAAGAGCAACAGCAATTACAAAACCACACCCAACAACTACAACAACGAATAGGCTAACAAAATTTTAAAAACCCCAATAGACCACCAATTTAGAGCAAGCCAAAATCCACAATAAAAAATGAAGAATAAGACAGGTCTTCTTGGGCACGCCTGAACATGATCGACTTGTTGGGGCTAGTACTACCACGCACAATGATCTGTTCCAGACAAACCCAAAATAAAGAAACACTTCTGGGCAGAAGAGGGTGTATCTCTAAAAAGCCTTGGTACCCAGTACCTAAATTCCGCATTTTGATTTTGATGTGTAGTTGATCCAGCAATTAATTGTTTATCATTAAGTATGGTCTGATTATTAAAATCAATTACATGAGATGTCGAGCATGGCCGGGAAGGGTAAGAGGGGAGAACAGAGTTAGCTAGAGTGTTCAGTTGCATTTTGTATAGTTATGCCCGATTTCACCAACAGATATAGCAAAGCACGCTTAATTTCTACTTTTTTATTTTTTAATATTTTTTATACTAACACCACCACCAAACATGTAACATACGTAAGATTTTCAGAACTATTACTACTACATATAATTTTATACAATTACTCATCCAAGAAGATGACAAACATTCGTTTTTGGAGATAACAGTACTGTGACTTTGTGGGTTCGTAGAATTAAAATTCCAAGTTACAGAAATTCAAAATGTTCTTTATTTCCGTAGAAATACACTTTGGACAATCCTCACAGTAGCAAAGTTACGTCACATACACAATTACAATCTTCCAAGGTCGTTGACCACAACAAAGAGCTTACTCAACTTCCACTGTTCACAACAACAACTCTTGTTACAACTCCTGTTTACGACTGTCCGCTGGCGTGTCGCCTCTTGTAGATATCTGCATTGATAATTCTAGACTGTTCTAAAACAAACAAGAACCCCAATGTTCCCTATCAATCAAGATGTCACTAGAATTTTCCATCTATCTAACTTGTTTGTTTCAGCAGAACTTTGTCTCCGTGCTATCTTTCTCTATTTTTGCAGACTCTTTATCTCCGTGATACACTATCCGTCCGGTATCTCTCTGCGCCGAACATTTTGTGCACGTCGCCGCGACAATACATTAAACCAAATACAATGATACATTACATTCCCTTTATTGTACAGGGCACTTTAACAATGGACTTCAGTCTCTGGGCCCAGAGAGCTATTTCAGGACAACGGAGAGTGGAATGTCTGTTGTACTGGCCTGCCAGGGAGTTCCAAACTAGTCAATGGTATGGACAATGCCCTCTGTATTGCAGTGACTCCTTAGGATGGCTGCCTTCTGTCTTCTCTTGCCTCATACTTCCTCCCAGGGATGTCCCATTTAGGGCCTAGGTACAATAGACCAAGTTTGGGACTCCATTCCCAGTTCTCTTAGTAAGAATGTATTCTATCCTAATTAAAGTGTGAAATATGATTGCAGTGAACATTTCCATATAATTTATAATATATCATATGAAGATGCACATTTCGTTTAGCCATTTCGCTTTGTGTTATACTCCTTATACACAGAAACTGTTTCACCCCAAAATGAACATGCTGCTTTCTTCTTTACCTAAGGAGAAAGTACTGAGAAAGTACTTATACTATTTATTTTTATGATCGACCAATAATGAAGTAATACCAAGTTTTAGCGTTCCAGTTACAATAGTTTCCGAAGCATTAGCAGTTTAGTCTAAATTAAAGGCAATTTCCGAAATGTCCGATATATTGCAATTTTAAAAATTAGTGCTTGTAGCATAAGTTTCTATACCCATTTTAACCTATTAATGACCTGTACCTATGTGAAATATTTGTCTTTGCCATATCAACGAAGGGAAAAAATAATCATACCTATATAACAATTTTTATTTTCCTAAGCGTTTTCAGTAAGAAGTAAGCATTATAATCCTTTTCAATACAAATACCAAAAACAAAGAAAATGTAAATGGGTACACTTAAATTGCAGTTGCCCTTACAGACCTGTTTAGAATTTCATACAGATTAATAGAAAACTGCATCCTGTGGAACATTTTCAAGTTAGGAAAAGGTAGAAAATATGGAATCTAAGAAATCTGAAGTTAAAATTACGTAATAGCAGCTAGGATACAGGTGTAAGGTTATTTAAATAGTCATGTGAGTTTTTCTGTAGTGTCGCTAGGAAAAAAGCTTTATATTATTGAAGTATGTCTATATTCATTTTAAGAGAAAAAAACTAAATTTGGGATTGATGTAAGTTTTGGACCAATTTGCACAGATGTGTCTCATTAGAAAGAACTGTTGGAAAGATAAGAAATGCAAAGGTTCATTGCAGCAATCTCAATATCACTTAAAACTATGTCACGATGTGTCAGAAAGATACAAAGAAAAAAACAAAAATTAACTAAAAGATGAAGCTGCAGAATCCTTGTTTTTGTAACAAAAACCGTAAATGCCCCATTGTCGACTAAGAACAAATAATAAAGCACAGCATTTTAGTAAGCGTTTCCTGTTCATTCAAACAGAATTACAGCAATTAAGACATCGTAAAAAAAAATTTCATCCCTAATTTTATAAAGGCATTTCTGTAAAATTTTATACAAATCATTAAGATTTATTGGTCTGCAGTTTCATTTTCAATGCTGGAAACAACACAGGAAGTCCCTAAGCGATTTATTTCATGATTCCTTGAGATACATGTAGAAACACGTAAGCATGAGAAAATCAGAATTTTTTCATACATATAATCTCAGTCTGTGTAGCCTTGCTAATTAAGCGCTGGCCTTTCAAGTTTATATTGTCACCTGCACAGGGTCCTAGAGTGGTGATTTTAAGATTGGGTAAAACAACAGCTTCGTGTCAGTAGATTTACACACATGTAGAAGATCTTACGGGAGTAAATTCCTGCTTATCAGCGGTACTGATTATGATCTTTTATGATTGTTAAAAACTGCTACCATCAATAACTTAATTAGTAATCTCTCCCCAAATATTACTATTAACCAAAGGAATAAGCCTTTACACCAGAACAAAAATATCATGTGACTGCACTGAAACTACCAGAAGATAACACTCGTAACAAAATTGTGAAGTCCAGTACACTGAGTTACCTGGATAAGGTTTTTACGGGGTTTTCCCTTGTCCTTAAAGACGAATGTCGGTTAACTCTAACCTCCATGGACGCCGGACTCATTTGAGCATCATCGTCATGCTCACTGGAAAGGCCTGGTAGCAATCTGTTTAGTACTTCGGCAGCCTTCTCCTGTATGGCATACCCTTCATATCGAAGAATTAAATGTTTATAAGGAAATACCAAGACGAGTACCAAAATCTGTTCGGCAAGTTCATGGAAATCTGGAGTCATCTCGCTGGCAGGTAACTTCGTAATTTAGAGTAAAATTCTTATTTACTTGCAGCGTTTCCCCTGTAGCTTGTTAATTTTGCAGCAACCTTAGGGAATTTCAGTCTGACTCTACACTTTCATTGTGCATCCTACACAAGGCTAGTGTGAAGGAACCATTAATTTTCATTGATTGTACCTAATAGTAGTCCGAACTATAAATCCCGGGCCTTAAAGTACTTATAGCATAGTAAGCTGCCATTAAGGTAGTTGTCTCATGTGTTTATGAGAACTCCTAAGTGGTTTACCCGGAAAAACACGAGTCAGTTGGAGAATTTAATGTCATGTTGGTACGTTGGCCATAGTAGCTCAATGTTTAAGGGCAGCTGGACTGAGACCAGAAGTTTTGTGGTTCCAATCCCGGCTATGGCATTGAAATGTTCAATCTGACTACCCTTTAATAGTGCATTTTACACAAGGCTGGTATGAAAGAACAGTTAATGTATAGAGACTAAAATTGAGTCATACCTTTCAAAACTTGTAACTTCACTCACGTTGTTTTACAAAATCAGGAACGTTTTCGAGACTGTTGCAGTCTCATCATCAGCTGATTAGTGACTCATCACAGCTGGTTATTGTCTGGATCTCTTGTAATTGGCTCCCTCTCTCAGAAGATTCTTTACCTAAGTTCAGTAGACCACTCACTGATGGCACATCAAAATTTAGAATACTTGGGGAGGTGTCCCAGCCTATTTGACACTTAAATATAGAACAACGAATTACTCACCATGCACGCGCCATGTAAGCAGAACCCTGACTCTCTTGACTCGCCTGCCCGGAGTTACTCCAAGAGGAAAGCCAAGGCAACCACAATGCGCCCATACGGGAAAAGGGGGAAACGTGAAACAACTAAGACAAAAGCCTTGTAAGAAAGTGCAATCAGCACAAAAGTATTATATTGGTGAAACATCTGTATGTTTAGGTGCTTTTGTAGTGTCAGCTATCAAACTAGACTACTAGGGTTAGTCCTTAAAAACTACAAAGTAATCAGTGGGAAGGAATAAGGCTTTTAAGCAATGAATTCTCCTTTAGTACAAATGAATTACCAAAACGAACCTACTGGTAATCAGAAATAATCTTCATCTTAGACTATTCCTCTCTTGGAAGTGTTGAAAACCGTGTTGTTATGATAAATTAACTTTAAAGAGAGTCGATTAATGACACTAAACAACACTTACTTTTACATTTTTCCGGAACATGGAGGGCCGGCTGATGATAGAGGCAAAGCCTCAGAAACATGTTCCAGAAAAATTTAAAAGTAAGTGTTGTTTAGTGTCATTAATCGACTCTCTTTAAAGTTAATAAATTATCTTAGACGTTTAAATCAGTTTCTGTAATGCCAACTCTAGCTCTGTAGATAAATGTACATTTCCACTCTTTTTCTTTATTGTTTACAGCATTCATAATGGTCTCTTTTATGCTCTTCATCATGAACTTATTTTTAGATCTAGTTCCTGTATTGCACATTAAAAAGGTAAGACATGAGTTCAAATTTGGTATCAAATATTGGATTAGAATTAGCTTGATTTGTGATTAGTGAGTTCACTTGTAGCCACAAACGCCTGCAAATAGTCAACACGTCAAATAGATTACAGCACATACACTTGAAAATTGAACATTATATATTATTATGAAACATAAGGCAGTAAGAGTTATAGGTAATAATGCAGACAAGTGGCAGCAAGTGGCATTGGGATATCTGGGCTCTGACGTCATAGCTCGAGCATTGCCACCTTCCAAGGCATGCTAATGCGGAAAATACCAACATGACGCAAACAAACCAGCGATACTGTAATACGCAAATAAACTGACATAAAGATTAGTGGATCATTGCCAGAGTTATTATAATATAAGTTTTATATATTATTACTAATATTATCATAATTGTATAAAAATTTAAATGAATTTAGCACAAAGTTTTGGAATAGTCAACATTAATACAAAGCACTGTACAAATGTTGAGGATTGAGCATTTAAAACCAAATCTTCATTTGTGCTCTGATTTACAAATGGGCTAACGGATAGTTGCCCAGAGCACCAGCTTTCTGAGGTGTAGGAGAAGTTGGGATGCAAGGAAATAAGAGAAAAAAGTAATTTTAATGCAAAGTAATTATTTAATTTTCAAGAATACATGTTAAATCCTACAATTTAAAGCACAAGGATGGAGAACAGGCTTTACTGTGCTATGTTGCTTGCTGCAATGCGAACTGAAGAAATGTAACTTTAAAAACTAACTTTGCAGACACTGTAAATGAGTTTGCTCAAAAAACTGAAAGAAATGCACTTTTTTGTAGTTTCAAATATTGCTGCTACATGCAAAGAGTTCCAAATGCCATTTTAGGAACTGAACAAGCCCTAAAATGTTTCCAAAACAAGTTTGATTCAGATAACACTCCTATATACAAATATAATAATTTGTAACTTAAAAAACTTCACTTAGCTTATAAGAAATGATGACCGTTTTCTTGCAAATTGACTATGATCACGATTTCGTGAATATCTCATTCACATCATCAGCCTGAACCATCATCAATCTCGTTGTTAATGTTACCGTCACTAAATGTCATTATGTTTATTCTAGTACTACCATATCTGAAAATGATACAAATTTAAAAACAGAATCAACTAAATTAAATTTAAAGAGAGTCGATTAATGAGCATTTGCCAACATCTTTAGTCAACACACTTCGTTGTCAAGGATGTTAATAATATTCCTTGACAACGAAGTGTGTTGACTGAAGATGTGGGCAAATGCTCATGAAATTAATTTTGCAAAAACAAGATAGAAGTATTGTCATCGGCTTCTTAAGATAAGTGGAGAGTATTTACTAAATATTTTTATTTTTGTAGTAAAAATTAGTAAGTTTAATAAAATCATCTATTAAGTCCTCATATAAATTGATTGAATTCAACCAATTTTTTAAACAAATTAATAGTTTTTCTCTAGGAATACTAGGAAATAAGGCAGTTACATTCCTATATATATATATAACATTTCTATGTTATTTACAGAACATTTGTATATTCTCTACATAGTTTTAGCAACAATTTGTACACTGTATTTAATATTTTAGTTTTTATATGTTCGTGTAAATGTAGAGAACATGTTCTAAAAATATTTATAATAAATAAAAGTAAATAACCTCTCTGCGGAGGACATAGCGCTGGGGTGGGTTTCCTCCAGGTACTCTGGTTTCCCCCACCATCATTCATTCATCGCAGGTGTTGGGCCGACCCCCTAACCCTGATCTCATCTATCAGATCAATGTACTTCGGCTCCCACAGTCTGAGGGAACCCAAGCGACTCCTAACACCAGCATTGGTGAGCAAGAGAGAAAAAAAACTTTACAAAATTCTATGCCTTTGATTTTGAAAATGTTTGTATGAAATAAAGATAACTTCTTTGGGAAAATGGCACCTTTTGTTTCAATTTTTTTCTTTTTATTTTTTGTAGTAATAACAGCCATGTCAATTTGAAAAACCATGTATTAAATAAGAAAAAAGACAAAGAGTCTCTGTCTTTAAAATATCTTAAAATTTAGTTACATAACATGATAGGTTAAAAATGATAATACATAGCCTTGAGTTTGTAATGTGGCAGTTATAATTACGGGCCCGGAGTATTAAATACCTGCAATTGTAGCCTGGCTTTACAGCCACTCTGGAAGAAACTGTTGGCAACATTACTGTAAACGATGTAGCCATTTCATTTTTAGAATGTTTAGAAGAAATGACATATTTGACAAAATGTGAAATAAAATGTGCAATTACATTACATTTTACAATGTAAAGCATCAAAGATTGTATTTGTTTGTATTGAACCAGTAAATATGTGTAACTTAATGTTGACACTTCTACTTGCTCATAAAGGTAAATCAGATATCTGCCACAGATAAATGTTATCCTCTTATCCCCTGACACCCACATAAAACCAGAAGGGTCGCCCTAACATGATTGCTTTGGTTTTTAACACTAGAAGGACCGCACACGCCATTTTGGCGGATGTGCTGCCTTAGAAGACTTGTTTCTTATTGATGTTTATTTCTACACTTCCCATGTGATATGACTTTTAATAAATACTTATGACAAACACGTCCACAAAGAATTAAGCATTTTGGACCTTTCTAAAAATTGGTACAAATAACTCCTACTAGAAGGACCGCCATCCATCATTTTGACAGGTACAGAAGTGTGAACAATAGCCTTCAGATATGTCCACATCTGCTGTTTTCCTTCCCGATTGGTTTATGGCACTCTGCAGACCCTTTGTTGATGAGTAAGAAAGATTTATTGCCCAAGTGGCACAATTCATGCTACCACTTATGTATTTATGAGCTGTTGGAGCAAAAAGCTTTCCATTGAAGTTGTTATTGTTGAATACCTGGGAAAGTCCATTTTTCAGAAACACAATGAACAGAAACAAATTCGCTGAAATTTTGGGGTTTATGCAATTTGATGACAAGGACACACATTCTCAAAGACTAAGTATAGATCGCTTTGCAGCTGCTACTCCTGTCTGGAAACCTTTTATTGCCAATTCCTTGCAGTGTTACATTCCTAGTGAAAATATCATTGTGAATGAACAATTGTTTCCTTGCAAGGCTGGATGCTCTTTCATTTAATATATGAGCAATAAACCGGACAAAATTTGGAATAAGGTTTTGGCTTGCATTCAAATTCAAAGTATCTGGTGAATGGTTTCCCTTACCTGGGCAAAGACTATCAGCAACCTACAGGTGCTCCTCTTGCAGAGTATGTTGTAATGCATCTTATACAGCCCTTTGGTTTTGCAGGAAGAAATATTACATGTGACAAGTTTTCCACAGCCAAATGCCTCGCAGAAAGTTTGAAGCGTAAAAGTTCAAGCATTGTGGGCACAGTAAAGAAATGTAGAAGGGAAATCCCCCAATCAGCAAAATGTGCTACAGCACGTTTGCACATAACTGTACTTTATAAGTCAAATGACATAACTCTGACATGCTATCAGGGGAAAAAGAACAAAAATGTGCTTCTTTTGAGCTCAATGCATGACAGAGTTACTATAAATAAACAGCATCCTAGTGTTGGATGTTAGATGTCGTTGATCAAATGGCTCAACTGTACACAGTGAAATATGGATGCAGAAGGTGGCCTATGCATGTTTTTTTTTTCAATGTGTTGGCCTTGGCAGTTATTAATTTATGGGTACTCTATAAGGAAGTAACAGGTGAAAAAGTCAGCAGACATCAGTTCATATATAACTTAGCAGAAGAGTTGCCTTCGTCATATAAATCCACAAGGGTACAAAATACACTTCCTAACACATTACCTCAGCAGAGCAACATTTGGAAGACTTGCCAAATTGGCGGATGCAGAGGGAAGAATGGGAGCAGGCATTTATGTAACAAATGCAGCACGTATGTTGTGGACCATGTTAGGCAACACTGAATACACGTGTGTTAGGTGCTACGATGCTGCAGGTGGCTTTGAATAAGCGAAAACAGCTTTATAAGTGTTTTTTCTACTATATACATGGTATTCAAAATTTTATGTTGAAATACATGTGTTTGCTAAGGGAAGTTGTCCATTTCACATTTGATTATCGTATATATTTGGATCAATTTTTAGGCTTAGTATGTTGATTTTACTATGCCATTCTTCATACAAAAGTAAAATTATATATTGGTAAACTGTATAAATAATATTAAATAAACTGCTATGCATTCGCATTTGTTTAATATTTTAAAAAGGGCAAATAAAACTGCACCTGTCAAAATGACCATACTTGCCTGTCCTTCTAGTGTTAAAGGATATAAATTTATATTGTCGAAGTTTAAAAATTTTTGAACTACTTAAAGTTCAACAAACTATGAGTAACTCCTTTTAAAGACAAAGCAAACATGTTGCAACACCAAAATGTTAGGTCTAAACATGAAAATTGACAATGAATAGGTACATTGAGAAGTTAGAATATATTGTGGCATTTATACCTTAAGGAGGGTTAGTTTGTTTATGCCACTCAGGGATGTAGAACAGAGGTAGGTCACTCACATGAATTAGAAGTCAATTTACAAAAGATAATTCATTTAATATAACAATAATGGAAGGATTTACATACTTTGTCTAAGCAGCTTGTATTGAAAGAATTATAATATTAACATGGTTATTACCTTGGTGCTACCTAGCATGTCAAGCCAACGTATTATCTAGTAGGGTTGATCCAAACTTTTGGGCAGACTGTGCCCCAGCACATACATATCGTCCCCTTTCACTACTGCTGCTCTCCCTCATGTCACAGAAGGTTTAGATTAGATTAGATTTATTGTCAACCTTGGGAATTACAAGAATTCATGGTATTGTCAAAATTAATAAACATGAATACAAATAATTAATTATATACAAGTATAACAAATTACACACCCAGAAGGGATTCACAGAAAAGTATTTACAAACTCATCAACTGAGTAAAAACAATGTTGCAATAGCAGATGTTTCACCTTGCACTTAAATGCAGTTTCTGAGCTGGTGAGTGTAATATTATCAGGTAACTTGTTATAATAGGTAATTCCAGAGTGTCTTACGCTTTTGCTGAATAGTAAAGTATTATGTGTAACCATGCTCAGTTTATGCCTATTTCTAGTAAGATAATTATGTTTTCCAGAGTTTGTATGAAAATAAACCAAGTGTTTTCTGACAAACATCACGACTTCTAGTATATATAGACAAGGAAGTGGCAATATATGGAGTGATTTGAATAAATTTATACAAGAATCCCATTGTTTCTTTCCGATTATTGTTCTGATTACTCGTTTTTGAATTTTAAAGATTACATTTTCTTTATCACAGTTACCCCAAACAATCTCTCCGAATTTTAGTAAGCTATTGAAATGAGAAAAGTATAGATTCCTCAAAGTGTTCAAATTTGAATATTTTTTATAGTTCTGAACATAAAACAAAGCTGGCTTAGCTTAGATGACAGTTTTTCAACATGCATGTTCCATTTCAGGTGCTCGTCAATCCATATACCCAAGAAATTAGTACCAATTCATTATCTAATTTTATTTGTGGCTTATATACTGTGACTTTGTGGGTTCGTGAAATGATAAAACGAGGTTACAAAACACAAAAACTGCACTTTATTCTCCTCGAAATACACTGTTCACCATTACAAATTTGCTAGAACCTCAAAACTGTTTATTTTTCCAACTCTACATTCAACTGTCTGTCGCTACCGGTAACGATTCGATCCGAAGTTTTCCGAATCTACACCGGCTTCGGCTTCGGCTTCGCGAGTCTACCGCCAGGGCGACACTGCTCCCTCCTCAAGGCTGGTCGTCCCGAACAGCGCCTTCGTAGCGGGCCAGGCGATCCAGGTGTACCACCAACATCTTTCCTCGGGGCACCTTCTGGATGCGGTAGACCACGTCGTTAATCCTCGTTACCACACGGTACGGTCCTTGCCATGGCTGCTGAAGCTTCGGGCAGTGTCCCTTGGTCCGGGTCGGGCGGTATAACCAGACCAGGTCACCTTGCTTGAACCCTTGGCTGTTGGCTTGCCTGTCGTATTGGGTTTTCATGCGGTCGCTCGCCTTCTGGATGTTCTGGCGAGCCATCTCGTGCATGTCGTGGAGGTGGTCCACCAGGTTCTCCACATCCCTCAAGAGTGGCCCCAAGTCTGCGTCCGCCAGCTGCTCCCTCCTCAGGCCTGCGCTATCCCAGCCATCCGCAGGCACTGCCGTTACTACTCGAACTGCTGCGGCACGCTCCTTCCCCTCCACTCTTGTGCATTGGCCGCACTCTTCTGGACAGGGTCTTCGGGACATAGCGTCCGCGTTACCGTGACTCTTCCCTCTGCGAAGTTCCGAGGTGAAGTCGTACTCCTGCTGCCTCTGGACCCCACCTGCTGTCTGGCCTTCCGGTCGCGCCGTCACTATCACTTCGCTCCTCGCGGGGACAACCACGTCTTCGCTCAAGACGACCCTGCCAATTCCAAGGCGCTCTTCTGGTTGACGGAGTATAACCTCTTCTCCGTTGAGCCTCAGGACCTTCCTGCCGACGTCGACCGTCGCCTCGTGGCTCCTGAGGGCATCCAGTCCCATTTTTTTGTATTTTATGTCCTCCAACGTTAAGTCATATCGGATCCAGTCCCAGAATCACCTCCTCAGCCACCTTCGCGACGAACACCCACAGACGCACGGTACTCCGTCCCAAGTTCAGCTCCAGTAGGGCCTCCATCTCCACAGGCATGGTGTCGCCCGATGCTGTCACAAGCTCGTATGGTCGGCTCGGCTTCCTCGTTCGCAAACACTTTGCCACGTCAGGTCTGATGATGGTCACGGCCGCCCCGGTGTCCACCAGCACGCGGCACGGCTTTCCTCTTACCCAGCCGTCCGCGATGAGGTTGTCATCCATCCGCCGGCTGAGGGCGCGAATTGTCACTCGAGGGGATGGTGGTAATGGCACCGACGTGCCCCTCTCCACGACGGCCCTTACTCGATTTCCAGCTGCTCTTCCTGGTGTGGGCAGTCTTTCCGCAGGTGTCCGGGCTGTCCACACCCCCAACACAGGCCACTAGGTGTTGGCCGGCGTCCCTCAGCTGGTCTTCTGTCTCCGGCGTAGCGGACACTCCTCGTTCTCGACGTCGGGATAGATGCTACCTTGGCCGCCTCCATCCTTAATGCCACTGTCAGCGCCTCGTGGATGTTTTTATAATCGCCGAGCATTAGGCGCTGACGAATCTCCGTATCCCGTACCCCGTCGACAAAGTTGTAGGCGGCTTCCCGGGATACGAACTCCATTGGCAGGTCAACCAAGGCCTTGCTAGCTAGCTGCTCGATCGCTATGGCGAACTCCTGCAGCGTCTCCCCCGGCTGCTGCGACCTTGCCTTTAGTTGGCTGCGGTACGCTGTGGCTAAGGTGTGGTTCCCGAAACGATTCTCCAGGGCCTCCCAGATGTCCTTGGGCACCGCCGTTGTCTGCACCGCGTTTAGGATTTCCGCGGCCCGTCCCTGGAGGCTGGCTATTAGCTGTGTGGCCTCCTCCTCCGGTGACCATCTGTTGTGCTTGGCCACTGTGTCGAACTGGCGGCGGAAGACCTCGAATGTTGACGCGCCGTCATATTTCGGAGGTTTGACGCGCGCCGATGTTGTGTCGCGTCCCGGCGCGTCGGACTTCAAATCCTTCAGTCTCCTGCCGACGACGTCCTCCACCATGGCGTTCAGGGACTGGACGCTGCTGTCGGCCTTTCCCTCCAGGTTGTTTACGCGGTTCGCGAGGTCTTCGACGTCTTCAACCATGGCGTTCAGGGACTTGGCGTTATTGTCGGCCATTTCCTCTAAGTCATTGAAGCGGTTCGCCAGGTCCTCGACGTGCTCGTCCACTTGGCCCATCCGCTTGCCCAGCTCCGTCACGTCATCCCTCACGCCGGCCAGCTGTTCCTCAAATTTGGCGGCGAGGAGCTCGTTCGCCTCCTTCATTTCCGTGGCCAGACTGTCGTTCGCTGACTTCATTTCTGTGGTCAATTCGGTCTTTATTTCTTTCAACTCTGCGGCCAGGTTGTTATTTCCGCTTCTGTTTTTGTTGTTAACTCGTTCATCTTCGCGGCCAAGTTGTTATTTGCCGCTTCCGACTTCGCTGTTAATTCGTTCATCTTCTGCAAAAGCATTTCCAAAACCGATTCCATGGCCATAATGTTCGGTGATGTAGTTATCCCGCTTCCTGACACCAGTTGTGACTTTGTGGGTTCGTGAAATGATAAAACGAGGTTACAAAACACAAAAACTACACTTTATTCTCCTCGAAATACACTGTTCACCATAACAAATTTGCTACAACCTCAAAACTGTTTATTTTTCCAACTCTACATTCAACTGTCTGTCGCTACCGGTAACGATTGGTTCCGAAGTTTTCCGAATCTCCACCGGCTTCGGCTTCGGCTTCGCGAATCTACCGCCAGGGCGACAATACATTAGTATTCTGAATAAGGCTGAAGGAAATGGCTACAGATTTATTCTAATTTATTATTAATCTGTTTTGTACAAACCATTCCCGCATTCTTTGGTCTAAGCTCAGTATGTCAGACTTAACATCATTGTCATTTCCCATTACATTTATGGATGTGTCATCCGCAAACAGTACAACCTTATTTGGATGTAGATGATTTGCTAAATCATTTATGTATAGCAAAAATAAGAAAGGGCCCAGGACTGAACCTTGAGGGACCCCACAAGTTACATGTTTTTTTTCCGTTCTATCTACTTCAGATGTAAGATTAATGGCTTTTTATTTGCACTATTTCAACTAGTTGCTGATGTTGATTTACTTATGAACTAAACCAACTATTTGCTACGCCTCTTATACCAAAGCACTCTAGTTATTCCAACATTACTTCATGATTAACTAAATCAAACGCTTTAGTAAGTCTAAAAATATTCCTATATTATGCTCTTTCTTATCTAATGAACTATACACACTCTCTAAAAAAATTAAATCTAGCTGTGTCAGTAGATTTGCCTTTTGTAAAGCCATACTGCGCTAAAGATAGCATGTTATGTTTTTGAATAAATTGTTGACATCTATTATACTGATAACAGTGTTTGAAAATACAATCAGGAATGTCATCCATTCCATGAGAAGTTTTGTTTTTCATGTTTTTCATTATTATACTAACTTCATTAGGTGTAACCGGATAGAGATACGTATGTGTATTCCTAGAGACATGGTTACTTGCCCAGGGTGTTTTTGTTTATCTGAAAGCTTGTTAATTATATTCACAAAGTAATCATTAAACGACTTTGCTACTTCTTTTGGATCTGAAATGAGCGCACCTTCCTCATCTCTAATGCTAGGGTTTTGCCTTTTTGGGCTAGTACCTAATTTTTTATTTACTATCTGCCACATAGTTATTTGTTTATTGTCGGAGTTTTGTATAATCTTTTCTGTATGATATTGCTTTGTATCTACCAGAAACTGACTGTATATGTTTTTGTATAGTTTAAAACTCTCTCTGTTGGCTAAGAAATTTTAGCCTACTAGCAGATTTCCTAATTCCTTTTGTTACCCATGTCTTACATTTGAGCTGTCCCCCTAATTTTATTCTCTTTTCTGGTATTGCAATGTCAAGGTAGTGTTTTATTATGTTAGCAAAGGTTTTAAATGCATCATTTACATGTTTTTCCTGGTACACTTTTTCCCACGTTTCAGTTTTTAATAGATCCCTAAATGCATTTATATTCCAATCTCTATAAGTACACCCTATCCTGTATTTGCTCCTTGTATCACACTTATAAGTGTTCAAGGCAATTTCGTAAGTCTGTGTTCTGTGATCTGAGAAGCCTGTTTCAACTACTTTAACATTTCTAGCTTTAAGATGACCTTGTTTTATTAATGCTTGGTCGATAATAGTTGCTGAATGTGATGTTACACTAGTGGGTACACTTATTACATGTGTAAGGTTAGGAAATAGTAAAAATTCTTGCATAATTTTCCCTAATTTACCAGGGGTAAAATCAATGTTCCAGTCACCTATTATCACAATGTCCTCAGTCAATGGCACGCTATCAAGAATGGTATTTAAAGATGCTATTAAAGTGTTGATATAAAGTGTTGATATAGTTTAGTATCCACCTATTCAGAGGATGTGTCCATATAAAGTGAATTTGGACTTTACTCCAATTGTGGTGATGACACACAACCTCCTACATGAGCCGTCATCAGGAAATGACTCAATAATCACATCAAAAGAACTAATATTACAATTTCTAATTAATTTAACTAGGCTGTACGCTTGATATGCTACATCTGCCCCGGCAAAGAAAATGCATGCTATAAACGCATGCGAATAATATCTCAAATAAGGAAAATGACATGAAATACAATAATAAAAAGTACAATAATATTACACAATGTGTAAAACAAGACTATAAAATAAAGTGATGGAACTGTGAGTCATAGGTAAGAAAAACTGACAGTATGGCAGGCCAAAGTACGTGGGGATTAGAGGTTCATTGGCAGACTGTGAACTGAGGACCATTGGGTGAGAAGTAGCCTCCGGTACTTGATGAAGAATATAATTCCTCCAATGTCACGTGTGTTGTGCACAGAGAACAATCACTTATCCACAGGAAATACACCCGGTGAAGCTGACCGCAGAACAAGAAGTTGGTAACAAGCCTGAGATTCGGAGAAATCACAAGTTTGGCTCATGAACCTGGTGAGAGAATGTAAAAAAGAGTGTAATGTTTGAAATCTGCAGTGACAATCCTGAAGTTGGGTGAGTGTCATGCAGAAAGTGTGTTTAATACACCAATAGTAGAAAATAGGTTAAGGGCTTTAAGCTTCAAAGCAAATGGAACTATAAATGAAAAACCAGAAATTCCTGATTAAGTTAATAGATCCGTTTGCCAAGTGCTCCTCACAGATGTGCAAATAATAGAATATCTAGACCATGAACAGTGAAGAGCATCAAAAAAGAGTGCACTCCATGAAAATTCAAGAAACCAACCTAATATTATTCATAGTACTTTTGTTTGTTAATGACAATGACGCTGTTCATTATCAGGATCATATCAGTGTGACCCTTGGCCAGAATTTCATCCCAAAGCATTCTTTTACATGTCAGTAAATCTGATCTGTTGACATGGGGCTCACACTTTTATGCATATCAATCTGAATCAAATTTGAACCCGGAATTTTGAGATCGTAGGCCTCGTACCTAACCCATTGAACCTCCCAGACTAACTATAAACAAACAATGATCCATATTTATTAAATTTAAAATTATAAATGCAATTAATGACACTAAACAACACTTACTTTTCAATTTTTCCATCAAAAACCTTAGCCTATAGACGGCTAGTATGAAGAAATTATGAATTTCCATCAATTAACTAAAATAATAAAAGTTAAATGATGAAGCCTGGGACTTCATTCAAGAGGTCCCGAGTTTGGACCCTGGGCTCATTTGAGCATCATTTCATCCATTCCACTTATTGTCCGATATAACTAAACACTGGAGGACATAAATTACAAAACAAAACAAAAAATTAATTTCCTCTCCAATGTGATGGTTATCATTCCAGAAATGAAAAGCAACTGACGATTTTTCTGTTTGTTTACATTTTATTCTCCTTCGGTGTTCTGTTAATCTAGTTCTTATATTTATCTTTGTCAAAAAAATATAAAATTTATTTATTAATTTTTAGATGAGTCGTATTTATTACACATCTGCTTCACTTTCGTACCTATTTTGAGGACATGTTTCGCAAACCATTGTTTGCATCTTCGGCTCTTATGCGACTAAAGCTTGATCCAGTGGTGTGGGTAATTCGGGGGTTGCTGCTGCCATCTGTTGATTTAGTGATGAACTTAAATGTGGGATTCTCTTCTGGCGGGATTTCAAAGTTCATTAGTTGGTTTTTATGTTTTTCTATGTATATTCTCTCCCATATGACGAGTTCACTATGTTTTTGTACGTATTTTAGTAATTCTGTGCTATCTTCAATTTCATGATTTTCAGACCAGAAATGCGCTGCTATTGCGGACTTATCAATATTTTCGTATCTTAAGTGCCTGAATTGTTCTTTCTTTCTAGTGCCTATGACACTTTTTGTCCTCCCTAAGAATATGCTCAAGTTCTTCTCGGGATGCAAGCCAAATGAAAAGACGAGTGTGCATCTCTTCCATCATCAGGATATTTATTAAATGTTATAACCACAAATGTATCACTGGATATATATAGTTCCAACTGATCATCTTTTGGTTGAATTTGTATTAAAGCCATTTTTCTTTGCTGTTTTTAATATATATGTAAATTCCTCATTATATTGTTTTGGATCTAGATGTGTAGTGTTTAACGCCCCCTTTTACTACATACGGCACCGCAGGCGGTGACACTGATGATACATGAGATGAAGATGGAGCACCGGTGGAATGAGATGGCGGGGGAAACCTGAGGTCCTGGAGAAAACCCGCCCCAACGCCGTGTTGTCCACCACAAATCTCACTTTGCGGTCGCCTGGAATCGAACCCGGGCTGCCTTGGTGAGAGCCAAGCGGTCTAACCACTGAGCCATGACGTGGCCTTTTGGATCTAGAGGTATGCTGTTCAATCTGTGAATCAAGCTTCTAAGAGTTGCTAGTTAATGTGAAAAAGGACAAACAATTCTGTCTTATGTACGAGGGCTGTTCAATAAAGAATGAGCATAATTTTTTTATGGTCATAATTTTGCGCACTAAAATTCAATATTCTGTTAGCTTAATGTGAAACAAACACGTCGTAGTAGTTTCACTGTTGGTAATCCTGGATCCCGCCTGTAAGAACCAGGCAAGTTCAGACTTGTTCAGTATCGCCTACCGCTGCAATGGAGGCAACATCCAGTTAAAGTTGATGTTAGAGGAAGAACCGGAGCTTCTTTCAAACGTAATCACTGCTGACGAAACTTGGCTACATCATTTTGATCCTGACAGCAAACAGCAAAACTCAGTGTGGAAATCTCTTTTATCACCAACCCCCAAAAACCAAAACTGGTTGCTTCTGCTGAGAAAGTTATGGTCATCTCATTCTTTGATATTCATGGAATGGTTTATCAGCATGTTGTACCTGCACACACATCAGTAACTGGACAATACTACAGGGATATCCTGAAAACATTGCAAGTCCATATCAGGCGCAAAAACCACATTTCCGTGAATCAGGCTGGATGCTGCACCACGATAATGCGTGGCCGCATATTGCCAATGTTGTTGCTGAATATCATGCAAAAATCAACGTGAAGTACATCCTTCACCCAACCTAAAGTCCGGATTTAGTCCCACGTGACATTTTTCTATTCCCTAACTTGAAAAAACGTCTTCGTAGGAGGCATTATCCATCATCAAAAGCAGTGATGAAGGCTGCGGAGGCGATTTTGAAGGATCTCTCAAAAAAATTGTTTCCAGCATGGCTTTGAAGACTGTCAGAAACGCTGAGACAAATGCATCGCATTCAGGGGAGACTATTTTGAGAAGGACCACCAAAATTATGAGGATGAGAGGTACGTTGTCAAAAAAATTTGTGATCATTCTTTATTGAACAGCCATCGTAATTATCCATGCGAGTTGATTTTCTGTAGATTCCAATTTTATATTAACATTTTGTCATATAATCATTAATAATTAATGAATTAATTAACATTAATTCATTAATTAATGTCATATAATCATTTAATTATTATTACATCAGTACCAGATGTTATCATTAAAAAAGTTATACATCTAAGAGCTAAGCCACTAGTCAGTCTCTATAATTCATCATTGCTATCGGGTGTATTTCCAGATAAGTTCGGGCCCAAATGACCTCATTGTCGACGGGCCCTAAAACACCACTAATCCTAATCCAGATAAGTTAAAATATCAAAATTAAGCTCACGTTGTACATATTTTAAGAATAAGTAGAATGCTGAAAATAAATGTAAAAATGGCATATTATTATGATGATGGAACAATGACATTTTAATAATTTCTTGCAATACACAATTGCACTTAATACTTGTTAAAGCTTTAACAAGATCAATTCTAATCCCACTAGATCTCTTCTAAGATGGCTATTCAGGTACATTATTTGGTGTAGTGTGTACAATATTACATAGTGATTACTGCATTAAACAATATAGAACAAACTGAATTTATGGAATCTCAGATCTTATTTTTAATTTGTTGTTAAAAACTATGAGATTCTTTATCACTAATGTAGTTATACACTGATGAGTAAGGTTAAGAGAACCTAGTTCTTCAAAATATCATTGCCATTTAAAGAAAAACTTTATAAAAGTTCATATCCAAGCATGTTGCACAAAGATTAATTTAAGCCCACAGATTATATGTAAAAACAGAAAATGCCAATTATAAACAAAGAAATTCTACAGAAATCAAAGAGAATTGAATTCTGTACAAATCCACAGCCACAGTTATTTGGGTTAGAATGAGACAGCGAAGCATGTAATACACAAGGCAAACAGCATATCATTATCAAAAACAGATGCTACCACCAAACATTGCAAATACATCCTTATAAACAATATATTTTAGATTACTTAATCCAGTAAGAGTACTGTGGCTGAAATGCACAAATGTTTCATCTAAAATGTAGTCTGAGATGGAAGAACTTTTTTTGAAAATCTTTGTGTATAAGTTTGTTGTACACATGTTAGTACAAACAGCATGAGAATTAAATATATGTAACAACATGCAAAAAGATATGTCTATAAAGATAATAAGCAATTGTTTAAGTATTTCTGTCTCTGGTGACAGCTAATTATATGGACTAAATTAACCCCACCTCCAGAACAAAGCTTAAATATTGAAGAAATCACTTAATAATATTAATGGTGTTTAATTTTGGCTTACTATTGTTTTATATTAACTCATGTAAATCAAATGAAAAAAAACAAAATAGCTGTAATTTAGGAAAGCTAGTTTTGCAGTAATTTAAACTGGAAACTACTTACCTTACATGGACTGTTATATATGACTCAAATATTTTAAATTTAAAACTTCTAACACAAAGCCAACGAATATGTCCAATCAACTGCCTAAAATAACTTAAATTTTCCTGAAAATTTAGAACATACTGGTCACAGCACTACTCAAAGTTTTTGTTAATTTTCCACTGATATTGAAACGAAACTCAAACTTTAAGCAATATCTGATAAGCCACAATAAATTGCTGTATAGGTGAGAAAGAAAGCTTTGTTCTACATTAATAATTTTCCTGAAGATCACTGCACATCACCAAAACAATAAACACAAAATTTCTAATCATGCCACAATTTTGATTTCTGCCATCGTGTTCCTGTTAGCCTGAGATGATGAGGTAGCTAAAAAAAAAAAAAAAAAAAAAAAAGCAGAAAAACATTGTTTTTGCATTAATAATTAAGTAACAAGGTTGATGAAACTAATGCTTTTTCATTATGTGGTACATAATCTAAAGAATTTAATTACAAATGAAAGCGTATGAAGGTACAATTCAGGTTACGTTATGATATTAATTTTCGATATTTAGCTATATGCTAACATTTTACTTATCGATATATCTTTGTAAAAGTCCATTTCCTTCCCTCTTGCTGCTCATATGCCATCACAGGCCTTTCAAATCCTGCGAATCTTACAAATCGTTGACCAGTTTTCACATTTAATTTGGCCTTGCTTAGACACCATTAACACCGACAGATTTTAGAGTTGGGTGAAGAGGGACATCTGTTGACACCGACAGATTTTAAAGTTGATGTGCAGCGCTCAATCTTTCGGACGACAGTACAGAACACAGAAGCTTATGCTGTTGAATGAAGGCACTGAACATATTTCAACATTCTGTTTTGTCATTTGAATCCTCCTGTCACTTACAGTCAAATTATATTTACTGAAATATATTTCAGCATCTACACTGTTGGTAGCATACATTGCAGAGCTACTCGGGAAACTCTGGGTATTTGAGCTTAACAGCCAACATGCGTTACATGCAGTGATGCAAAGCCACATAATTTTGAAAAGCAGATATAGCCACACCTATAAAATGCACTTATTGTTTCATTCCATTGAACAGATAAGGAATTATGGACTGTCAGAAGAAATAATGCTTAGATGTGTAAGCATTTTAATTAGACCTATTAACGACTCAAACAGTTCCAGCACTTCCACAGCATAATTAACACCACAAACAGCAGTAATAGTTCTGAGTGTAACCTTTCATTGATTTACTTATGTGACACACATTCAGTTGTATGTCATAGCCTGAGAGGTTTACACTATGCAGAGAGCACCAATTGCCATCTTAGTACATATATAGCTTAAAGTCTTACCAAGTTAAAGTAAGCCATTTACCAAAACAGTTGCCATACCAAGTAAATCATACTTCACAGTCAGATAATTACATGAATTTTTGTCCTGTTGTAAGATGTACTTTGCATTAAAATTTATTTTTAAAACAGCTTATTTTCTTTTTCAGCATTTATTACTGTGCTTATACATGTCATTAAAGCGTTTACAAATTTAAAGCTGTAATATTTCTGTGTTTCAAAGACAAAGTTAAGCTTAGGACAATTTTAAAAGAATGATACAGTTTTTATGTACTTAATATCCTTCTTAGATTCATTGAACTGTATTTTTCATTCAAAATATTATCATTTATACTGCATGTGTGAATGATATTCCAATCAAAGTGATTAGAAGTATATAAAACAGTGTCTCTTATTCAATGCACAAATAACCGGTTTTTTCTTTGAATATTCTTAAGTAAACTTGTGCCTAAAATGATGTATGTACTATAGAGCTTTTGAAATTCTTAGTAAATCTAAGCTATTAACAGAGCTTCTTTGTTTTGTATTTAAAGAGATAGTGCTATTTTTTTGTACATAGTTGTTTGTATCTTCACTTACAATTTATATATACATTTCTTTAATGTTTTTCGTTTTCTGTTGTTTTTTCATTTTGACACTTTCCCTCCAGGGAATGTTTCAACATTATTCTGTGTACAAAGAAATTGCATTACTCATGACCTTGTGATATCCTTTCCTGTTTTCCTGTACCTGTAGAATGAATTGATTTAGTGTCAGGTTTTCTTGTAATTATCACAGTAACAAGCTTAGGAATTCACACTTCAGGGAAAGGAAGGACAGGTGTTAAGTATAACCTCGACAGCATCTTGAGTAATCTCACACTGTCAAAGTTGCAATTCTTTCTTAAAGATCTACTTACTCATTTATTACATGAATATAAAAGCTATAACGCTTAGTATCAACAGCAAAAAGTTCAAGTTTGAAAGTGGCTTCTGAGACCTTTTTTTCCAAATTTATTTGGTCAACTTCTTTCGAAGGCACATCTCACACATTAATGAATAATTTACGCACATTTACTCAGCATATTTAGCGCGTATTATGTTAATATGTGATAAATGAATTGTGTCGTAAATTATTTGTTGGAGCACGAGATTAGACTTCGAAAGATGGTTGCAATTTTTTGCTGAACTTGTAAGTAAAGGGGGGGTGGGGCGAATATACCATAGCTCGTTCGAAATAGAAGCTCACTGCATTTTCGACGACATGTTGGTTAGTTCATTTAGCTGGCATCGAAAGGTGCAGGAGGAGCGCCCTATGCGTCTTCAGTTTATAACAGTTGAGAATCTGGTCTTATTCTGTGCTTTAGGCTAATACTCATTGATCTTGTTTTATTGTATTTAGATCGTAAATAGAATTTTGTATTTCATGTCCTGTCATCTTACTTTTATATTATTCATTTCATATGTAAATATTTAAAAACTTAAATTAAGCTTTTATTCTGTGCGTGAATCACACCATAGAATAACTATATGCAATGTATGATTGAAGGAATGAATAAATCTATCTATCCATACGTCCTTGCAGGTCTTTCAAATCTTTACAATTTCACAGATCGATGAAAACTTTATTCAGAATGAATTATGCTTGGTTTCGATACCTTAAAGCTTATATGGCAATTTCCAGCTTTAAAATGTTGTTCAAAGATGTCCAGGTTAGCCAACGTAGTGTCTTATTCATATCGTACATTGAGCTCGAATAAGGTACAAAATAGGCCAATAATATTACAGAAATATCTGCATATGCAACAAAATAATACAGTAACTCTTAAATTTTGAACTTAACAGAGTTTTTCCTATATTAGTATGCAACACGGCAACCAAAATAATTATATCGGCGATATAATTAACATCCGGTTGTCATCGTACATGCAGCGCTCGAAATGTATGTTTTGGTTCTGCCTGTTTCGCGAAGCTTTATGCGGCACCGGAACTTCCTATCTCACCTGACAGAGCCTGGAGCAAAAGCTATATCAATCATATCTCCGGAGATGTCAGCACATGTAAATAAACTAAACATTTATAAACACACCATTTATTGTTTTAGGAAAGCGATTTTAAATAACCGTAAACATTTATTGATAAAGATATATGTCATTCTATATAAAATACAAACTAGTTGCTGAAATATTGAGTTTTTTTGTTGAAAAATTTATAAAATATTTAAGTATATTCAGCAACAAGGCAATGTTAAGTATTACTACTGCTGCTTCGTGTTTACGCGCTTTATGACACTTAAACTTCACTTACGGAATTTTTGGAAAGGACTTGCTATTGGCAAGGCCTTCATTAATTAACTAATCTCTCTTTGGGCACTCACGGAGAATAGGGTAGAAATGAGCAAACCAATATGTCGGTAATGCAGTGAGCTTCTATTTCGACCTATCTACGGTACATGTGTTCAGCGACTTATTGTATAGAGTATCTTTCGAAGCATAATCTCGTGCTCTAATGAATAATTTACAGCACAATTAATTTAGCACATGTTAGCATAATACGCGCTAAATATGCTGAGTAAATGAGCGTAAACTATTCATCACTTTTCGAAATGTGACTTCGAAAGAAAAAAAAAAGGTCTCAGAAGCCACTCCCGAACTTCATCTTTTTCCTGTTGCTACTAAACTTTTATATTCATGTAATAAATGAATAAGCAGGTCTTTAAGAAACAAGTGCAACTTAGACAGAGTGAGATTACTCAAGATGCTGTCGAGGTTATACCTAACACCTGTACTTCCTTTCCCTGAAGTGTGAATTCTTAAGCCTATTACTGTGATAATTACAAGAAAACCTGACACTAAATCAATGCATTCTACAGGTACAGGAAAACAGGAAAGGATATCACAAGGTCATGAATAATGCAATTTCTTTGTACACAGAATAATGTTGAAACATTTCCTGGAAGGAAAGTGGCAAAAAGAAAAAAACAACAAAAAACGAAAAACATTAAAGAAATGTATATATGTAAGTGAAGATACAAACAACTATGTACAAAAAAATAGCACTATCTTCACAGATCTAGGTTTCTCTGATCACTGGGCACAAATACTACAAATTAAGACTCAAGTATCTAAAAGAATGGATAGACCAATTACTATTTCTAAAAGAAACAATTAAAAATAATATTGTACTGTTTAATACTTTATTGGAAAAGGAAACATGGGATAATGTCTTTGATGAAATTGATGTTAACTTAAAATGTGGGAACTTCCTAACCACATTTCTGTATTGGTTTGATATAGCTCTTCCTTTAGAAAAGAAATGCTTTAAATCACAAAAAAGAAAGGGTGGATAACAAAGGGAATAATTACATCCAGCAATAGGCTACGGTTTTTGTCCAGGCTAAAAAAACATGGACAAGTAAATAATGAGACCAAAGAGTATATCAATAGGTACCGAAAGATCTATAAAACCATTATAACTCAAGCCAAAAGAAAGGAAAATGAAAGATTTATACTAAACTCTAACAATACAACAAAGGCCCTTTGGACATTAGTTAACCAAGAAACTGTAAAATATGCCCCAAAAATCAATATTAATGAATTAAATATCAATAATAATATCATAAATCCAGAGGATATTGCAGAGTCTTTTAATGCTTATTTCACAGACATTGCAGAAAACTCAGTAGCTCAAAATATTAACCATATAGGGTGTCAGGAGAATGGTGACAACATAAAGCAATGCAGTCAATCAATTTTTACATTGCCTGTTACGGAATTGGAATTAGAAGGTGTAGTCCAGGGTATGAAGGCCAAATATTCATCTGGAGTTGATGAAGTACCAGATGTTATCATTAAAAAAGTTATACATCAAATAGCTAAGCCCCTAGTCAGTCTCTATAATGCATCATTGCAATCGGGTGTATTTCCAGATAAGTTAATAGTATCAAAAATTAAGCCACTTTATAAAAAAGGGGAGAAGAATAAAAGAGAAAATTACAGACCAATATCAAGTTAGTTAGTTAGTTACTAACACTCCCCACATGGCAACCTTGGCCTTCGGGGTAGCCTCACCCCACCAAGTGATGACCGGACCCATTTCTCAGGTGGAGGCACCCAGAGGGCGGTGTCCATTACCTCCGATGATAGGGTGATAGTGAAGATGGCGGTGAGGTGAGAGGACCTACAGTTTTTACCGTGGACTCCGAACCACGTTGGGCATAGGGGATACTTCACGTGTGCTAGACAGAGGTGAAGGCGTGGATAGGGCCAACTTAAAATCGCCAACCCCAGAGCCGGGAATCGAACTCGGGACCCTTAGAACGGGAGCCGCGAACGAAACCACCGCGCTACCCCGGCGCCCCAGACCAATATCAATCGTATCATCATTTTCTAAAATATTTGAAAAACTGGTTCATAATAGAATGATATCATTCATCTCAAAATACAATATTCTTTCAGAGGTCCAAAACAAATTTAGAAAAAACAGATCTACCATAACAGCCATGGACAGTTTAATAAATAAAATTCAAGAAGCTATTGATAAAAAATTAGTAGTTGTGGGTTTATTTTTAGACTTAATGAAAGCATACAATGTTTTAGATCATGAAATACTACTCAGGAAATTAAATAAATATGGTTTTAGGGGTATTATGAATAATTGGGTTAAATCCTATTTAAGCGATAGAAAACAGTTAGTAGAACGTCAGTTTGAAAATAAAGGAAAATTAAATACAGTTCAGTCCAAAGTGAGAGAAGTTAGGCGAGGAGTTCCACAAGGATCCGCCCTGGGCCCCTTCTTATTTTCGTTGTACATAAATGATTTGGCAACTGCCATTAATTCCACAGATGTTATTTTATTTGCACGTGACACTAACATCTTAATAAAAGGAAACAATCAAGAAAGCGTACAGACCAAACTCAATGATACTCACCTCCAATAGTATTTGATAAAACAGCCATTAGCTACAATAATGAAACACAATTTTTGGGATTACACATGAATGAGAACATGAAATGGACCACACATATTCAACATTTAATAAATAAACTGAGTTCCATTTGTTATTTGCTTAAACATTTGAAAAGCTTAATAAATTTAGCAGCATTGAGAAATATATATTATGGTTACTTTCACAGTCAGTTACAATATGGGATAGTGTTCTGGGGGGAAAAGGCAGATAGAGTCTTTAAACTTCAAAAAAGAGCAATAAGGATACTAAGTGGGGTGGATAGCAGAACATCTTGCAGGCCATTATTCAAAAAACATCAAATATTACCTCTAGCATGTATGTATATTTTAGAATTAGTGATCCATGTAAAACAAAATAAACTACAACTACAAAAATGCCAATATTCACAAATACAACACACGTCAGAAAGATGACTTTCACATTCAAAGTTGCAGAACAGAAATCTTCAGGTCTAGTGCTATCAATAAAGGTTAAAGATTATACAACAGACTACCAGAAAATATTAAACACATGAAGAGCCTTATACCATTTAAAAAGGGAGTAAAACTTATGCATTGAACAAAACTTCTTTAGCTTTAATGGAAAACACTACAAGCAGAAATCAGGATTATCAATGGGCAATCCACTTTCACCTTTTTTGGCTAACTTATTTATGAGTGCATTTGAAACACAAATTAAAAAGTCCTTCCCATTGATCTTCAAGGTTTGGTATAGATATGTTGACGACATCTTTGCCATTGTACCAAGTAAACATTTAGATGATGCATTAAAATTACTCAATCTGCAAGAAAGGACTATCAAATTCACAATAGAAAAGGAAATCAATGGACAACTACCTTTCTTGGATCTAAATATCATAAGGAATGATACAAAAATAAAATTTGGAATTTACAGGAAGCCAACACATTCAGAAAATTATATAAAAAATAATAGCCACAACCCAATTACACATAAACATGCAATAATAAACAGCCTTACACACAGACTAGTCAACATACCCATGGAAAAAGAAGAATATTTCAAGGAACAAAAAGCAATAATACACATAGCAGAAGAAAACGGATACAACAAAAGTTTGGTGTTGAAGAAAATTAGAAAATCTAAACTAAAGAAAACCATTAAGGAAGCAACCACATTTATTAAAGAAAAAGAAAGCAACAGCATATTCAGTTCATTCACATATCATCCAAAAACATTTAATAAATTTAAAAAGATATTCAAGGAACAAAATATCATCTTGGCACCTACTAATAGATACTCAATTTTAAAATTACTAAATTCAAAAACAAAAGATGAAATTCCTTCAGGTAACAAATCTGGAATATACCAAATAAATTGCAAGAATTGTGAAAAATGCTACATAGGTCAAACAAAAAGAAATTTAAAAACCAGAGTCAAAGAACACTTTAGAAACATCAGATTGAAACAAGAAGACAAGTCAGCAGTAGCATTTCATTTTTGGAATGAAAACCATGACATTGATCCAAATCCAAAATTATTAAAAGGAGTGATAAACCAAAATAGATTGACAACATGGGAGAACATATTCATCTGGAAAAATAAGGATCGCGTAATGAACTTTGAAATCCCGCCAGCAGATAATTTGACAAAAAAGTTCATAGTTCCACCACCAGAGAGAGCAGATAACAACAAATGCCAGTTGGGAAGAGATTGAAAATGGAGGCCAGGGCCTTTGAAACTAGTCTCTCATAAATATATGAAAAAGTAAGTGACGAGTGTCAATAAACCAACCACAAATAATTTTTATATTAATTTTGACGTCACTGTTACTAAATTCCTCCAAACACACATCGAGTAAAACTCTTTTAACTGCAACATTCATTTTATTCTGTAAATGAGTTTTTAAATGTTAATTAGTTTTAAGTGATTGTAAATAATGACAGTGGCCATTAATGTAATTTTTATACTATGACGTGTCTGATATTAATCAAAAGGACAAAATAAGTTAAACTGAATTAAATTATGAAGTAGAGTAAACTCCACATTTGTGAACAATGACTTTTATATAGCATTTCTCTATGGTTTTTTATAGTTTATATTTATTTTATTTTTCTATTTTACACTTTAGTTGGATCCTCTGTTACAGTTTTTAGTCTTATGTAACTTTTTACATTTATCTTTGTATCTTCAACTGACGTGTCCTATAACATATGTATTATGTTCCAAAGGATGAAATAAATACAATACAATACATCACCAATACATGCCCATTGCTAAATGTCCCAAGTAATACTTCTTGTATTACACATACTGTTAAATGTCAGTATTCTATGAAAAAGTAAATCATAATTACTTTTAGAGTAAAAACTAGACACAAATCTACATTTATATAGAATAAGTTCATTGCTGATAATAGTTCAATATGGTTTGTTTCACAACAATTTCTAAAATGTAATGGAATAAATTGTTTTTCAACAATGCTAACATTACATGATTTCAACTAATTTTGGATGGTGTGCTGTTGTTACACAGTTGTTAATGTGTGTTACATACCTGAAAATGTAATTTGCCTTCTACTGAATAAATGCCACAACCCTTTGCCACCTGATTATAGCTAACTTCTTTCAAGTCGCTATTTAGCTTCAATTTAGTTGTGTTAGAATGTAGCACCAGAAGTCAAAGGCAGCGATATACTCTATACTGTATGCCCAGTTATGTATTATTTCAATTGTCAGCTTACTTCTTTTGTTTTTAGTACAAAGCAGTATGATACAAAAACATCATATTTTAGGCACTTTCATTATACTTTGTTATTAGTTATAGCCAATAATTAAAAAAACTATTATTATGTGTTTCAAATGGGATGATGTTTGTCCTTGAGCACTGCTAGATGAGCAACCAATTGGAGTACTGCGCTCAAATGAGCCCGGGGTCCATGGAGCTTAGGGTTACCCAACATTCGTTTTTTAGGATAAGGGAAAACTCCGGAAAAAACCTTATCTAGGTAACTTACCCTGACCGAGATTCGAACTCGGGACCTCCTGAACACAAGGCAGACATGCTACCGAGGCGGGCTACTGCGGTGTTGTCATATTGCATTCCCCCTATGGGGTGTGTGACCAGCGCCAAACTAATCAATCTCTAACAAATACTATTTGCGCTAAGACAAAAATTCAGATTTTGCAAGAACTGATCAATGAGGATGGAGAGAGTAATATATTTAACATAACAGTAAAAACCCTTAGCTCAAACAGTTTTCCTAATACAAATAAATAGAGTAGATACCATTATATTATAACAATGCATTGTGACGTCAGCAATGTAATGAATATCATTATTGGTTGGCATGTATGCGTGAACGTATATTTGAAATTACTCAGAACTGAAACGTAAACATTTGACATGATGTGATAAAAGAAATATGTATTTTGAATAAGCCAGGGTGTTTGTTAAATTCGATGAGAGGAAACAATACACTTACTGCTGGTCCGGCAGAACGTGTCTGGTCACATTATATCTTTGTTTATGAATGGTTTGTAATCTCTATTTACTCTAGAGTGTTCAACACAGTTACTCTTGCATGAAAAATTGTATCAGCTGGATGAATGAGACACGATCCGCTTCCCGCCTTACTACTGCTAGAGCAATCCAATAGAGTTAATGTGGGCTCAAATTATGTTGCAAACAGAATTAATTTTTAAACTGACTGACGTTGAACGACTTATTGACAGAGAAATTGACTAGGAACACAACAAGACTGGGATAACTGCATGAGACATCAGATAAACTAAAAGAAGACGACTTTTGAAAAGAAATAGCATATAACAAAATTTTCTGAACTTACCATCATAAATTTGTAGTACTCAGACGATGAGGACAGTGAAAATGAGGAATTATCTCTTGACGTAAGTAACATTCACAACTATACAGATTTACCGCTGGCATTTTCGTTGGTTTAAAAAAATAAGTAATTCATAAACTAAATATTTAAACAATTTGCATAATATACGAATATCCATGTTGCAATTGTGATTTCAACAACTGCATTATTATAAAACTTTGGAAAATTCAGTTTGCGTTACCTTATGTCTAGCACCAAGAACACTCAAGTGTGCGAGAGAGAAGGAAATATAAAAATTGTGAGGATAACAAGGTCGCAATGCTGAGTGTGCTAACGCATCTGATTTGCTACAGGCAAGAACTCTTCCCATTTGAAACACATAATAGTAGATGAATTTTAACATTCCGTGACCCACAGTTTTATGTTTTGAGGGACTAGTTTAAACCTCTAAGGTCCAGAACGTCTGCTGTTGTTATTGTCAGCTGTCTTCCTCTGATGGCGGAAATATGAATTTCTTTATCTAATTATTAACTGGTAGGATTTCAAAGTAAATTACTCTGTCCTTATTTTCCAATATTAAGATGTTCTCCCACATCAGTTTGGTTTGGTTTATCACTCCTTTTAACATTTTTGGATTTGAGCCAAAGACTTGGTTTTCATTCCAATGTTAACAATTTAATGTTAACAATGTTAACATGAAAACAATTATTAAGAGGTGATAAACCAAAACAAAGTGACAATGTGGGAGAATATCTTAATATGGAGAAATAAGGAGAGAGTATTGAACTTTGAAATCTCACCAGCTGATAATTCGATAAAAAGTTCTTAGTTCCACCATCAGAGAGCTAGGAGCAGAGGACATCAACAGACAATAGTTGGATCAAAGTTGATAATGAATGCAAAGGCTCATATATATAACTATAGGGGCAAAAAATTTGAACATTTGTGGAAGAACTAAAAAGAGTCAGTTTTCTGAAGAAGATTAATGTGGGAATATAAATTTTATGTTGGAGCAGATGAATACCATCAGGTGCTCATAACGTTAGGTGTGAAATTGAAAATGATAGGGCATATTTGAAAGGTCCAGGGAAAAGAACCAGGTAAGTCACTTTTTTCTCATAATGAGTTTGACATGTCATTGGATACTCCAAGGTATTCAACAGGAAATGAACTGGTTAGTCATGGGGTTTTTATGTATAAATTTTCGTGTACAGGAAAAGAACCAAGTAAGTTGATTTTTCCTGGGAAAGAACCAGTTAAGTCATCTTTTTGCCAACAGAGACAGTGTGATAGTGATGTATCCCACCATTAACTCGTCGTTGCATTTCAGAGACAGCCATTCCTACATGGAATGTGATAAGAATGTTTGTCTTTGGATTTTGAAACAAAGAATGGAGACCCCCCGAGGAGTTCATAAGGATGATTATAAATTCAAGAACCAAACTTCACCTTTTATTGTTGTGAATGTCTGTCAGGAAATGGTGTATGGCTGGAAAACAATTTTAGATCAGAACTGCGTGACGAAATGTCCCTTTAAGACCCAGCCTGTCAAGGAAATTTGCGCCTCTTCCGACCACACACGTCTGTTGAACTGGAGTGAGTGAGTGAGTGAGTGAGTGAGTGTCTGGTGTTTTAGGACATGTCGACAGCGAGGTCATTTGGGCCCTGATGAACTGGAGAGCTACCTATAATGGAGGCATGGTATCCAGTATTATGAGAAAGCCTGAGAAAGGTGCTTCAATACATGAGGCCAAAAGAATTTGTGCTGCGTTTTTTGGCTTATTAAGGTAATTGAGGTAAAAACATTACCTACCCTTAAACTTTTCTGATAATACTGCTTATATTATGCAATATACATAATACATTTCTGCATTTTCCTCAGGCGCTCTACACATATCGAAAGCTAAGTACCAGGATATAATGAGCATGAAGGTCTAATGTGAAGTAGCAGTAAACTTTTTCCAGGAACTGGCACATGACCAAATAATCTCTGATTTTTTTTTTTTAAAGTATATCTTCCAACGTTAAGTCATATCGGATCATGAATGGAATGGGTGAAATGATGCTCAAATGAGCCCATGGTCCATGGAGCTTAGAGTTACCTAACCTAACATTCGTCTTTTAGGATAAGAGAAAACCCCGGAAAAACCTTATCCAGGTAATTCACCCTGACCCAGATTTGACCTCGGGATCTCTTAAACGTGAGGCAAACACGCTACCGTCTACGTTACTGAGGCGGCAAATCTCTGAGATAATGATGATGATGATTGGGTTGGCAACGTTTCCCGCCATTAATGTTGGCAACATTATATTCATAAATTTGTAAAACTATATTCCTAAGATACCTTTGGGTAAAATAGGAATAAAAAAATTGGATAATACATAAACATTTCCCGCCCCTACACATTAATGCGAATATCATTATCTCTACGCAAGGAGCCTTTCAGTCCTCTTTTGTTCGATGCACAGGTTCGATGTGATAATGGGACGCCCGTTCGACATGTAGTGGACTAGTGTGACACATAGATGCATTAGAATAGATGCTTTCCGCAGACAATTCGCACTGCAAAAGTATGAAAGTAATTAGCAGATCCGACTGGCTCAGCAGTCCAATCCGCCCCAAAAATTCCTTATATTGATAAATACTGTGCCAACTCAAAAGTGAGGTTATAAGCAGACGTGAGTCTTCAGTGAATATATACCTAGAATCACAGCATTAAAGTTGAAACATGTTATTACTTTTGTGTGTCAATGAGCACTATGGCATACTTTTGATGTATAAAATATTTGAGATTGTTTGCCGAACATTTCCAAATGCTACTACATCCATATTCTTTGTTTTGCTGTACAGTTTCACTATATTTATGTAATTTCACAAAAAAAGCTCAAATCCGCTGATCCTCCCATCTATTATTGGCCATAGTTTGAGGCTACCAGATCGTTAACTCATGTGTTGGGGCCACATTCAGTGCTCTTTCTGACCATTTGGCTGCACTGCATGGAGTCCTGTTCAATTGATAATGCAGTTTTCTGTGCTACCGACTGCAGCGGTATGCAATGATTAAAGCCAGATCGAAGTTATAGTTTTGAGAGTAGGTGCCACGTGGGGCGGGTTTCGTATTTCCAGTGAGAATTAACCACCTGCCGCAGCAGATCAACATCATCAATTGTTCACGCCCACTTACAGTATTGATTAGCATTCTGGTATTGACCTTTGCCCAAAGCATGCCATCTTGCTTCATCAGTTGGCAATAATAGTACCTCTAAATCTACACTGTGTAGCTTTTGCGTTTATTCCATCAGTAGATGGCAGAGCCATCGCTATTGGTATCTAATCTCCTCTTTATTATTATTTTGGACCTAAACCATGACTCTTGCTGCTGATATTTACTTAAGGAGCTGAAGAAAATCATGAAAATATAATCACTTAGAGTGACTGGTTCACAGAATTGGAACGTGGGGGCTGTTGAAGGCGGGACACAGTTGTTAGCATCTGAGTTATCGTGATTATAAGTAAAAGTTTGATTTTCACAACACTGTAACAACAGAATTATATAACCAAAATATCAAGAGCCAGCCATCAGTGAAATATTTAGGAATAACTATACACCAAAAGCTGTCCACAACTAAACATTACACAAACCTAATGAAGAAAGTCAGACACAGATTAATACACATTTAATTTCCTCTCCAGGATCAACAAACATGCCATAGCAGCCAAAATCCTGAAAAAAAACTATATAAAACTCTGTTAGGACCAATAATAACATACACCGCAGTTGCCATGTTTCCCCAGACAACTTAAGAAACACTAGAGAAGATCAGGGCATTTGAGCGCAGATGTCTCATCACATGTTTCAGATTACTAAATTAGCCACAGAAATGCAACAGTCCATCAAACCACCCAGACAGAAACCACTGACCAACACATTAAGAGAGGAATGCTGAAATACATAGATTCAGCACACAACAGACCCTACAGAAGGAAACTGATACAGAGCTATCAAAAAATGAAGCAAAACCAAACACACAGACAGGCACAATCCACTACTAAAACTAATATCCCTCTACGACAGAGAACAAGAACAAGAGCAACAGCAAATACAAACCCACATCCAACATCTACAACAATGAATAGCCTAACAACATTTCAAAAACCCCAATAGAACACCAATTTAGAGCAACACAAACATGACCCAGCCAAAATCCACAATAAAAAATGAAGAATAAGACAGGTCTTCTTGGGCATGCCCGAGCATTAGCGGCTTGTTGGGGCTAGTACTACCACGCACAATGATCTCTTCCAGACAAACCCAAAATAAAGAAACACTTCTGGGCTGAAGAGGGTATATCCCTAAAAAGCCTTGGTACCCAGTACCTAAATTCCGCATTTTGATTTTGATGTGTAGTTGATTCAGCAATTAATTGTTTATCATTAAGTATAGTCCGATTATTAAAATCAGTTACATGACAGCTGTCGAGCATGGCCGGGAAGGGTAAGAGGGGAGAACAGAGTTAGCTAGAGTGTTCAGTTGCATTTTGTATAGTTATGCCCGATTTCACCAACAGATATAGCAAAGCTCGCTTATTTTCTACTTTTTTATTTTTTAATATGTTTTATCCTAACACCACCACCAAACATGTAACATACGTAACATTTTCAGAACTATTACTACTACATATAATTTTATACAATTACTCATCCAAGAAGATGACAAACATTCGTTTTTGGAGATAACAATACTGTGAATTTGTGGGTCGTAGAACTAAAATTCCAAGTTACACAAATTCAAAATGTTTTTTATTTCCGTAGAAATACACTTTGGACAATCCTCACAGTAGCAAAGTTACATCACATACACAATTAGAATCTTCCAAGGTCGTTGACCACAACAATGAGCTTACTCAATTTCCACTGTTCACAACAACAACTCTTGTTGCAACTCCTGTTTATGACTGTCCGCTGGCGTGTCGCCTCTTGTAAATATCTGCATTGATAATTCTAGACCGTTCTAAAACAAACAAGAACCCCAATGTTCGCTATCAATCAAGATGTCACTAGAATTTTCCATCTATCTAACTTGTTTGTTTCAGCAGAACTTTATCTCCGTGCTATCTTTCTCTATTTTTGCAGACTCTTTAACTCCATGATACACTATCCGCCCAGTATCTCTCCGCACCGAACATTTTGTGCGCGTCACCGCGATAATACATTAAACCAAATACAATGATACATTACATTCACTTTATTCTACAGGGCACTTTAACAATGGACTTCAGTCTCTGGTCCCAGAGAGCTATTTCAGGACAACGGAGAGTGGAATGTCTGTTGTACTGGCCTGCCAGGGAGTTCCAAACTAGTCAATGGTATGGACAATGCCCTCTGTATTGCCGTGACTTCTTAGGATGACTGCCTTCTGTCTTCTCTTGCCTCATACTTCCTCCCAGGGATGTCCTATTTAGGGCATAGGTACAATAGACCAAGTTTGGGACTCCATTCCCAGTTCTCTTAGTAAGAATGTATTCTATGCTAATTAAACTGTGAAATATGATTGCAGTGAACATTTCCATATAATTTATAATATATCATATGAAGATGCACGTTTCGTTTAGCCATTTCGCTTTGTGTTATACTCCATATACACAGAAACTGTTTCACCCCAAAATGAACATGCTACTTTCTTCTTTACCTCAGGAGAAAGTACTTAGAAAGTACTTATACTATTTATTTTTATGATCGACCAATAATGGAGTAATACCAAGTTTTAGCATTCTAGTTACAATAGTTTCTGAGGTATTATCAGTTTAGTCTAAATTACATGCGATTTCCGAAATGTCCGAAATATTGCAATTTTAAAAACTAGTGCTTGTAGTATAAGTCTCTATACCCATTTTAACCTATTAATGACCTGTACCTATGAGAAATATTTGTCTTCGCCATATCAACGAAGGGAAAAAATAATCATACCTATATAACAATTTTTATTTTCCTAAGCGTTTTCAGTAAGAAGTAAGCTTTATAATCCTTTTCAATACAAATAACAAAAACACAACAAATGTAAATGGGTACACTTAATATGCAGTTGCTCTTACAGACATGTTTAGAATTTCATACAGATTAATAGAAAACTGCATCCTGTGGAACATTTTCAAGTTAGGAAAATGTAGAAAATATGGAATCTGAGAAATCTGAAGTTAAAATTACGTAATAGCAGCTACGATACAGGTGTAAGGTTATTCAATTAGTCATGTGACTTTTTCTGTAGTGTCGTTAGGAAAAAAGCTTTATATTATTGAAGTATGTCTATATTCATTTTAAGAGAAAAAACTAAATTTGGGATTGATGTAAGTTTTGGACCAATTTGCACAGATGTGTCTCATTAGAAAGAACTGTTGGAAAGATAAGAAATGCAAAGGTTCATTGCAGCAATCTCAATATCACTTAAAACTATGTCACGATGTGTCAGAAAGATACAAAGGAAAAAAACAAAAATTAACTAAAAGTTGAAGCTGCAGAATCCTTGTTTTTGTAACAAAAACCGTAAATGCCCCATTGTTAACTAAGAACAAATAATAAATCACAGCTGTTTAGTAAGCGTTTCCTGTTCATTCAAAAAGAATTACAGCAATTAAGGCATCGAGAAAAAAATTTCATACCTAATTTTATAAAGGCATTTCTGTAAAATTTTACACAAACCATTAAGATTTATTGGTCTGCAGTTTCATTTTCAATGCTGGAAACAACACAGGAAGTCCCCAAGCAATCAATTTCATGATTCCTTGAGATACATGTAGAAACACGTAAGCATGAGAAAATCAGAATTTTTTCATATATATAATCTCAGTCTGTGTAGCCTTGCTAATTAAGCGCTGGCCTTACAAGTTTATGTTGTCACCTGAACAGGGTCCTAGAGTGGTGATCTTAAGATTGGGTAAAACAACAGCTTCGTGTCAGTAGATTTACACACATGCAAAAAATCTTACGGGAGTAAATTCCTGCTTATCAGCGGTACTGATTATGATCTTCTATGATTGTTAAATCTGATACCATCAATAACTTAATTAGTAATCTCTCCCCAAATATTACTATTAACTAAAGAAATAAGTCTTTACACCAGAACAAAAATATCATGCGACTGCATTGAAACTGCCAAAAGATAACACTCGTAACAAAATTGTGAAATCCAGTACACTGAGTTACCTGGATAAGGTTTTTATGGGGTTTTCCCTCGTCCTTAAAGACGAATGTCGGTTAACTCTAAGCTCCATGGACCCCGGACTCATTTGAGCATCATAGTCATGTTCACTGGAAAGGCCTGGTAGCAATCCAATTAGTACTTCGGCAGCCTTCTCCTGTATGGCATACCCTTCATATCGAAGAATTAAATGTGTAGAAGGAAATACCAAGACGAGTACCAAAATCCATTCAGCAAGTTCATGGAAATACGGAGTCATCTCGCTGGCAGGTAACTTCGTAATTTAGAGCAAAATTCTTATTTATTTGCAGTGTTTCCCCTGTCACTTGTTAATTTTGCAGCAACCTTAGGGAATTTCAGTCTGACTCTACACTTTCATAGTGCATCCTACACAAGGCAAGTGTGAAGGAACCATTAATTTTCATTGATTGTACCTAATAGTAGTCCAAACTATAAAGTCCGGGACTTAAAGTACTTACGGCATAGTAAGCCGCCATTAAGGTAGTTGTCTCAGGTGTTTATGAGAACTCCTAAGTGGTTTACCGGGAAAAACACGAGTCAGTTGGAGAATTTAATGTCATGTTGGTACGTTGGCCATAGTAGCTCAATGTTTAAGGGCAGCTGGACTGAGACCGGAAGTTTCGTGGTTCCAATCCCAGCTATGGCATTGAATTTTTCAATCTGACTACCCTTTAATAGTGCATCTTACACACGGCTGGTATGAAAGAACAGTTAATGTATAAAGATTAAAATTGAGTCATACCTTTCAAAACTTGTAACTTCACTCACGTCCTTTTACAAAATCAGGAACGTTTTCGAGACTGTTGCAGACTCATCATCAGCTGGTTAGCGACTCATCACAGCTGGTTGTTGTCTGGATCTCTTGTAATTGTAATTGGCTCTCTTTCTCAGAAGATTCTTTACATAAGTTCAGTAGACCACTCACTGATGGCACATCAAAATTTAGAATACTTGGGGAGGTGTCCCAGCCTATTTGACACTTAAATATAGAACAACAAATTACTCACCATGCACGCGGCATGTAAGCAGAACCCTGACTCTCTTGACTCGCCTGCCCGGAGTTACTCCAAGAGGAAAGCCAAGGCAACCACAATGCGCCCATACGGGAAAAGGGGGAAACGTGAAACAACTAAGACAAAAGCCTTGTAAGAAAGTGCAATCAGCGCAAAAGTATTATATTGGTGAAACATCTGTATGTTTAGGTGCTTTTGTAGTGTCAGCTATCAAACTAGACTACTAGGGTTAGTCCTTAAAAACTACAAAGTAATCAGTGGGAAGGAATAAGGCTTTTAAGCAATGAATTCTCCTTTAGTACAAATGAATTACCAAAACGAACCTACTGGTAATCAGAAATAATCTTCATCTTAGACTATTCCTTTCTTGGAAGTGTTGAAAACGGTGTTGTTATGATAAATTAACTTTAAAGAGAGTCGATTAATGACACTAAACAACACTTACATTTAAATTTTTCCGGAACATGGAGGGCCGGCTGAGGATAGAGCTAAAGCCTCAGAAACATGTGCCGGAAAAATTTAAAAGTAAGTGTTGTTTAGTGTCATTAATCGACTCTCTTTAAAGTTAATAAATCATCTTAGACGTTTAAATCAGTTTCTGTAATGCCAACTCTAGCTCTGTAGATAAATGTACATTTCCACTCTCTTTCTTTATTATTTACTGCATTCATAATGGTTTCTTTTATGCTCTTCATCACTGAACTTATTTTTAGATCTAGTTCCTGTATTGCACATTAAAAAGGTAAGACATGAGTTCAAATTTGGTATCAAATATTGGATTAGAATTAGCTTGATTTGTGATTAGTGAGTTCACTTGTAGCCACAAACGCCTGCAAATACTGAACATGTCAAATAGATTACAGCACATACACTTGAAAATTGAACATTATATATTATTATGAAACATAAGGCAGGAAGAGTTATAGGTAATACTGCAGACAAGTGGCAACAAGTGGCGTTGGGATATCTGGGTTCTGACGTCATAGCTTGAGCATTGCCACCTTCCAAGGCATGCTAATGCGGAAAATACCAACATGACGCAAACAAACCAGCGATACTGTAATACGCAAATAAACTGACATAAAGATTAGTGGATCATTGCCAGAGTATTATTCTCAGTTTTATTTATTATTACTAATATTATCATAATTGTATAAAAATTTAAATGAATTTAGCACAAAGTTTTGGAATAGTCAACATTAATACGAAGCGCTGTACAAATGTTGAGGATTGAGCATTTAAAACCAATTCTTCATTCGTGCTCTGATTTACAAATGGGCTAACGGATACTTGCCCAGAGCACCAGTTTTCTGAGGTGTAAGAGAAGTTGGGATCCAAGGAAATAAGAGAAAAAAGTAATTTTAATGCAAAGTAATTATTTAATTTTCAAGAATACATGTTCAATCCTACAATTTAAAGCACAAGGATGGAGAGCAGGCTTTACTGTGCTATGTTCCTTGTTGTAATGCGAACTGAAAAAAATGTAATATAAAAATTATTTGTGGTTGGTTTATTGACACTCGTCACTTACTTTTTCATATATTTATGAGAGACTAGTTTCAAAGGCCCTGGCCTCCATTTTCAATCTCTTTCCAACTGGCATCTGTTGTTGTCTGCTCTCTGGTGGTGGAACTATGAACAGATGCCAGTTGGAAAGAGATTGAAAATGGAGGCCAGGGCCTTTGAAACAGGTCTCTCATAAATATATGAAAAAGTAAGTGATGAGTGTCAATAAACCAACCACAAATAATTTTTATATTAATTTTGACATCACTGTTAGTAAATTCCTCCAAACACACAACATGAAAAAAATGTAACTTTAAAAACTAACTTTGCAGACACTGTAAATGAGTTTGCTCAAAAAACTGAAAGAAATGAACTTTTTTGTAGTTTCAAATATTGCTGCTACATGCAAAGATTTCCAGATGCCATTTTAGGAACTCAACAAGCCCTAAAATGTTTCCAAAACAAGTTTGATTCAGATAACACTCCTATATACAAATATAATAATTTGTAACTTAAAATACTTCACTTAACTTATAAGAAATGATGACCGTTTTCTTGCAAATTGACTAGGATCACGATTTCGTGAATATCTCATTCACATCATCAGCCTGAACCATCAACAATCTCATTGTTAATGTTACCGTCACTATATGTCATTATGTTTATTCTAGTACTACCATATCTGAAAATGATACAAATTTAAAAACAGAATCGACTAAATTAAATTTAAAGAGAGTCGATTAATGAGCATTTGCCTACATCTTCAGTCAACACACTTCGTTGCCAAGGATGTTAATAATATTCCTTGACAACGAAGTGTGTTGACTGAAGATGTGGGCGAATGCTCATGAAATTAATTTTGCAAAAACAAGATAGAAGTATTGTCATCGGCTTCTTAAGATAAGTGGAGAGTATTTACTAAATATTTTTATTTGTGTAGTCAAAATTAGTAAGTTTAATAAAATCATCTATTAAGTCCTCATATAAATTGATTGAATTCAACCAATTTTTTAAATAAATTAAAAGTTTTTCTCTAGGAATACTAGGAAATAAGGCAGATACATTCCTATATATATAATATATATAATTTATTGCGGTCAATAGACTCTTACAAGAGCATTTGACACTGTCAATTATCTCTATACAGTCAAAATACAAAATGATCAAAATACATAAGCTATTTACAAAATATAGAGTTGTTTACAAAAGTATAAGTTATTTAAAAAGATCAAAATGCCTAAATTACGTACAAACCTTATTGTATACATAGGTATACAACTCATTTATACTACATACATATATATTACAGTTCATTTATACTATACAAACATTTTTGAATTAGGTATGATTTTAAGACCAGTTTAAATTTTGAGTCAGAAGTATTCTTAATTACAGATGGCAATTTATTATACAATATGGCTCCTATTTTAAATGGATCTTTATTAGTTTGAGTTTTATTCGTGCTCACCCTATGGTAATCAGTTGCTCTCCTCGTATCATATGTATGGCAATCTTTATTGAGGATGTTATGTTGTTTTCGGTCTTTTACAAGTATAATGGTTTTGAATACATAGAGTGATACTACTGTTAGGATGTTTTGTGATTTAAATGTATCCCGACATGTTTGTTGAAAACGAAGGTTGTACATGGTTCGTATGCATTTCTTTTGTACTTTTAATAGCCTGTCCATATTGGTTTTACTTGTTGCCCCCCAAATTTAAATACCATATGTTAAGTGTGGGAAGATAATGCCATAATACGCAGTTTTAAGAGTATTGATATTCCCATATTTTGCTAGTTGTCGTAATAGGTAGAGTCCCGAGTTCATTTTATTACAAACCATGTCTACGTTTGTACTGTAGGTTAGAGTATCTTCTATGTGAACGCCCAAAAATTTAAAGTTTCTTACCCGTATATATATAACATTTCTATGTTATTTACAGAACATTTGTATTTTCTCTACATAGTTTTAGCAACAATTTGTACACTGTATTTAATATTTTAGTTTTTATATGTTCGTGTAAATGTAGAGAACATGTTCTAAAAATATTTATAATAAATAAAAGTAAATAACCTCTCTGCGGAGGACATAGCGCTGGGGTGGGTTTCCTCCAGGTACTCTGGTTTCCCCCACCATCATTCATTCATCGCAGGTGTTGGGCCAACCCCCTAACCCTGATCTCATCTATCAGATCAATGTACTTCGGCTCCCACAGTCTGAGGGAACCCAAGCGACTCCTAACACCAGCATTGGTGAGCAAGAGAGAAAAAAACCTTTCCAAAACTCTATGCCTTTGATTTTGAAAATGTTTGTATGAAATAAAGATAACTTCTTTGGGAAAATGGCACTTTTTCTTTCAACTTTGTTCTTTTTATTTTTTGTAGTAATAACAGCCATGTCAGTTTGAAAAACCATGTATTAAACAAGAAAAAAGACAGAGTCTCTGTCTTTAAAATATCTTAAAATTTAGTTACATAACATGATAGGTTAAAAATGATAATACATAACCTTGAGTTTGTAATGTGGCAGTTATAATTACTGGCCCGGAGTCTTAAATACCTGCAATTGTAGCCTGGCTATACTGCCAATCTGGAAGAAACTGTTGGAAACATTACTTTAAACGATGTAACCATTTCATTTTTAGAATGTTTAGAAGAAATGACATATTTGACAAAATGTGAACTAAAATGTGCAATTACATTACATTTTACAATGTAAAGCATCAAAGATTGTATTTGTTTGCATTGAACCAGTAAATACGTGCAACTTAATGCTGACACTTCTACTTGCTCATAAAGGTAAGTCAGATATCTGCCACAGATAAATGTTATCCTCTTATCCCCTGACACCCACATAAAACCAGAAGGGTCACCCTAACATGATTGCTTTGGTTTTTAACACTAGAAGGACCACACACGTCATTTTGACAGATGTGCTGCCTTAGAAGACTTGTTTCTTACTTATGTTTATTTCTACACTTCCCATGTTCTATGACTTTTAATAAATACTTATGACAAACACGTCCACAAAGAATTAAGCATTTTGGAGCTTTCTAAAAATTGGTACAAACAACTCCTACTAGAAGGACCGCCATCCATCATTTTGACAGGCACAGAAGTGTGTACAATAGCCTTCGGATCTGTCCACATCTGCTGTTTTCCTTCCCGATTGGTTTATGGCACTCTGCAGACCCTTTGTTGATGAGTAAGAAAGATTTATTGCCCAAGTGACACAATTCATGCTACTACTTATGTAATTATGAGCTGTTGGAGCAAAAGACTTTCTGTTGAAGTTATGGTCAAATACTTGGGGACCATCACTTTTCAGGAACACAATGAGCAGAAACAAATTTGCTGAAACATTGGGGTTTATGCAATTTGATGACAAGGACACACGTTCTCAAAGACTAAGTACAGATCACTTTGCAGCTGCTACTCCTGTCTGGAATCCTTTTATTGCCAATTCCTTGCAGTGTTACATTCCAAGTGAAAATATCATTGTGAATGAGCAATTGTTTCCTTGCAAGGCTGGATGCTCTTTCATTTAATATATGAGCAATAAACCAGACAAATTTGGAATAAAGTTTTGGCTTGCATTCAAATTCAAAGTACCTGGTGAATGGTTTTCCTTACCTGGGCAAAGACTATCAGCGACCCACAGGTGTTCCTCTTGCAGAGTATGTTGTAATGCATCTTATACAGCCCTTTGGTTTTGCAGGAAGAAATATTACATGTGACAGTTTTTCCACAACCAAATGCCTCGCAGAAAGTTTGAAGCGTAAAAGTACAAGCATTGTGGGCACAGTAAAGAAATGTAGAAGGGAAATCCCCCAATCAGCAAAATGTGCTACAGCACCTTTGTACATAACTGTACCTTATAAGTAAGATGACATAACTCTGACACGCTAACAGAAGAAAAAGAACAAAAATGTGCTTCTTTTGAGTTCAATGCATGACACAGTTACTATAAATAAACAACATCCTTGTGTTGGATGTTAGATGTCGTTGATCAAATGGCTCAACTGTACACAGTGAAATATGGATGCAGAAGGTGGCCTATGCATGTTTTTTTTTTCAATGTGTTGGCCTTGGCAGCTATTAATTCATGGGTACTCTATAAGGAAGTAACAGGTGAAAAAGTAAGCAGACATCAGTTCATATATAACTTAGCAGAAGAGTTGTCTTCAGCATATAAATCCACAAGGGTACAAAATACACTTCCTAACACATTACCTCAGCAGAGCAACATTTGGAAGACTTGCCAAATTGGCAGATGCAGAGGGAACAATAGGAGCAAGCATTTATGTAACAAATGCAGCACGTATGTTGTGGAACATGTTAGGCAATACTGAATACACGTGTGTTAGGTGCTACTATGCTGCAGGTGGCTTTGAATGAGCAAAATCAGTTAATAAGTGTTTTGTCTACTATATACATGGTATTCAAAATTTTATGTTGAAATACATGTGTTTGCTAAGGGAAGTTGTCCATTTCACATTTGATTATCGTATATATTTGGATCAATTTTTAGGCTTAGTATGTTGATTTTACTATGTAATTCTTGATACAAAAGTAAAATTATATACTGGTAAACTGTATAAATAATATTAAATAAACTGCTATGCATTCGCATTTGTTTACTATTTTAAAAAGGGCAAATAAAACTGCACCTGTCAAAATGACGGGTTGGTTCTTCTCAGTAGACCATACTTGCCAGTCCTTCTAGTGTTAAAGGATATAAATTTACATTGTTGAATTTTAAAAATTTGTAAACTACTTAAAGTTCAACAAACTATGAGTAAATCCTGTAAAAGACAAAGCAATCATGTTGCAACACCAAAATGTTAGGTCTAAACATGAAGTACTAAACGTGAAAATTTACAATGAATAGGTACATTGAGAAGTTAGAATATATTGTGGCATTTATACCTTAAGGAGGGTTAGTTTGTTTATGCCACTCAGGGATGTAGAACAGAGGTAGGTCACTCACATGAATTAGAAGTCAATTTACAAAAGATAATTCATTTAATATAACAATAATGGAAAGATTTACATACTTGTCTAAGCAGCTTGTATTGAAAGAATTATAATATTAACATGGTTATTACCTTGGTGCTACCTAGCATGTCAAGACAACGTATTATCTAGTAGGGTTGATCCAAACTTTTGGGCAGACTGTGCCACAGCACATACATATCGTCCCCTTTCACTACTGCTTCCTTCCCTCATGTCACAGAAGGTTTAGATTAGATTAAATTTATTGTCAACCTTGGGAACTACAAGAATTCATGGTATTGTCAAAATTAATAAACATGAATACAAATAAAATAATTAATTATATACAAGTATAACTAATTACACACACAGAAGGGATTCACAGAAAAGTATTTACAAACTCATCAACTGAGTAAAAACAATGTTGCAATGGCGGATGTTTCACCTTGCACTTAAATGCAGTTTCTGAGCTGGTGAGTGTAATATTATCAGGTAACTTGTTATATAAGGTAATTCCAGAGTGACTTACGCTTTTGCTGAATAGTGAAGTATTATGTGTAACCATATCGAGATTCAACTGTATTGGAACACCACAGTGAAGCGAAAAATTATTAAATTTTAGATGAGTCGCATTTCTTACACATCTGCTAGAAATGCGACTCATCTAAAATTTAATAATGTGTAACCATGCTCAGTTTATGCCTATTTCTAGTAAGATAATTATGTTTTCAGAGTTTGTATGAAAATAAACCAAGTGTTTTCTGACAAACATCACGACTTCTAGTATATATAGACAAGGAAGTGGCAATATATGGAGTGATTTGAATAAATTTATACAAGAATCCCTTTGTTTCTTTCCGATTATTGTTCTGATTACTCGTTTTTGAATTTTAAAGATTACATTTTCTTTATCACAGTTACCCCAAAAAATCTCTCCAAATTTTAGTAAGCTATTGAAATGAGAAAGGTATAGATTCCTCAAAGTGTTCAAATTTGCAATATTTTTTATAGTTCTGAACATAAAACAAAGCTGGCTTAGCTTAGATGCCAGTTTTTCAACATGCATGTTCCATTTCAGATGCTCGTCAATCCATATACCCAAGAATTTAGTACCAATTCATTATCTAATTTTATTTGTGGCTTATATACATTAGTATTCTGAATATGGCTGAAGGAAATGGCTACAGATTTATTCTAATTTATTATTAATCTGTTTTGTACAAACCATTCCTGCATTCTTTGGTCTAAGCTCAGTATGTCAGACTTAACATCATTGTCATTTCCCATTACATCTATGGATGTGTCATCCGCAAACAGTACAACCTTATTTGGATGTAGATGATTTGCTAAGTCATTTATGTATAGCAAAAATAAGAAAGGGCCCAGGACTGAACCTTGAGGGACCCCACAAGTTACATGTTTTTTTTTTTTTTTTCGTTCTATCTACTTCAGATGTAAGATTATGGATTTTTATTTGCAATATTTCAACTAGTTACTCATGTTGATTTACATATGAACTAAATCAACTATTTTCTACGCCTCTTATACCAAAGCATTCTAGTTTTTCCAACTTTACTTCATGATTAACTAAATCAAACGCTTTAGTAAGTCTAAAAATATTCCTATATAATGTTCTTTCTTATCTAATGAACTATACACACTCTCCCATTTGCATTGTTTGAAATCTGCAGTGGCCAACCTGAAGTTGGGTGAGTGTCATGCAGAAAGTGTGTTTAATACACTAATAGTAGAAAAAAGGTTAAGGGCTTTAAGCTTCAAAGCAAATGGAACTAGAAATAAAAAACCAGAAATTCCTGAGAAAGTTAATAGATCCATTTCGCCAAGTGTTCCTCACAGATGTGCAAATAATAGAATATCTAGACCACGAACAGTGAAGAGTGTCAAAAAAGAGTGCATTCCATGAAGAATTCAAGAAACCAACCTAATATTATTCATTGTACTTTTGTTTGTTAATGACAATGATGCTGTTAATTATCAGGATCATATCAGTGCGACCCTTGGCCGGAATTTCATCCCAAAGCATTCTTTTACATGTCAGTAAATCTGATCTGTTGACATGGGGCTCACACTTTTATGCATATCAATCTGAATCAGGTTTGAACCCAGAATTTTGAGATCATAGGCCTCGTACCTAACCCATTGAACCTCCCAGACCAACTATAAGCAAACTATGATTCATATTTATTAAATTTAAAATTATAAATTCAATTAATGACACTAAACAACACTTAGTTTTCAATTTTTCCATCAAAAACCTTAGCCTATAGACGGCTAGTATGAAGAAATTATGAATTTCCATCAATTAACTAAAATAATAAAAGTTAAATGATGAAGGCTGGGACTTCATTCAAGAGGTCCCGAGTTTGGACCCTGGGCTCATTTGAGCATCATTTCATCCATTCCACTCATTGTCCGATATGACTAAGCACTGGAGGACATAAATTACAAAACAAAACAAAAAATGAATTTCCTCTCCAATGTGATGGCTATCATTTCAGAAATGAAAAGCAACTGACGATTTTTCTGTTTGTTTACATTTTATTCTCCTTCGGTGTTCAGTTAATCTAGTTCTTAAATTTCTCTTTTTCAAACCAATATAAAATTTGTCACAATCCTCACAATCTATCCTATATATGCCTGATTTTTGTTCTGATGCAATTGTGTTTTTTAAAGGAATATTTAACAACTTCTTGAGTGAATATTTGTTTTGTGGTGCTAGTTTGATGTCATAATCTTTAAATATTCATTCAAACTTAAGAAATTCCCAAGCGTGGAACATAAATGTTTCATATTTCCAGTTTTTATCCATCTTTTGAGGAGTAGTGATCTGTTTTAATTTAAGACCTGAAGCTTTCCTGGCGATGAATATGCTCAAGTTCTTCTTGGGAAGCAAGCCAAATGAAAAGACGACTAGAAATCGACGTTTTGGGGGTGTGCATCTCTTCCATCATCAGGATATTTATTAAATGTTATAACCACAAATGTATCACTGGATATAACACAAATATAGTTCCAATAGATCATTTTTTGGTTGAATTTGTATTAAAGCCATTTTTCTTTGCTGATTTTAATATATATGTAAATTCCTCATTATATTGTTTTGGATCTAGATGTGTAGTGTTTAACGCCCCCTTTTACTACATACGGCACCGCAGCCAGTGACACTGATGATACATGAGATGAAGATGGAGCACCGGGGAATGAGATGGCGGGGGAAACCGGAGGTCCCGGAGAAATCCCGCCCCAACGCCGTGTTGTCCACCACAAATCTCACTTTGCGGTCGCCTGGAATCGAACCCGAGCCGCCTTGGTGAGAGCCAAGCAGTCTAACCAATGAGCCACGGCGTGGCCTTTTGGATCTAGAGGTATGCTGTTCAATCTGTGAATCAAGCTTCTAAGAGTTGCTAGTTTATGTGAAAAAGGACTGAAACTATTCTGTCTTATGTACGAAGGCTGTTCAATAAAGAATGAGCATAATTTTTTTTATGGTCATAATTTTGCGCACTAAAATTCAATATTCTGTTAGCTTAATGTGAAACAAACACGTCGTAGTAGTTTCATTGTTGGTAATACTGGATCCCGCCTGTGAGAACCAGGCAAGTTCAGACTTGTTCAGCATCGCCTACCGCTGCAATGGAGGTAACATCCAGTTAAAGTTGATGTTAGAGGAAGAACCGGTGCTTCTTTCAAACGTAATCACTGCTGACGAAACTTGGCTACATCATTTTGATCCTGAGAGCAAACAGCAAAGCTCAGTGTGGAAATCTCCTTTATCACCAACCCCCAAAAACCAAAAGTGTTTGCTTCTGCTGAGAAAGTTATGGTCATCTCATTCTTTGATATTCATGGAATGGTTTATTAGCATGTTGTACCTGCACACACATCAGTAACTGGACAATAATACAGAGATGTCCTGAAAACATTGCAAGTCCATATCAGGCGCAAAAGAGCACATTTCCGTGAATCAGGCTGGATGCTGCACCACGATAATGCGTGGCCGCAGATTGCCAATGTTGTTGCTGAATATCATGCAAAAATCAACGTGAAGTACATCCCTCACCCAACCTAAAGTTTGGATTTAGTCCCATGTGACATTTTTCCATTCCCTAACTTGAAGAAATGTCTTCGTGGGAGGCATTATCCATCATCAGAAGCAGTGATGAAGGCTGCGGAGGCGATTTTGAAGGATCTCTCAAAAAATTGTTTCCAGCATGTCTTTGAAAACTGACAGAAACGCTGAGACAAATGCATCGCATTCAGGGGAGACTATTTTGAGAAGGACCACCAAAATTATGAGGATGAGAGTTACGTTGTCAAAAAAATTTGTGATCGTTCTTTATTGAACAGCCATCGTAATTATCCATGTGAGTTGATTTTATGTAGATTCCAATTTTATATTAACATTTTGTCATATAATCACTAATAATTAAGTAATTAACATTAATTAATTAATTAATTAATTAATTAATGTCATATAATCATTTAATTATTATTACATCAGTACCAGATGTTATCATTAAAAAAGTTATACATCTAAGAGCTAAGCCACTAGTCAGTCTCTATAATTCATCATTGCTATCGGGTGTATTTCCAGATAAGTTCGGGCCCAAATGACCTCGTTGTCGACTGGCCCTAAAACACCACTAATCCTAATTCAGATAAGTTAAAATATCAAAATTAAGCTCACGTTGTACATATTTTAAGAATAAGTAGAATGCTGAAAATAAATGCAAAAATGGCATATTATTATGATGATGGAACAATGACATTTTAATAATTTCTTGCAATACACAATTGCACTTAATACTTGTTAAAGCTTTAACAAGATCAATTCTAATCCCACTAGATCTCTTCTAAGATGGCTATTCAGATACATTATTTGGTGTAGTGTGTACAATATTACATAGTGATTACTGCATTAAACAATATAGAACAAACTGAATTTATGGAATCTCAGATCTTATTTTTAATTTGCTGTTAAAAACTATGAGATTCTTTATCACTAATGTAGTTATACACTGATGAGTAAGGTTAAGAGAACCTAGTTCTTCAAAATATCATTGCCATTTAAAGAAAAACTTTATAAAAGTTCATATCCAAGCATGTTGCACAAAGATTTTAATTTAAGCCCACAGATTATATGTAAAAACATATAATGCCAATTATAAACAAAGAAATTCTACAGAAATCAAAGAGAATTGAATTCTGTACAAATCCACAGCCACAGTTTTGGTATATCTGAAAATTCACATACTTGGGTTAGAATGACACAGCGAAGCATGTAATACACAAGGCAAACAGTATATCATTATCAAAAACAGATGCTACCACCAAACATTGCAAATACATCCTTATAAACAATATATTTTAGATTACTTAATCCAGGAAGAGTACTGTGGCTGAAATGCAAAAATGTTTCATTTAAAATGTAGTCTGAGATGGAAGAATTTTTTTTTGAAAGTCTTCGTGTATAAGTTTGTTGTACACATGATAGTACAAACAGCAGGAGAATTAAAGATATTTAACAACATGCAAAGAGATATTTATATAAAGCTAATAAGCAATTGTTTAAGTATTTCTGTCTCTGATGACAGCTAATTATATGGACTAAATTAACCCCACCTCCAGAACAAAGCTTAAATATTGAAGAAATCACTTAATAATATTAATGGTGTTTAATTTTGACTTACTGTTGTTTTATATTATCTCATGTAAATCAAATGAAAAAAAAAAAATAGCTGTAATTTAGGAAAGCTAGTTTTGCAGTAATTTAAACTGGAAACTACTTACCTTACATGGACTGTTATATATGACTCAAATATTTTAAATTTAAAACTTCTAACACAAAGCCAACGAATACATCCAATCAACTGCCTAAAATAACTTCAATTTTCCTGAAAATTTAGAACATACTGGTCACAACACTCCTCAAAGTTTTTGTTAATTTTCCACTGATATTGAAACGAAACTCAAACTTTAAGCAATATCTGATAAGCCACAATAAATTGCTGTATAGGTGAGAAAGAAAGCTTTGTTCTACATTAATAATTTATCTGAAGATCACTGCACATCACCAAAACAATAAACACAAAATTTCTAATCATGCCGCACTTTTGATTTCTGCCATCGTGTTCCTGGTGGCCTGAGAAGATGAGGTAGCTTAAAAAAAAAGCAGAAAAACATTGTTTTTGCATTAATAATTAAGTAACAAGGTTGATGAAACTAAAGCTTTTTCATGTATGTGGTACATAATCTAAAGAATTTAATTACAAATGAAAGTGTATGAAGGTAGAATTCAGGTTACGTTATGATATTAATTTTCGATATTTAGCTATATGCTAACATTTTACTTATCAATATGTCTTTGTAAAAGTCCATTTCCTTCCTTCTTGCTGCTCATATGCCATCACAGGCCTTACAAATCCTGCGAATCTTACAAATCGTTGACCAGTTTTCACGTTTAATTTGGCCTTGCTTAGACACCATTAACACCGACAGATTTTAAAGTTGGGTGAAGAGAGACATCTGTTGACACCGACAGATTTTAAAGTTGATGTGCAGCGCTCAATCTTTCGGACGAAAGTACAGAACACAGAAGCTTATGCTGTTGAATGAAGGCACTGAACATATTTCAACATTCTGTTTTGTCATTTGAGTCCTCCTGTCAATTACAGTCAAATTATATTTACTGAAATATATTTCAGCATCTACACTGTTGGTAACATACCAAATACATTGCAGAGCTACTCAGGAAACTCTGGGTTTTTGAGCTTAACAGCCAACATGCGTTACATGCAGTGATGCAAAGCCACATAATTTTGAAAAGCAGATATAGCCACACCTATAAAATGCACTTATTGTTTCATTCCATTGAACAGATAAGGAATTATGGACTGTCAGAAGAAATAATGCTTAGATGTGTAAGCATTTTAATTAGACCTATTAACGACTCAAACAGTTCCAGCACTTCCACAGCATAATTAACACCACAAACAGCAGTAATAGTTCTGAGTGTAACCTTTCATTGATTTACTTATGTGACACACATTCAGTTGTATGCCATAGCCTGAGAGGTTTACACTATGCAGAGAGCACCAATTGCCATCTTAGTACATATATAGCTTAAAGTCTTACCAAGTTAAAGTAAGCCATGTACCAAAACAGTTGCCATACCAAGTAAATTATACTTCACAGTCAGATAATTACATGAATTTTTGTACTGTTGTAAGATGTACTTTGCATTAAAATTTATTTTTAAAACAGCTTATTTTCTTTTTCAGCATTTATTACTGTGCTTATACATGTCATTAAAGCATTTACAAATTTAAAGCTGTAATATTCCTGTGTTTCAAAGACAAAGTTAAGCTTAGGACAATTTTAAAAGAATGATACAGTTTTTATGTACTTAATATCAATCTTAGATTCATTGAACTGTATTTTTCATTCAAAATATTATCATTTATACTGCATGTGTGAATGATATTCCAATCAAAGTGATTAGAAGTATATAAAACAGTGTCTCTTATTCAATGCATGTCTTTGCCTCATGTACTAATTTGTGAGGTTTTACTAATATCATTAATCAATCACAAATAACCGGTTTTTTCTTTGAATATTCTTATGTAAACTTGTGCCTAAAATGATGTATGTACTATAGAGCTTTTGAAATTCTTAGTAAATATAAGCTATTAACAGAGCTTCTTTGTTTTGTATTTAAAGAGATAGTGCTATTTTTTTGTACATAGTTGTTTGTATCTTCACTTACAATTTATATATACATTTCTTTAATGTTTTTCGTTTTCTGTTGTTTTTTCATTTTGACACTTTCCCTCCAGGGAATGTTTCAACATTATTCTGTGTACAAAGAAATTGCATTACTCATGACCTTGTGATATCCTCTCCTGTTTTCCTGTACCTGTAGAATGAATTGATTTAGTGTAAGGTTTTCTTGTAATTATCACAGTAACAAGCTTAGGAATTCACACTCCAGGGAAAGGAAGTACAGGTGTTAGGTATAACCTCGACAGCATCTTGAGTAATCTCACACTGTCAAAGTTGCAATTCTTTCTTAAAGATCTACTTACTCATTTATTACATGAATATAAAAGCTATAATGCTTAGTATCAACAGCAAAAAGTTCAAGTTTGAAAGTGGCTTCTGAGACCCTTTTTTTTCCAAATTTAATTGGTCAACTTCTTTCGAAGGCACATCTCACACATTAATGAATAATTTACGCACATTTACTCAGCATATTTAGCGCGTATTATGTTAATATGTGATAAATGATTTGTGTCGTAAATTATTTGTTGGAGCACGAGATTAGACTTCGAAAGATGGATTCAATCTTTTGCTGAACTTGGTTGGAAAAGGGGGGGGGGGGGTGGCGAATATACCATAGCTCTTTCGAAATAGAAGCTCACTGCATTTTCGACGACATGTTGGCTAGTTCATTTAGCTGGCATCGAAAGGTACAGGAGGAGCGCCCTATGCGTCTTCAGTTTTTAACAGTTGAGAATCTGGTCTTATTCTGTGCTTTAGGCTAATACTCATTGATCTTGTTTTATTGTATTTTGATCGTAAATAGGATCTTGTATTTCATGTCCTGTCATCTTACTTTTATATTATTCATTTCAAATGTAAATATTTAAAAACTAAAATTAAGCTTTTAATCTGTGCGTGAATCACACCATAGAATAACTATATGCAATGTATGATTGAGGGAATGAATAAATCTATCTATCCATACGTCCTTGCAGGCCTTTCAAATCTTTACAATTTCACAGATCGATGAAAACTTTATTCAGAATGAATTATGCTTGGCTTCCATACCTTAAAGCTTATATGGCAATTTCCAGCTTTAAAATGTTGTTCAAAGATGTCCAGGTTAGCCAACGTAGTGTCTTATTCATATCGTACATTGAGCTCGAATAAGGTACAAAATAGGCCAATAATATTACAGAAATATCTGCATATGCAACAAAATAATACAGTAACTCTTAAATTTTGAACTTAACAGAGTTTTTCCTATATTAGTATGCAACACGGCAACCAAAATAATTATATCGGCGATATAATTAACATCCGGTTGTCATCGTACATGCAGCGCTCGAAATGTATCTTTGGTCCTGCCTGTTTCGCGAAGCTTTATGCTGCACCGGAATTTCCCTTCTCACCTGACAGAGCATGGAGGAAAAGCTATATCAATCATATCTCCGGAGATGTCAGCACATGCAAATAAACTAAACATTTATAAAGGCACCATTTATTGTTTTAGGAAAGCGATTTTAAATAAGCGTAAACATTTATTAATAAAGATATATGTCATTCTATATAAAATAGAAACTAGTTGCTGAAATATTGAGTTTTTTTTATTGAAAAATTTATAAAATATTTAAGTATATTCAGCAACAAGGCGATGTTAAGTATTACTACTGCTGCTTCGTGTGTACAAGCTGTATGACACTTAAACTTCACTTACGGAATTTTTGGAAAGGACTTGCAATGGCAAGGCCTTCATTAATAAACTAATTTCACCTTGGGCACTCTTAGAGAATAGGGTAGAAATGAGCAAACCAATATGTCGGTAATGCAGTGAGCTTCTATTTCGACCTATCTATGGTACATGTGTTCTCCCTCAACCCTTCCCTAACGTGTTCAGCGACTGATTGTATAGAGTATCTTTCGAAGCCTAATCTCGTGCTCCAATGAATAATTTACGGCACAATTCATTTAGCACATGTTAGCATAATACGCTTAAATGTGCGTAAACTATTCATCACTTTTCGAGATGTGACTTCGAAAGGAAAAAAAAAAAGGTCTCAGAAGCCACTCCCGAACTTCATCTTTTTCCTGTTGCTACTAAACTTTTATATTCATGTAATAAATGAATAAGCAGGTCTTTAAGAAACAAGTGCAACTTTGACAGAGTGAGATTACTCAAGATGCTGTCGAGGTTATACCTAACACCTGTACTGCCTTTCCCTGAAGTGTGAATTCCTAAGCCTGTTGCTGTGATAATTACAAGAAAACCTGACACTAAATCTATGCATTCTACAGGTACAGGAAAACAGGAAAGGATATCACAAGGTCATGAATAATGCAATTTCTTTGTACACAGAATAATGTTGAAACATTTCCTGGAAGGAAAGTGGCAAAAAGAAAAAACAACAAAAAACGAAAAACATTAAAGAAATGTATTTATTGTGACTTGTGGGTTCGTGAAATGAAAAGTCCAATTTCACCACTCGAAACTGTTCTTTATTTCCACCGACTTACAGTTTAACACTTACCATTTACATCAAATTACGTAATGCACACAATTAAAATTCACCAGTTCGTCCGTTACAACTTCACTTGTACTCGCGATTACGTCAACTCCGATGCTCATACACAGTTACGTACAGTCTTCCGTTGCACATTACGTCAACTCCGATGCTCATACACAGTTACGTACAGTCTTCCGTTGCACAATCTTCTCGTTCAAACACGTCACTAACACTTACACCAAGAACTGTGTCTGTCTCCTCACTCACTGACTAACTGACTTCACTTCGCTCCGGCAGTCCCTTTTTATAGGAATATCGCCGCCTTCTGGCTTCCACAGTAAGGTTCCAGTAGATGAAGGATCCCGTAATTTCCAGAACACAGGTAGAAGAGAAACAGACCGCACAATCATGTTTTTTCCCCCAGCCATCTCTGTCACCACTATAAGACGGTCGAGGGGGAGGCGTGGCCAACACGGACCTTCCCTGTCTTCCGCTCTCAGCTGCTTCCATAGGGTGTTCCAACGCCCGGGTGACAATATGTAAGTGAAGATACAAACAACTATGTACAAAAAAATAGCACTATCTTCACAGATCTAGGTTTCTTTGATCACTGGGCACAAATACTACAAATTAAGACTCAAGTATGCACAAATACTACAAATTAAGACTCGAGTATCTAAAAGAATGGATAGACCAATTACTATTTCTAAAAGAAATTAGTAAAAATAATATTGTACAGTTTAATACTTTATTGGAAAAGGAAACATGGGATAATGTCTTTGATGAAATTGATGTTAACTTAGAATGTGGGAACTTCCTAACCAAATTTCTGTATTGGTTTGATATAGCTCTTCCTTTAGAAAAGAAATGCCTTAAATCACAAAAAAAGAAAGGGTGCATAACAAAGGGAATAATTACATCCAGCAATAGGCTACGGTTTTTGTCCAGGCTAAAAAAACATGGACAAGTAAATAATGAGACCAAAGAGTATATCAATAGGTACCGAAAGATCTATAAAACCATTATAACTCAAACCAAAAGAAGGGAAAATGAAAGATTTATACTAAACTCTAACAATACAACAAAGGCCCTTTGGACATTAGTTAACCAAGAAACTGTAAAATCTGCCCCAAAAATCAATATTAATGAATTAAATATCAATAATAATATCATAAATCCAGAGGATATTGCAAAGTCTTTTAATGCTTATTTCACAGACATTGCAGAAAACTCAGTAGCTCAAAAATTAACCATATAGGGTGTCAGGAGAATGGTGACAACATAAAGCAATGCAGTCAATCAATTTTTACATTGCCTGTTACGGAATTGGAATTAGAAGGTGTACTCCAGGGTATGAAGGCCAAATATTCATCTGGAGTTGATGAAGTACCAGATGTTATCATTAAAAAAGTTAAACATCAAATAGCTAAGCCCCTAGTCAGTCTCTATAATGCATCATTGCAATCGGGTGTATTTCCAGATAAGTTAATAGTATCAAAAATTAAGCCACTTTATAAAAAAGGGGAGAAGAATAAAAGAGAAAATTACAGACCAATATCAATCGTATCATCATTTTCTAAAATATTTGAAAAACTGGTTCATAATAGAATGATATCATTCATCTCAAAATACAATATTCTTTCAGAGGTCCAAAACGAATTTAGAAAAAACAGATCTACCATAACAGCCATGGACAGTTTAATAAATAAAATTCAAGAAGCTATTGATAAAAAATTAGTAGTTGTGGGTTTATTTTTAGACTTAACAAAAGCATACAATGTTTTAGATCATGAAATACTACTCAGGAAATTAAATAAATATGGTTTTAGGGGTATTATGAATAATTGGGTTAAATCCTATTTAAGCGATAGAAAACAGTTTGTAGAACTTCAATTTGAAAATAAAGGAAAATTAAATACAGTTCAGTCCAAAGTGAGAGAAGTTAGGCGAGGAGCTCCACAAGGATCCGCCCTGGGCCCCTTCTTATTTTCGTTGTACATAAATGATTTGCCAACTGCCATTAATTCCACAGATGTTATTTTATTTGCACGTGACACTAACATCCTAATAAAAGGAAACAATCAAGAAAGCGTACAGACCAAACTCAATGATACTCACCTCCAATAGTATTTGATAATACAGCCATTAGCTACAATAATGAAACACAATTTTTGGGATTACATATGAATGAGAACATGAAATGGACCACACATATTCAACATTTAATAAATAAACTGAGTTCCATTTGTTATTTGCTTAAACATTTGAAAAGCTTAATAAATTTAGCAGCATTGAGAAATATATATTATGGTTACTTTCACAGTCAGTTACAATATGGGATAGTGTTCTGGGGGGAAAAGGCAGATAGAGTCTTTAAACTTCAAAAAAGAGCAATAAGGATACTAAGTGGGGTGGATAACAGAACATCTTGCAGGCCATTATTCAAAAAACATCAAATATTACCTCTAGCATGTATGTATATTTTGGAATTAGTGATCCATGTAAAACAAAATAAACTACAACTACAAAAATGCCAATATTCACAAATACAACACACGTCAGAAAGATGACTTTCACATTCAAAGTTGCAGAACAGAAATCTTCAGGTCTAGTGCTATCAATAAAGGTTAAAGATTATACAACAGTATAAAAATTATATGTGGTTGGTTTATTGACACTCGTCACTTCCTTTTTCATATATTTATGAGAGACTAGTTTCAAAGGCCCTGGCCTCCATTTTCAATCTCTTATGGAGGCCAGGGCCTTTGAAACTAGTCTCTCATAAATATATGAAAATGTAAGTGACGAGTGTCAATAAACCAACCACAAATAATTTTTATATTAATTTTGACGTCACTGTTACTAAATTCCTCCAAACACACAACATTATACAACAGACTACCAGAAAATATTAAACACATGAAGAGCCTTATACATTTTAAAAAGGGAGTAAAACTCTTTTTACTGCAACATTAATTTTATTCTGTAAATGAGTTTTTAAATGTTAATTAGTTTTAAGTGATTGTAAATAATGACAATAGCCATTAATGTAATTTTTATACTATGACGTGTCTGATATCAATCAAAAGGACAAAATAAGTTAAACTGAATTAAATTATGAAGTAGAGTAAACTCCACATTTGTGAACAATTACTTTTATATAGCATTTCTCTATGGTTTTTTATAGTTTATATTTATTTTATTTTTCAATTTTACACTTTAGTTGGATCCTCTGTTACAGTTTTTAGTCTTATGTAACTTTTTACATTTATCTTTGTATCTTGAACTGACGTGTGCTATAACATATGTATTATGTTCCAAAGGATGAAATAAATACAATACAATACATCACCAATACATGCCCATTGCTAAATGTCCCCAGTAATACTTCTTGTACTACACATACTGTTAAATGTCAGTATTCTATGAAAAAGTAAATCATAATTACTTTTAGAGTAAAAACTAGACACAAATCTACATTTACATAGAATAAGTTCATTGCAGATAATAGTTCAATATGGTTTGTTTCACTACAATTTCTAAAATGTAATGGAATAAATTGTTTTTCAACAATGCTAACATTACATGATTTCAACTAATTTTGGATGGTGTGGTGTTGTTACACAGTTGTTAAGGTGTGTTTTACATACCTGAAAATGTAATTTGCCTTCTACTGAATAAATGCCACAACCCTTTGCCACCTGATTATAGCTACCTTCTTTCAAGTCACTATTTAGTTTCAATTTAGTTGTGTTAGCATGTAGCACCAGAACTCAAAGGCAGCGATATACTCTATACTGAATGCCCAGTTATGTATTATTTCAATTGTCAGCTTACTTTTATTTTTAGTACAAAGCAGTGTAATACAAGAACATCATATTTTAGGCACTTTCATTATACTTTGTTATTAGCTATAGCCAATAATTAAAAAAACTATTATTATGTGTTTCAAATGGGATGATGTTTGTCCTTGAGCACTGCTAGATGAGCAACCAATTGGAGTACTGCGCTCAAATGAGCCCGGGGTCCATGGAGCTTAGAGTTACCCAACATTCGTTTTTTAGGATAAGGGAAAACTCCGGAAAAAACCTTATCTTGGTAACTTACCCTGACCGAGATTCGAACTCGGGACCTCCTGAACACAACGCAGACATGCTACCGAGGCGGGCTACTGCAGTGTTGTCATATTGCATTCCCCCTATGAGGTGTGTGACGAGCGCCAAACTAATCAATCTCTAATAAATACTATTTGAGCTAAGACAAAAATTCGGATTTTGCAAGAACTGATCCATGAAGAAGGAGAGAGTAATATATTTAACATAACAGTAAAAACCCTTAGCCCAAACAGTTTTCCTAATACAAATAAATAAATTAGATACCATTATATTATAACAATGCATTGCGACGTAAGCAATGTAATGAATAGCATTATTGATTGGCATGTATGCGTGAAAGTATATTTGAAATTACTCAGAACTGAAACGTAAACATTTGACATGACGTGATAAAAGAAATATGTACTTTGAATAAGCCAGGGTGTTTGCTAAATTCGATGAGAGGAAACAATAGACTTACTGCTGGTCCGGCAGAACGTGTCTGATCACATTATATCTTTGTTTATGAATGGTTTGTAATCTCTATTTACTCTAGAGTGTTCAACACAGTTACTCTTGCATGAAAAATTGTATTAGCTGGATAAATGAGACGCGATCCACCCTCCAGCCTTACTACTGCTAGAGCAATCCAAAAGAGTTAATGTGGGCTCAAATTATGTTGCAAACAGAAATAATATTTTTAAACTGACTGACGTTGAACGACTTATTGACAGACAAATTGACTAGGAACACAACAAGACTGGGATAACTGCATGAGACATCAGATATACTAAAAGAAGACGACTTTTGAAAAGAAGTAGCATATAACAAAATTTTCTGAACCTATCATCATAAATTTGTAGTACTCAGACGATGAGAACAGTAACAATGATGAATTATCTCTTAACGTAAGTAACATTCACAACTATACAGATGCACCGCTGGCATTTTCATTGGTTTAAAAAAATAAGTAATTCATAAACTATAATTAATTTCAAACTAAATATTTAAACCATTTGCATAATATACGAATATCCATGTTGCAATTGTGATTTCAACAATTACATTATTATAAAACTTTGGAAAATTCAGTTTGCGTTCCCTAATGTCTAGCACCAAGAACACTCAAGTGTGCGAGAGAGAGGGAAATTTAAAAATTGTGAGGATAACAAGGTCGCAGTGCTGAGTGTGCTAATGCATCAGATTCGCTACAGGCAAGAACTCTTCCCATTTGAAACACATAATAGTAGATGAATTTTAACACTCCGTGACCCACAGTTTTATGTTTTGAGGGACTAGTTTAAACCTCTAAGGTCCAGAACTTCTGCTGTTGTTATTGTCAGCTGTCTTCCTCAGATGGAGGAACTACGAATTTCTTTATCTAATTATTAACTGGTAGGATTTCAAAGTAGATTACTCTGTCCTTATTTTTCAATATTAAGATGTTCTCCCACATCAGTTTGGTTTGGTTTATCACTCCTTTTAACATTTTTGGATTTGAGCGAAAGACTTGGTTTTCGTTCCAATGTTAACAATGTTAACATGAAAACAATTATTAAGAGGTGATAAACCAAAACAAAATGACAATGTGGGAGAATATCTTAATATGGAGAAATAAGTAGAGAGTATTGAACTTTGAAATCTCACCAGCTGATAATTCGATAAAGAAGTTCTTAGTTCCACCATCAGAGAACAAGGAGCAGAGGACATTAACAGATAATAGTTGGATAAAAGTTGATAATGAATGCAAAGGCTTATATATATAATTATAGGGGCAAAAATATTTGAATATTTGTGGAAGAACTAAAAAGAGCCAGTTTTCTGAAGAAGATTAATGTGGGAATAAAAATTTTATGTTGGAGAAGATGAATACAATCAGGTGCTCATGACATTAGGTGTGAAATTGAAAAGTGATAGGGCATATTTGAAAGGTGCAGGGAAAAGAACCAGGTAAGTCACTTTTTTCTCATAATGAGTTTGACATGTCATTGGATACTCCAAGGTATTCAACAGGAAAAGAACTGGTTAGTCATGGGGTTTTTATTTATAATTTTTCGCGTACAGGAGAAGAACCAAGTAAGTTGATTTTTCCTGGGAAAGAACCAGTTAAGTCATCTTTTTGCCAACAGAGACAGTGTGATAGTGATGTATCCCACCATTAACTCTTTGCTGCATTTCAGAGACAGCCTGTCAAGGAAATTTGCGCCTCATCCGACCACACACGTCTGTTGAACTGGAGTGAGTGAGTGAGTGAGTGTGTGGTGTTTTAGGTCATGTCGACAGCGAGGTCATTTGGGCCCTGATGAACTGGAGAGCTACCTATAATGGAGGCATGGTATCCAGTATTATGAGAAAGCCTGAGAAAGGTGCTTCAATACATGAGGCCAGAAGAATTTGTGCTGCGTTCTTTGGCTTATTAAGGTAATTGTAGTAAAAACATTACCCTACCCTTAAACTTTTCTGATAATACTGCTTATATTATGCAATATACATAATACATTTCTCCATTTTCCTCAGGCGCTCTCCACATATCGAAAGCTAAGTACCAGGATATAATGAAGATGAAGTTCTAATGTGAAGTAGCAGTATACTTTTTCCAGGAACTGGCACATGACCAAATAATCTCTGATTTTTTTTTTTAAATTATATCTTCCAACGTTAAGTCATATCGGATGTTGAATGGAATGGGTGAAGTGATGCTCAAATGAGCCCATTGTCCATGGAGCTTAGAGTTACCTAGCCTAACTAACATTCGTCTTTTAGGATAAGAGAAAACCCCGGGTAAAACCTTATCCAGGTAATTCGCCCTGACCCAGATTCGACCTCGGGATCTCTTAAACGTGAGGCAAACACGCTACCGTCTACGTTACTGAGGCGGCAAATAATCTCTGAGATAATGATGATGATGATTGGTTTGGCAACATTATATTCATAAATTTGTAAAACTATATTCCTAATATATCTTTGGGTAAATTAGGAATAAAAAAATTGGATAATAGATAAACATTTCCCGCCCCTACACATTAATGCTTTCATGTTCACGTCGGGACCTATAATGTCATTTTCTCTACGCCAGGTGCCCTTTAGTTCTCTTTTGTTCGGTGTGTTAATGGGACGCCCATTGGACATGTAGTAGTGGACTAGTGTGACATAGATGCTTTCCACATACAATACGTACTTCAAAAGTGTGAAAGTAATTAGCAGATCCGACTGGCTCAGCAGCCCAATCCGCCCCAAAAATTCCTCAATTAGGTACTGATTTCCAATCATTAACAGGCTTAAGGCTTAAGGCTTTTTATTTGTAACTTATTTGCCTGGTGCCGGTACATTGGACCCGGCTTACAGGCTCTAAATTTACATGGGTTTATAATTCTGGGAATGGCCTCTTTATTGTCTTTGGGGTTCTTCTAAAACCCATACAGCGACCTGTTCTGAGGCCGCCGAGAACCAGTTTTATCACGTTATTTGTCTCTGTCTTTCTTTTTCTTGTTTTTATATTTACATATTTACACTGCGCTTATCTTGCGCACGCACACACACACACACACACACACACACACACACACACACACACACACACACACACACACACACACACACACACACACACACACACACACACACACACACACACACACACCTGGGCATACCACGTACGTCCCAATATCATACGCACTACACTGTACAGACTTGGTTATGTACAATATTTACAAGGTTCGCAGTTAGGCTGTGCGGCAGCGGGTAGCTGACTCCTGGGCTGCCGATGATGGCGGCCTCTGCCGGGGAACGTGGCCTGAGCCAGGAAGGGCTGGGCGCGCATAATTTTGCAGTCGTTGTTTTTTTTTTATTTTTTTTCTTCAATATGCTTTGATTCTGGCGTGTTTTCGGTGCTTGGGTTCGCCTTTCCCAATATTGTGTATGGTGGGGTTTTGATGGTGTCGGATGCGCGCCCAGATGGAAGAGGCACGTTTGTTGATGGCCTCGTAGATATAAGGGACGTGGGTTTCTTGGTGAATGGTGGCAGTTGTTGTTCGGATAGGAGCAGACAGGATTTTGCGTAGGGATAAGCTTTGTAGGGTTTGGAGATACTTTAGGGCGGTTTTGGAGGCGTTGGCCCAGACCACGCAGGCGTACAGGACCACGGATAAAATAAAGGATCTATATAGGATGATCTTCGAGCGCAGCTTTAGCTGTTTGCTCCTAAATATGGAGGCGCACATCTTTAATCGCTGCCGCCCTTTATTGGCGCTATCTCTTAGGTGGGTGGTCCAATGCATCGTGCGTGTCAACGTCACGCCGAGGTACTTGACCTGCTGACGACAATGCAATATTTGACCATCGACCGTTAGGTCCATTGCCAAAGGGCGCCGCTTTGTAAAATGTATAAGCTGGCATTTGTTCGCATTAATTTTGATTTTCCAGTCATGAAGCCATGAAAGGAAGCGGTCAATGTACCGCTGCATCTCTAAAAGTCCATAACGAGGATTTTTATGATGGGTGTATATTGCAGTGTCGTCAGCATACATTGCAACTTTGCATCTGGCGTCCACGGGGAAGTCGCTGGTGAAGAGTATATACAGGAAAGGTGACATAATAGCCCCTTGTGGTACGCCAGCCTGCATCACTCTCTCCTTTGAGGAGGAGCGACCCACTTGGACGTAGAAGCGCCTGTTTTTTAAAAAAATTATGCAGCAAGGGCAGTAAATTTGGAGGCCGGGAAACTCTCGGTGCAGCTTGTAAATCAGGCCGTTGTGCCAGCACCGATCAAATGCGGCTTCTACGTCCAAAAATAGCGCCAACGTTGAAGCCCCATTGTTAAATTGCTCGGTGACGTCATCTATTAGTCTTAAAAGTTGAAGGTCTGTTGAGTGCCCTTTTCTAAAGCCAAATTGTGAATTTGAAATGTCAAGCGTCGCAATTTGTTTTTGGAGTCGAAATAGAATTATTTTCTCGAGCAATTTACCAATAGTGGACAGGAGACTAATGGGGCGGTAATTTTGAGGTTGCCTGGTGCTTTTCCCATGCTTAGGGAGCATTATTACCTTGGCTCGTTTCCAAGTGTCAGGGAAATAATTTTGCTGCAAACAAGCGTTGAAAATTTTTGTAAGTTGCACCAGGGCTTTTCTCGGGAGATGCTTGAGTTCCTCATTTGTCACCCTGTCCGGGCCGGCGGCTTTCCCATTAGGTAGCTTCCTAATGAGCTTGTACACTTCCTGCGGCGTTGTGAGGGGCAAGTGTTGCTCATGCCTCTGTGCCACCCAGTTTTGTACCCAGGTCTGGACATCCCGTTCTAACTCGGGGTTCGTCGCTGGGTTTTCTGTAAATCTTGTTTCCAGACAGTCTGCAAAGACCTCGGCTTTCTCCTCAGAGGAGAAGTGCAGGCCGAGGTGAGTGTGTAGCGCCTCAGTGCCTGATTTAGCGCTCGAGGAGACTTTAAATGCCTTTAATAATTTCCATAAAGAATTGTCCGAATGTGTGGTATTTAACATTTTCTGCTCCCACTGCTCAATTTTGTTTAATTTAATTTGTTGCCGAATGACGTTGCGTAGCCATTTTGCTAGCACTTTGTACTCAGGCTGGCGGGTAAGCCGCCAAAGTCTCGTCAAGCGTCGCCTCCTGGCAATGAGCGGCTCCACCTCAGGGTACGTGCAAAAACTAGGCGGGCTTGTGGTGTAGCTGGTGGAATTTCTTTTGGCCGTGTGCAGCGAGGCGGTGTAGTTTTCAATGGCGACGTCGATGTCCGCCTCGCTGTAGTATGACAGCCTAGGCTGAGCCACCCCGTGCATTTCAAGGGTAAACTTGCTCCAGTTTGTTTCTGCGCGCCTCAGAGGGCCGGTCAGCCCGGCCGTGATGGCGCCACTTATATCAAAGTGCACTGGAAGATGGTCGGAGTCTAGGCTGTGATACACAGTGAAGTTGTTTGGTAATGTCGCATTTTTTGTAATGACGAAGTCCAAGATTTCAGGTTCGAAGTGCCCTGACTTGTGCCAAAAGGTGGGTTCGTGGGGGAAGTACACCTCGAGATCGTCATTTTCTGTTATAAGGTCTACGAGGAGATTTCCAGCCGCGTTTGCTCGACGTGAATACCACCAGGGGTGTCGAGCGTTGAAGTCTCCTGCTATTATAACATGCTCCTCTAAAGTGAGGATTTGCTCGAGGTCGCGTTTACAGTCGGGGGAGTTTGGGGGCCGATAGAGGGCCACCAGCATCACCGTTTTGTTATTTAATCGTGTTTTAAGAGCCGTGCACTCTAACGCTGCCAATGGTGGCAGCGTAACAGGAGCATGAGCAACTTTGTTTTTTAGTAAAATAGCTGTTCCTCCTCCCTGTCTGCCTATTCTATCAGTTCGAAATATTTGGTAACCCCTGAGCTTGAAAGTGTGCTCCTGCTTTAATTTTGTTTCACAAATGAATGCGACGTCAATTTTGTTACGCCGCAGGTAGCTTTCAAGTTCGTGCTGCTGCCTGTAGATGCCGTCGGCATTCCACAGGAGCCCGCGAGTTAGAGATGTGCCTCCCCTTAGTTGAGCCATTTACTCGAAGATGTCCGACAGAAGCCATATGAGGGCTTCTAGCTTCTCCCAGGTGCTGGTGCAGCTCTTAAATCTTGCGATAAAAGGCTGTACCTTCGGAGCAAGTTTATGTAAGTTGAGCTCTTTAAACAGAGTAAAGAGCTCTTTGAGGCCTCCTAGTTCACCAGGTGGCGCCTGGGAGGGGGGAGTTGTTGAGGGTTGGCCAGCAGGTGGCAGCACTGGTGCGCTTTGTCCCGTCATGGCGCCTGCGAAAGAGACGCCATCTCTAACCAGAGCCGGGTTGGCAATGGGTCTTGGTTGCGCACTTGGGGGTGCCCTGGCTATGGCTGCCAGTTGGCGGCGGTGGCGTTCGTTACGGAACGTCTCGCAACCTCTGTAGCTGGCAGGATGCGTCTCCCCACAGTTTGCACAGTGGGGTACAACGTCCTGCGTGGCCTTTTTCGGGCAGTCAGCTAAGCGGTGGAGGCCACCGCAGAGGACACATCGGGAGGTCATGTGGCACATTTTATATGTGTGCCCCAACTGTTGGCAGTTGAAGCACTGCGTGATGTTATGGTTCGTTTTGAGAACCTCCACGGTGACAAGTATGTGACATACCTCGCGAGCCTGTAGTAGTTTTTGATTTGTTGTGGTCCTGTCCAGGGTCACCTGGTACATTGGCAGAGGCCTGCCGCGGGAGATCACTTGCCGGACATGGACGCCGGTGTACCCCTTCGCTTCCAGATCTTCTTTGATGAGCTCGGTCTCCAAGTCCTCTGGGAGGCGCTTGATGATGTAGCGGAGGGGCTGGTCGCTCCTGGGGGTAAAGCTGTAACTCTCGACCCCGGCGTCCTTCAGCTTGTTCATGGTGGGTAGGCTGTCTTCTTTCTTGGTCAGGAACAGCTTCAGACAGCTCCTGGTGTTCTGTAGGGTATAAGACCCAGCTGGGAGAGAGACATGGAGGATCTGGAGCACCTTGGTTGCCTGCCGGGCATCGGGAATTATGATGCGCGGAGGTTTTTGGTTGTTAGTAGGCTGTGTTGCTGTAGTTCTGGTTGTTGGGGTGTGGCTGGGTGTAGGTAGGTTGGTGGCAGTGAGTGGTTCTTTAGGTTGGTTTTGTTGCCTACTTGGCCGTTGGGGCTTTGGGTTTGGTCTTCGTGGTGGTGGCAGGGTGGGGAAGTTGCTGGGGTGCTCCGTATCCTCGTCTTCCTCCGATGAGGATAGTGCCGCATAGCGGTTTCCGGTGGAGACCTGGGGTGGTAGGTGCCTTCTTTTGTTTTTCTTGGACAGCACAGGCTGCTGCCCACGCCGTTCGCCGTCAGAATCGCTGTCGCGTCCGCTGCCGCGACGATGGGGGCGCTTCCTAGCCGGGGCTGCCTGCCAGCCCTCTGCGAGCTGAACCAGGTGCCTCTTTTTAATAGAGTGTTCCTGGTAACAGCGTGCTAGTTCAATGGCTATTTTGCCGAAGTCGCGGGACTCCGGGGCCATATTTTGCAGGGTTTCCTGGAGATAAGAGATTTCCTTCTGGAGTTCTTTTACCTCTCTCTCCAGCTGGGCATACTTCCGGGCGAGCATTTCGTCCTCCAAGGCACTGTGGTCCATTGAGGCAGGAGTATTGGCTGCTGCGGCTTTGGCAAATGGCGGGACGAGGTTGGGCTGCGCCACCTGTGCAGCTGTAAACAGAGCGGGCTGGTCCCCTTGGTGCATCAGTCCACTGCCAGACGCCTGACTGGTGGCTAGTGGTGGAGCTGCCGCAGTTGCTGCTGTAGTTATAACACGTGAGTCTTCAATAAATATATATCCAGAATCATAGCATTAAAGTTGAAACATGTTATTACTTTTGTGTGTCAATGAGCACTACGGCATACTTTTGATGTATAAAATATTTGAGATTGTTTGCAGAACATTTCTAAATGCTACAACATCCATATTCTTTGTTTTGCTGTACAGTTTGACTATATTTATGAAATTTCACAAAAAAGAAAAGCTCAAATCCGCCGATCCTGCAGGTCAGTACTTCTTCTGACCGTTTGGGTGCACTGCATGGAGTCCTGTTCAATTGATAATGCAGTTTTCTGTGCTACCGACTGCATCGGTATGCAAATGATTAAAGCCAGTTCGAAGTTATAGTTTTGAGAGTAGGTGCCACATGGGGCGGTTTTCATGTTTCCAGTGAGAATTAACCACCTGCCACAGCAGATCAATGACATCATCAATTGTTCACGCCTACTTACAGTATTGATTAGCATTCTGGTATTGACCTTTGTCCAAAGCATGCCATCTGGCTTCGTCAGTTGGCAACAATAGTACCTCTAAATATACACTGTGTAGCAGTTGCGTTTATTCCGTCAGTAGATGGCAGAGCCATCGCTATTGGTATCTATTCTCCTCTTTATTATTATTTTGGACCTAAACCATGACTCTAGCTGATGATATTTACTTAAGGAGCTGAAGAAAATTATGAAAATATAATCACTTAGAGCGATTAGTTCACAGAATTGGAACGTGGGGGCTGTTGAAGGCGTGTCACAGTTGTTAGCATCTGAGTTATCGCGATTATAAGTAAAAGTTTGATTTTCACGAAAATTAATCAACATGAAAACAATAGAAGATAGCAACAATAAAAACCCACCATTTATCACCCTAATTAACGTATATGACAAAAACCAAGAAGCAGAACAAGAAAAATTACAACAACTCCTTGACCTTAACATGCACAATATCAACGCCATGCAATAGCCACAACGCTCAACAAAAACCCTGAAAAGGCCGAGCTTAAGACAAAAACAAACATCCGACAAATAGACTGAATCGGTGAAAGACCCAGAGGACCGATGGATGATTGCCCGCTGGACGATGAGGCCCCTGTCATACCCTAGACTCAAAACATGAAGAGATACTCTACACCCACCCAACACTCCATCCTCACAACGCATCTCCATTCCACCCCACGATGTGCTGACACCTAAACTCAACCCCAAAAACTCCTGCCCCACACTCATACAAAACAAACTCGCGGCTGAAGAGGGAATATCCCTAGACAGCCTTGGCACGTAAGTGCCTAAATTCCATTTCTTATCTTCTCTTACAACACTGTAACAACAGAATTATATAACCAAAATATCAAGAGCCAGCCATCAGTGAAATATTTAGGAATAACTATACACCAAAAGCTGTCCACAACTAAACATTACACAAACCTAATCAAGAAAGCCAGAGTAGTCCACGCCACACTAAATTTCCTCTCCAGGATCAACAAACATGCCATAGCACCCAAAATCCTGAAAAGATTATATAAAACTCTAATACGACCAATAATAACATACGCCGCAGTCGCCATGTTTCCCCAGACAACTTAAGAAACACTAGAGAAGATCAGGGCATTTGAGCGCAGATGTCTCATCACATGTTTCAGATTACTAAAAAGCCACAGAAACTCAACAGTCCATCAAACCACCCAGACAGAAACCACTGACCAACACATTAAGAGAGGAATGCTGAAATACATAGATGCAGCACACAACAGACCCTACAGAAGGAAACTGATACAGAGCTCTCAAAAAATGAAGCAAAACCAAACACACAGACAGGCACAATCCACTACTAAAACTAATATCCCTCTATGACAGAGAACAAGAACAAGAGCAACAGCAAATACAAACCCACATCCAACAACTACAACAACGAATAGCCTAACAAAATTTTAAAAACCCCAATAGAACACCAATTTAGAGCAACACAAACATGACCCAGCCAAAATCCACAATAAAAAGTGAAGAATAAGACACGTCTTCTTGGGCACACCCGAGCATGAGCGGCTTGTTGGGGCTAGTACTACCACACACAATGATCTCTTCCAGACAAGCCCAAAATAAAGAAACACTTCTGGGCTGAAGAGGGTATATCCCTAAAAAGCCTGGTACCCAGTACCTAAGTTCCGCATTTTGATTTTGATTTTGATGTGTAGTTGATCCAGCAATTAACTGTTTATCATTAAGTATGGTCTGATTATTAAAATCAGTTACATGACAGCTGTCGAGCATGGCCGGGAAGGGTAAGAGGGGAGAAAAGAGTTAGCTAGAGTGTTCAGTTGCGTTTTGTATAGTTATGCCCGATTTCACCAACAGATATAGCAAAGCACGCTTATTTTCTACTTTTTTATTTTTTAATATGTTTTATCCTAAGACCACCACCAAACATGTAACATACGTAACATTTTCAGAACTATTGCTACTACATATAATTTTATACAATTACTCATCCAAGAAGATGACAAACATTCGTTTTTGGAGATAACAGTACTGTGACTTTGTGGGTTCGTAGAATTAAAATTCCAAGTTACAGAAATTCAAAATGTTTTTTATTTCCGTAGAAATACACTTTGGACAATCCTCACAGCAGCAAAGTTACATCACATACACAATTACAATCTTTCAAGGTCGTTGACCACAACAATGAGCTTACTCAATTTCCACTGTTCACAACAACTCTTGTTGCAACTCCTGTTTATGACTGTCTGCTGGCGTGTCGCCTCTTGTAAATGTCTGCATTGATAATTCTAGACTGTTCTAAGACAAACAAGAACCGCAATGTTTGCTATCAATCAAGATGTCACTAGAATTTTCCATCTGTCTAACTTGTTTGTTTCAGCAGAACTTTATCTCCGTGCTATCTTTCTCTATTTTTGCAGATTCTTTATCTCCGTGATACAGTATCCTTCCGGTATCTCTCCGCGCCAAACATTTTGTGCGCGTCACCGCGATAATACATTAAACCAAATACAATGATACATTACATTCACTTTATTGTACACGGCACTTTAACAATGGACTTCAGTCTCTGGGCCCAGAGAGCTATTTCAGGACAACGGAGAGTGGAATGTCTGTTGTACTGGCCTGCCAGGGAGTTCCAAACTAGTCAATGGTATGGACAATGCCCTCTGTATTGCCATGACTCCTTAGGATGGCTGCCTTCTGTCTTCTCTTGTCTCATACTTCCTCCCAGGGATGTCCCATTTAGGGCCTAGGTACAATAGACCAAGTTTGGGACTCCATTCCCAGTTCTCTTAGTAAGAATGTATTCTATCCTAATTAAAGTGTGAAATATGACTGCAGTGAACATTTCCATATAATTTATAATATATCATATGAAGATGCACATTTCGTTTGGCCATTTCGCTTTGTGTTATACTCCATATACACAGAAACTGTTTCACCCCAGAATGAACATGCTGCTTTCTTCTTTACCTCAGGAGAAAGTACTGAGAAAGTACTTATACTATTTATTTTTATGATCGACCAAGAATGGAGTAATACAAAGTTTTAGTGTTCTAGTTACAATAGTTTCCGAAGCATTAGTAGTTTAGTCTAAATTACAGGCGATTTCCGAAATGTCCGAAATATTGCAATTTTAAAAACTAGTGCTTGTAGTATAAGTTTCTATACCCATTTTAACCTATCAATGACCTGTACCTATGTGAAATATTTGTCTTCACCATATCAACGAAGGGAAAAAATAATCATACCTATATAACAATTTTTATTTTCCTAAGCGTTTTCAGTAACAAGTAAACATTACAATCCTTTTCAATACAAATAACAAAAGCACAACAAATGTAAATGGATACACTTAATATGCAGTTGCCCTTACAGACATGTTTAGGATTTCATACAGATTAATAGAAAACTGCATTCTGTGGAACATTTTGAAGTTAGGAAAATGTAGAAAATATGCAATCTGAGAATCTGAGGTTAAAATTACGTAATAGCAGCTACGATAGAGGTGTAAGGTTATTCAATTAGTCATGTGACTTTTTCTGTAGTGTCGCTAGGAAAAAAGCTTTATATTATTGAAGTATGTCTATATTCATTTTAAGAGAAAAAACTAAATTTGGGATTGATGTAAGTTTTGGACCAATTTGCACAGATGTGTCTCATTAGAAAGAACTGTTGGAAAGATAAGAAATGCAAAGGTTCATTGCAGCAATCTCAATATCACTTAAAACTATGTCACGATGTGTCAGAAAGTTACAAAGAAAAAAACAAAAATTAACTAAAAGCTGAAGCTGCAGAATCCTTGTTTTTGTAACAAAAACCCTAAATGCCCCATTGTCGACTAAGAACAAATAATAAAGCACAGCTTTTTAGTAAGCATTTCCTGTTCATTCAAACAGAATTACAGCAATTAAGGCATCGTGAAAAAAATTTCACACGTAATTTTATAAAGGCATTTCTGTAAAATTTTACACAACCCATTAAGATTTATTGGTCTGCAGTTTCATTTTCAATGCTAGAAACAACACAGGAAGTCCCCAAGCAATCAATTTCATGATTCCTTGAGATACATGTAGAAACACATAAGCATGAGAAAATCAGAATTTTTTCATATATATAATCTCAGTCTGTGTAGCCTTGCTAATTAAGCGCTGGCCTTACAAGTTTATGTTGTCACCTGAACAGGGTCCTAGAGTGGTGATCTTAAGATTGGGTAAAACAACAGCTTTGTGTCAGTAGATTTACGCATATGTAAAAAATCTTACAGGAGTAAATTCCTGCTTATAAGTGGTACTGATTATGATCTTTTATGATTGTTAAAAACTGATACTATCAATAACTTAATTAGTAATCTCTCCCCAAATATTACTATTAACTAAAGAAATAAGCCTTTACACCAGAACAAAAATATCATGCGACTGCATTGAAACTGCCAAAAGATAACACTGGTAACAAAATTGTGAAATCCAGTACACAGAGTTACCTGGATAAGTTTTTTACAGGGTTTTTCCTCGTCCTTAAAGACGAATGTCGGTTAACTCTAAGCTCCATGGACCCCGATCTCATTTGAGCATCATAGTCATGTTCACTGGAAAGGCCTGGTAGCAATCCGTTTAGTACTTCGGCAGCCTTCTCCTGTATGGCATACCCTTCATATCGAAGAATTAAATGTGTAGAAGGAAATACCAAGACGAGTACCAAAATCTGTTCAGCAAGCTCATTGAAATACGGAGTCATCTCGCTGGCAGGTAACTTCGTAATTTAGAGCAAAATTCTTATTTATTTGCAGCGTTTCCCCGGTCGCTTGTTAATTTTGCAGCAACCTTAGGGAATTTCAGTCTGACTCTACACTTTCACTGTGCATCCTACACAAGGCAAGTGTGAAGGAACAATTAATTTTCATTGATTGTACCTAATAGTAGTCCAAACTATAAAGCCCGGGACTTAAGGTACTTACGGCATAGTAAGTCGTCATTAAGATAGGTGTCTCAGGTGTTTATGAGAAATCCTAAGTGGTTTACTGGGAAAAACACGAGTCAGTTGGAGAATTTAATGTAATGTTGGTACGTTGGCCATAGTAGCTCAATGTTTAAGGGCAGCTGGACTGAGACCGGAAGTTTTGTGGTTCCAATCCCGGCCATGGCATTGAATTTTTCAATCTGACTACCCTTTAATAGTGCATTTTACACAAGGCTGGTATGAAAGAACAGTTAATGTATAAAGGCTAAAATTGAGTCACACCTTTCAAAACTTGTAACTTCACTCACGTCCTTTTACAAAATCAGGAACGTTTTCGAGACTGTTGCAGTCTCATCATCAGCTGATTAGCGACTCATCACAGCTGGTTGTTGTCTGGATCTCTTGTAATTGGCTCCCTTTCTCAGAAGATTCTTTACATAAGTTCAGTAGACCACTCACTGATGGCACATCAAAATTTAGAATACTTGGGGAGGTGTCCCAGCCTATTTGACACTTAAATATAGAACAACAAATTACTCACCATGCACGCGCCATGTAAGCAGAACCCTGACTCTCTTGACTCGCCTGCCCGGAGTTACTCCAAGAGGAAAGCCAAGGCAACCACAATGCGCCCATACGGGAAAAGGGGGAAACGTGAAACAACTAAGACAAAAGCCTTGTAAGAAAGTGCAATCAGTGCAAAAGTATTATATTGGTGAAATATCTGTATGTTTAGGTGCTTTTGTAGTGTCAGCTATCAAACTAGACTACTAGGGTTAGTCCTTAAAAACTACAAAGTAATCAGTGGGAAGGAATAAGGCTTTTAAGCAATGAATTCTCCTTTAGTACAAATGAATTACCAAAACGAACCTACTGGTAATCAGAAATAATCTTCATCTTAGACTATTTCTTTCTTGGAAGTGTTGAAAACGGTGTTGTTATGATAAATTAACTTTAAAGAGAGTCGATTAATGACACTAAACAACACTTACATTTAAATTTTTCCGGAACATGGAGGGCCGGCTGAGGATAGAGCTAAAGCCTCAGAAACATGTGCCGGAAAAATTTAAAAGTAAGTGTTGTTTAGTGTCATTAATCGACTCTCTTTAAAGTTAATAAATTATCTTAGACGTTTAAATCAGTTTCTGTAATGCCAACTCTAGCTCTGTAGATAAATGTACATTTCCACTTTTTTTCTTTATTGTTTACAGCATTCATAATGGTTTCTTTTATGCTCTTCATCATGAACTTATTTTTAGATCTAGTTCCTGTATTGCACATTAAAAAGGTAAGACATGAGTTCAAATTTGGTATCAAATATTGGGTTAGAATTAGCTTGATTTGTGATTAGTGAGTTCACTTGTAGCCACAAACGCCTGCAAATACTGAACATGTCAAATAGATTACAGCACATACACTTGAAAATTGAACATTATATATTATTATGAAACATAAGGCAGGAAGAGTTATAGGTAATACTGCAGACAAGTGGCAACAAGTGGCGTTGGGATATCTGGGTTCTGACGTCATAGCTCGAGCATTGCCACCTTCCAAGGCATGCTAATGCGGAAAATACCAACATGACGCAAACAAACCAGCGATACTGTAATACGCAAATAAACAGACATAAAGATTAGTGGATCATTGCCAGAGTTATTATAATATAAGTTTTATATATTATTACTAATATTATCATAATTGTATAAAAATTTAAATGAATTTAGCACAAAGTTTTGAAACAGTCAACATTAATACGAAGCACTGTACAAATGTTGAGGATTGAGCATTTAAAACCAAATCTTCATTCGTGCTCTGATTTACAAATGGGCTAACTGGATACTTGCCCAGAGCACCAGTTTTCTGAGGTGTAGGAGAAGTTGGGATGCAAGGAAATAAGAGAAAAAAGTAATTTTAATGCAAAGTAGTTATTTAATTTTCAAGAATACATGTTAATTCCGACAATTTAAAGCACAAGGATGGAGAGCAGGCTTTACTGTGCTCTGTTCCTTGTTGTAATGCGAACTGAAGAAATGTAACTTTAAAAACTAACTTTGCAGACACTGTAAATGAGTTTGCTCAAAGAACTGAAAGAAATGCACTTTTTTGTAGTTTCAAATATTGCTGCTACATGCAAAGATTTCCAAATGCCTTTTTAGGAACTGAACAAGCCCTAAAATGTTTCCAAAACAAGTTTGATTCAGACAACACTCCTATATACAAATATAATAATTTGTAACTTAAAATACTTCACTTAACTTATAAGAAATGATGACCGTTTTCTTGCAAAATGACTAGGATCACGATTTTGTGAATATCTCATTCACATCATCAGCCTGAACCATCAACAATCTCGTTGTTAATGTTACCGTCACTATATGTCATTATGTTTATTCTAGTACTACCATATCTGAAAATGATACAAATTTAAAAACAGAATCGACTAAATTAAATTTAAAGAGAGTCGATTAATGAGCATTTGCCTACATCTTCAGTCAACACACTTCGTTGTCAAGGATGTTAATAATATTCCTTGACAACGAAGTGTGTTGACTGAAGATGTGGGCAAATGCTCATGAAATTAATTTTGCAAAAACAAGATAGAAGTATTGTCATCGGCTTCTTAAGATAAGTGAAGAGTATTTACTAAATATTTTTATTTGTGTAGTAAAAATTAGTAAGTTTAATAAAATCATCTATTAAGTCCTCATATAAATTGATTGAATTCAACCAATTTTTTAAATAAATTAAAAGTTTTTCTCTAGGAATACTAGGAAATAAGGCAGTTACATTACTATATATATAACATTTCTATGTTATTTACAGAACATTTGTATTTTCTCTACATAGTTTTAGCAACAATTTGTTCACTGTATTTAATATTTTAGTTTTTATATGTTCGTGTAAATGTAGAGAACATGTTCTAAAAATATTTATAATAAATAAAAGTAAATAACCTCTCTGCGGAGGACATAGCGCTGGGGTGGGTTTCCTCCAGGTACTCTGGTTTACCCCACCATCATTCATTCATCGTAGGTGTTGGACCGAGCCTCTAACCCTGATCTCATCTATCAGATCAATGTACTTCGGCTCCCACAGTCTGAGGGAACCCAAGCGACTCCTAACACCAGCATTGGTGAACAAGAGAGAAAAAAACCTTTCCAAAACTCTATGCCTTTGATTTTGAAAATGTTTGTATGAAATAAAGATAACTTGATGTGTGTTTGGAGGAATTTAGTAACAGTGACGTCAAAATTAATATAAAAATTATTTGTGGTTGGTTTATTGACACTCGTCACTTACTTTTTCATATATTTATGAGAGACTAGTTTCAAAGGCCCTGGCCTCCATTTTCAATCTCTTTCCAACTGGCGCCAGTTGGAAAGAGATTGAAAATGGAGGCCAGGGCCTTTGAAACTAGTCTCTCATAAATATATGAAAAAGTAAGTGACGAGTGTCAATAAACCAACCACAAATAATTTTTATATAAAGATAAATTCTTTGGGAAAATGGCATTTTTTCTTTCAATTTTGTTCTCTTTATTTTTTGTAGTAATAACAGCCATGTCAATTTGAAAAACCATGTATTAAATAAGAAAAAAGACAAAGAGTCTCTGTCTTTAAAATATCTTAAAATTTAGTTACATAACATGATAGGTTAAAAATGATAATACATAACCTTGAGTTTGTAATGTGGCAGTTATAATTACTGGCCCAGAGTCTTAAATACCTGCAATTGTAGCCTGGCTTTACTGCCACTCTGGAAGAAACTGTTGGCAACATTACTGTAAACGATGTAGCCATTTCATTTTTAGAATGTTTAGAAGAAATGACATATTTGACAAAATGTGAACTAAAATGTGCAATTACATTACATTTTACAATGTAAAATATCAAAGATTGTATTTGTTTGCATTGAACCAGTAAATATGTGTAACTTAATGTTGACACTTCTACTTGCTCATAAAGGTAAGTCAGATATCTGCCACAGATAAATGTTATCATCTTATCCCCTGACACCCACATAAAACCAGAAGGGTCGCCCTAACATGATTGCTTTGGTTTTTAACACTAGAAGGACCGCACACGTCATTTTGACAGATGTGCTACCTTAGAAGACTTATTTCTTACTGATGTTTATTTCTACACTTCCCATGTTCTATGACTTTTAATAAATACTTATGACAAACACGTCCACAAAGAATTAAGCATTTTGGACCTTTCTAAAAATTAGTACAAATAACTCCTACTAGAAGGACCGCCATCCATCATTTTGACAGGCACAGAAGTGTGTACAATAGCCTTCAGATATGTCCACATCTGCTGTTTTCCTTCCCGATTGGTTTATGGCACTCTGCAGACCCTTTGTTGATGAGTAAGAAAGATTTATTGCCCAAGTGGCACAATTCATGCTACCACTTATAAATTTATGAGCTGTTGGAGCAAAAAGCTTTCCATTGAAGTTATGGTTGAATACCTGGGAAAGTCCATTTTTCAGAAACACAATGAGCAGAAACAAATTCGCTGAAATTTTGGGGTTTATGCAATTTGATGACAAGGACACACGTTCTCAAAGACTAAGTACAGATCGCTTTGCAGCTGCTACTCCTGTCTGGAAACCTTTTATTGCCAATTCCTTGCAGTGTTACATTCCTAGTGAAAATATCATTGTGAATGAACAATTGTTTCCTTGCAAGGCTGGATGCTCTTTCATTTAATATATGAGCAATAAACCAGACAAATTTGGAATAAAGTTTTGGCTTGCATTCAAATTCAAAGTATCTGGTGAATGGTTTTCCTTACCTAGGCAAAGACTATCTGCAACCTACAGGTGCTCCTCTTGCAGAGCATGTTGTAATGCATCTTATACAGCCCTTTGTTTTTGCAGGAAGAAATATTACGTGTGACAGTTTTTCCACAACCAAATGCCTCGCAGAAAGTTTGAAGCGTAAAAGTTCAAGCATTGTGGGCACAGTAAAGAAATGTAGAAGGGAAATCCCCCAATCAGCAAAATGTGCTACAGCACCTTTGCACATAACTGTACTTTATAAGTCAGATGACATAACTCTGACATGCTATCAGGGGAAAAAGAACAAAAATGTGCTTCGTTTGAGTTCAATGCATGACACAGTTACTATAAATGAACAACATCCTAGTGTTGGATGTTAGATGTCGTTGATCAAATGGCTCAACTGTACACAGTGAAATATGGATGCAGAAGGTGGCCTATGCATGTTTTTTTTTCCAATGTCTTGGCGTTGGCAGCTATTAATTCATGGGTACTCTATAAGGAAGTAATGGGTGAAAAAGTAAGCAGACATCAGTTCATATATAACTTAGCAGAAGAGTTGCCTTCGGCATATAAATCCACAAGGGTACAAAATACACTTCCTAACATATTACCTCAGCAGAGCAATATTTGGAAGACTTGCCAAATTGGCAGATGCAGAGGGAACAATAGGAGCAAGCATTTATGTAACAAATGCAGAACGTATGTTTGTGGACCATGTTAGGCAACACTGAATACACATGTGTTAGGTGCTACGATGCTGCAGGTGGCTTTGAATGAGCAAAATCAGTTAATAAGTGTTTTGTCTACTATATACATGGTATTCAAAATTTTATGTTGAAATACATGTGTTTCCTAAGGGAAGTTGTCCATTTCACATTTGATTATCGTATATATTTGGATCAATTTTTAGGCTTAGTATGTTGATTTTACTATGTAATTCTTCATACAAAAGTAAAATTATATACTGGTAAACTGTATAAATAATATTAAATAAACTGCTACGCATTCGCATTTGTTTAATATTTTAAAAAGGGCAAATAAAACTGCACCTGTCAAAATGACCATACTTGCCTGTCCTTCTAGTGTTAAAGGATATAAATTTATATTGTTGAAGTTTAAAAATTTGTAAACTACTTAAAGTTCAACAAACTATGAGTAAATCCTGTAAAAGACAAAGCAATCATGTTGCAACACCAGAATGTTAGGTCTAAACATGAAGTACTAAACGTGAAATTGACAATGAATAGGTACACTGAGAAGTTAGAATATATTGTGGCATTTATACCTTAAGGAGGGTTAGTTTGTTTATGCCACTCAGGGATGTAGAACAGAGGTAGGTCACTCACATGAATTAGAAGTCAATTTACAAAAGATAATTCATTTAATATAACAATAATGAAAAGATTTACATACTTGTCTAAGCAGCTTGTATTGAAAGAATTATAATATTAACATGGTTATTACCTTGGTGCTACCTAGCATGTCAAGCCAACATATTATCTAGTAGGGTTGATCCAAACCTTTGGGCAGACTGTGCCCCAGCACATACATATCGTCCCCTTTCACTACTGCTGCTCTCCCTCATGTCACAGAAGGTTTAGATTAGATTAGATTTATTGTCAACCTTGGGAACTACAAGAATTCATGGTATTGTCAAAATTAATAAACATGAATACAAATAAAATAATTAATTATATACAAGTATAACAAATTACACACCCAGAAGGGATTCACGGAAAAGTATTTACAAACTCATCAACTGAGTAAAAACAATGTTGCAAGAGCAGATGTTTCACCTTGCACTTAAATGCAGTTTCTGAGCTGGTGAGTGTAATATTATCAGGTAACTTGTTATATAAGGTAATTCCAGAGTGACTTACGCTTTTGCTGAATAGTGAAGTATTATGTGTAACCATGCTCAGTTTATGCCTATTTCTAGTAAGATAATTATGTTTTCAGAGTTTGTATGAAAATAAACCAAGTGTTTTCTGACAAACATCACGACTTCTAGTATATATAGACAAGGAAGTGGCAATATATGGAGTGATTTGAATAAATTTATACAAGAATCCCTTTGTTTCTTTCCGATTATTGTTCTGATTACTCGTTTTTGAATTTTAAAGATTACATTTTCTTTATCACAGTTACCCCAAAAAATCTCTCCAAATTTTAGTAAGCTATTGAAATGAGAAAAGTATAGATTCCTCAAAGTGTTCAAATTTGCAATATTTTTTATAGTTCTGAACATAAAACAAAGCTGGCTTAGCTTAGATGCCAGTTTTTCAACATGCATGTTCCATTTCAGATGCTCGTCAATCCATATACCCAAGAATTTAGTACCAATTCATTATCTAATTTTATTTGTGGCTTATATACATTAGTATTCTGAATATGGCTGAAGGAAATGGCTACAGATTTATTCTAATTTATTATTAATCTGTTTTGTACAAACCATTCCCGCATTCTTTGGTCTAAGCTCAGTATGTCAGACTTAACATCATTGTCATTTCCCATTACGTCTATGGATGTGTCATGCGCAAACAGTACAACCTTATTTGGATGTAGATGATTTGCTAAGTCATTTATGTATAGCAAAAATAAGAAAGGGCCCAGGACTGAACCTTGAGGGACCCCACAAGTTACATGTGGGGTATGGCTTGTATGGCTTTTTATTTGCAATATTTCAACTGGTTACTCATGTTGATTTACATATGAACTAAATCAACTATTTTCTACGCCTCTTATACCAAAGCATTCTAGTTTTTCCAACATTACTTCATGATTAACTAAATCAAACGCTTTAGTAAGTCTAAAAATATTCCTATATTATGTTCTTTCTTATCTAATGAACTATACACACTCTCTAAAAAAATTAAATATAGCTGTTTCAGTAGATTTGCCTTTTGTAAAGCCATACTGCGCTAAAGATAGCAAGTTATGTTTTTTAATAAATTGTTGACATCTATTATACTGATAACAGTGTTTGAAAATACAATCAGGAATCTCATCCATTCCATGAGAAGTTTTGCTTTTCATGTTTTTCAGTATGATACTAACTTCATTAGGTGTAACCGGATAGAGATACATTGTATGAGTATTCCTAGAGACATGGTTACTTGCCCAGGGTTTTTTTTTTGTTTATCTGAAAGCTTGTTAATTATATTCACAAAGTAATCATTAAACGACTTTGCTACTTCTTTTGGATCTGAAATGAGCGCACCTTCCTCATCTCTAATGCTAGGGTTTTGCCTTTTTGGGCTAATACCTAATTCTTTATTTACTATCTGCCACATAGTTATTTGTTTATTGTCGGAGTTTTATTTAATCTTTTCTGTATGGTATTGCTTTGCATCTATCAGAACCTGGCTGTATATGTTTTTGTATAGTTTAAAACTCTCTCTGTTGGCTAAGAAATTTTAGCCTTCTAGCAGATTTCCTAATTCCTTTTGTTACCCATGTCTTACATTTGGGCTGTCCCCCTAATTTTATTCTCTTTTCTGGTATTGCAATGTCAAGGTAGTGTTTTATTATGTTAGCAAAGGTTTTAAATGCATCATTTACATGTTTTTCCTGGTACATTTTTTCCCACGTTTCATTTTTTAATAGATCCCTAAATGCATTTATATTCCTATCTCTTTAAGTACGCCCTATCCTGTATTTGCTCCTTGTATCATACTTATAAGTGTTCAAGGCAATTTCGAAGGTCTGTGCTCTGTGATCTGAGAAGCCTGTTTCAACTACTGTAACACTTCTAGCTTTAAGATGACCTTGTTTTATTAATGCTTGGTCGATAATAGTTGCTGAATAGGATGTTACTCTAGTGGGTACACTTATTACAGGTGTAAGGTTATGAAATATTAAAAATTCTTGCATAATTTTCCCTAATTTACCATAGGGTAAAATCAATGTTCCAGTCACCAATTATCACAATGGCAAGCTATCAAGAATGGTATTTAAAGATGCTATTAAAGTGTTGATATAAAGTGCTGATATAGTTTAGTATACACCTACTCAGAGGATGTGTCCATATAAAGTGAATTTGAACTGTACTCCAATTGTGGAGATGACACACAACCTCCTATATGAGCCGTCAACAGAAAATGACTCAATAATCACATCAAAAGAATTAATATTACAATTTCTAATTAACTTAACTAGGCTGTACGCTTGATATGCTACATCTGCCCCGGCAAAGAAAAATGCATGCTATAAATGCATGCGAATAATATCTCAAATAAGGAAAAATGACATGAAATACAATAATAAAAAATACAATAATATTACACAAAGTGTAAAACAAGAGTATAAAAAAAAAGTGATGTAACTGTGAGTCATAGGTAAGAAAAACTGACAGTATGGCAGGCCTAAGTACGTGGGGATTAGGGGCTCATTGGCAGGCTGTGAACTGAGGACCATTGGGTGAGAAGTACCCTCCGGTACTTGATGAAGAATATAATTCCTCCAATGTCACATGTGTTGTGCACAGAGAACAATCACTTATCCACAGGAAATACACCCGGTGAAGCTGACCGCAGAACAAGAAGTTGATAACAAGCCTGCAACTCGGAGAAATCACAAGTTTGGCTCATTGTCCTGGTGAGAGAATGTGAGAAAGAGTGTAATTTCTCCCATTTGCATTGTTTGAAATCTGCAGTGGCTAACCTGAAGTTGGGTGAGTGTCATGCAGAAAGTGTGTTTAATACACCAATAGTAGAAAAAAGGTTAAGGGCTTTAAGCTTCAAAGCAAATGGAACTATAAATAAAAAACCAGAAATTCCTGAGAAAGTTAATAGATCCATTTCGCCAAGTGTTCCTCACAGATGTGCAAATAATAGAATATCTAGACCACGAACAGTGAAGAGTGTCAAAAAAGAGTGCATTCCATGAAGAATTCAAGAAACCAACCTAATATTATTCATTGTACTTTTGTTTGTTAATGACAATGATGCTGTTAATTATCAGGATCATATCAGTGCGACCCTTGGCCGGAATTTCATCCCAAAGCATTCTTTTACATGTCAGTAAATCTGATCTGTTGACATGGGGCTCACACTTTTATGCATATCAATCTGAATCAGGTTTGAACCCAGAATTTTGAGATCATAGGCCTCGTACCTAACCCATTGAACCTCCCAGACCAACTATAAACAAACTATGATTCATATTTATTAAATTTAAAATTATAAATTCAATTAATGACACTAAACAACACTTACTTTTCAATTTTTCCATCAAAAACCTTAGCCTATAGATGGCTAGTATGAAGAAATTATGAATTTCCATCAATTAACTAAAATAATAAAAGTTAAATGATGAAGCCTGTGACTTCATTCAAGAGGTCCCGAGTTTGGACCCTGGGCTCATTTGAGCATCATTTCATCCGTTCCACTCATTGTCCGATATGACTAAACACTGGAGGACATAAATTACAAAACAAAACAAAAAATTAATTTCCTCTCCAATGTGATGGCTATCATTTCAGAAATGAAAAGCAACTGACGATTTTTCTGTTTGTTTACATTTTATTCTCCTTCAGTGTTCTGTTAATCTAGTTCTTAAATTTCTCTTTTTCAAACCAAGATAAAATTTGTCACAATCCTCACAATCTATCCTATATATGCCTGATTTTTGTTCTGATGCTATTGTGTTGTTTAAAGGAATATCTAACAACTTCTTGAGTGAATATTTGTTTTGTGGTGCTAGTTTGATGTCATAATCTTTAAATATTCATTCAAACTTAAGAAATGCCCAAGCGTGGAACATAAATGTTTCATATTTCCAGTTTTTATCCATCTTTTGAGGAGTAGTGATCTGTTTTAATTTAAGACCTGAAGCTTTCCTGGCGATGAATATCCTCAAGTTCTTCTTGGGAAGCAAGCCAAATGAAAAGACGATTAGATATCGATGTTTTGGGGGTGTGCATCTCTTCCATCATCAGGATATTTATTAAATGTTATAACCACAAATGTATCACTGGATATAACACAAATATAGTTCCAATAGATCATTTTTTGGTTGAATTTGAATTAAAGCCATTTTTCTTTGCTGATTTTAATATATATGTAAATTCCTCATTATATTGTTTTGGATCTATATGTGTAGTGTTTAACGCCCCCTTTTACTACATACGGCACCGCAGGCGGCGACACTGATGATACATGAGATGAAGATGGAGCACCGGGGAATGAGATGGCGGGGGAAACCGGAGGTCCTGGAGAAAACCCGCCCCAACGCCGTGTTGTCCACCACAAATCTCACTTTGCGGTCGCCTGGAATCGAACCGGGCCACCTTGGTGAGAGCCAAGCAGTCTAACCAATGAGCCACGGCGTGGCCTTTTGGATCTAGAGGTATGCTGTTCAATCTGTGAATCAAGCTTCTAAGAGTTGCTAGTTTATGTGAAAAAGGACTGAAACTATTCTGTCTTATGTACGAGGGCTGTTCAATAAAGAATGAGCATAATTTTTTTATGGTCATAATTTCGCGCACTAAAATTCAATATTCTGTTAGCTTAATGTGAAACAAACACGTCGTAGTAGTTTCATTGTTGGTAATACTGGATCCCGCCTGTGAGAACCAGGCAAGTTCAGACTTGTTCAGCATCGCCTACCGCTGCAATGGAGGTAACATCCAGTTAAAGTTCATGTTAGAGGAAGAACCGGAGCTTCTTTCAAACGTAATCACTGCTGACGAAACTTGGCTACATCATTTTGATCCTGAGAGCAAACAGCAAAGCTCAGTGTGGAAATCTCCTTTATCACCAACCCCCAAAAACCAAAAGTGAGAAAGTTATGGTCATCTCATTCTTTGATATTCATAGAATGGTTTATTAGCATGTTGTACCTGCACACACATCAGTAACTGGACAATAATACAGAGATGTCCTGAAAACATTGCAAGTCCATATCAGGCGCAAAAGAGCACATTTCCGTGAATCAGGCTGGATGCTGCACCACGATAATGCGTGGCCGCAGATTGCCAATGTTGTTGCTGAATATCATGCAAAAATCAACGTGAAGTACATCCCTCACCCAACCTAAAGTTTGGATTTAGTCCCATGTGACATTTTTCCATTCCCTAACTTGAAGAAATGTCTTCGTGGGAGGCATTATCCATCATCAGAAGCAGTGATGAAGGCTGCGGAGGCGATTTTGAAGGATCTCTCAAAAAATTGTTTCCAGCATGTCTTTGAAGACTGACAGAAACGCTGAGACAAATGCATCGCATTCAGGGGAGACTATTTTGAGAAGGACCACCAAAATTATGAGGATGAGAGTTACGTTGTCAAAAAAATTTGTGATCGTTCTTTATTGAACAGCCATCGTAATTATCCATGTGAGTTGATTTTCTGTAGATTCCAATTTTATATTAACATTTTGTCATATAATCACTAACAATTAAGTAATTAACATTAATTAATTAATTAATGTCATATAATCACTTAATTATTATTACATCAGTACCAGATGTTATCATTAAAAAAGTTATACATCTAAGAGCTAAGCCACTAGTCAGTCTCTATAATTCATCATTGCTATCGGGTGTATTTCCAGATAAGTTCGGGCCCAAATGACCTCGTTGTCGACGGGCCCCAAAACACCACTAATCCTAATTCAGATAAGTTAAAATATCAAAATTAAGCTCACGTTGTACATATTTTAAGAATAAGTAGAATGCTGAAAATAAATGTAAAAATGGCATATTATTATGATGATGGAACAATGACATTTAAATAATTTCTTGCAATACACAATTGCACTTAATACTTGTTAAAGCTTTAACAAGATCAATTCTAATCCCACTAGATCTCTTCTAAGATGGCTATTCAGGTACATTATTTGGTGTATTGTGTACAATATTACTTAGTGATTACTGCATTAAACAATATATGCATTGAACAAAACTTCTTTAGCTTTAATGGAAAACACTACAAGCAGAAATCAGGACTATCAATGGGCAATCCACTTTCACCTTTTTTGGCTAACTTATTTATGAGTGCATTTGAAACACAAATTAAAAAGTCCTTCCCATTGATCTTCAAGGTTTGGTATAGATATGTTGACGACATCTTTGCAATTGTACCAAGTAAACATTTAGATGATGCATTAAAATTACTCAATCTGCAAGAAAGGACTATCAAATTCACAATAGAAAAGGAAATCAATGGACAACTACCTTTCTTGGATCTAAATATCATCAGGAATGATACAAAAATAAAATTTGGAATTTACAGGAAGCCAACACATTCAGAAAATTATATAAAAAATAATAGCCACAACCCAATTACACATAAACATGCAATAATAAACAGCCTTACACACAGACTAGTCAACATACCCATGGAAAAAGAAGAATATTTCAAGGAACAAAAAGCAATAATACACATAGCAGAAGAAAACGGATACAATAAAAGTTTGGTGTTGAAGAAAATTAGAAAATCTAAACTAAAGAAAACCATTAAGGAAACAACCACATTTATTAAAGAAAAAGAAAGCAACAGCATATTTAGTTCATTCACATATCATCCAAAAACATTTAATAAATTTAAAAAGATATTCAAGGAACAAAATATCATCTTGGCACCTACTAATAGATACTCAATTTTAAAATTACTAAATTCAAAAACAAAAGATGAAATTCCTTCAGGTAACAAATCTGGAATATACCAAATAAATTGCAAGAATTGTGAAAAATGCTACATAGGTCAAACAAAAAGAAATTTAAAAACCAGAGTCAAAGAACACTTTAGAAACATCAGATTGAAACAAGAAGACAAGTCAGCAGTAGCATTTCATTTTTGGAATGAAAACCATGACATTGATCCAAATCCAAAATTATTAAAAGCAGTGATAAACCAAAATAGATTGACAACATGGGAGAACATATTCATCTGGAAAAATAAGGATCGCGTAATGAACTTTGAAATCCCGCCAGCAGATAATTTGACAAAAAAGTTCATAGTTCCACCACCAGAGAGAGCAGATAACAACATTTGCCAGTTGGGAAGAGATTGAAAATGGAGGCCAGGGCCTTTGAAACTAGTCTCTCATAAATATATGAAAAAGTAAGTGACGAGTGTCAATAAACCAACCACAAATAATTTTTATATTAATATAGAACAAACTGAATTTATGGAATCTCAGATCTTATTTTTAATTTGCTGTTAAAAACTATGAGATTCTTTATCACTAATGTAGTTATACACTGATGAGTAAGGTTAAGAGAACCTAGTTGTTCAAAATATCATTGCCATTTAAAGAAAAACTTTATAAAAGTTCATATCCAAGCATGTTGCACAAAGATTTTAATTTAAGCCCACAGATTATATGTAAAAACATATAATGCCAATTATAAACAAAGAAATTCTACAGAAATCAAAGAGAATTGAATTCTGTACAAATCCACAGCCACAGTTTTGGTATATCTGAAAATTCACATACTTGGGTTAGAATGACACAGTGAAGCATGTAATACACAAGGCAAACAGTATATCATTATCAAAAACAGATGCTACCACCAAACATTGCAAATACATCCTTATAAACAATATATTTTAGATTACTTAATCCAGGAAGAGTACTGTGGCTGAAATGCAAAAATGTTTCATTTAAAATGTAGTCTGAGATGGAAGAATTTTTTTTGAAAGTCTTTGTGTATAAGTTTGTTGTACACATGATAGTACAAACAGCAGGAGAATTAAAGATATTTAACAACATGCAAAGAGATATTTATATAAAGCTAATAAGCAATTGTTTAAGTATTTCTGTCTCTGATGACAGCTAATTATATGGACTAAATTAACCCCACCTCCAGAACAAAGCTTAAATATTGAAGAAATCACTTAATAATATTAATGGTGTTTAATTTTGACTTACTGTTGTTTTATATTATCTCATGTAAATCAAATGAAAACAAAAATAGCTGTAATTTAGGAAAGCTAGTTTTGCAGTAATTTAAACTGGAAACTACTTACCTTACATGGACTGTTATATATGACTCAAATATTTTAAATTTAAAACTTCTAACACAAAGCCAACGAATATATCCAATCAACTGCCTAAAATAACTTCAATTTTCCTGAAAATTTAGAACATACTGGTCACAACACTCCTCAAAGTTTTTGTTAATTTTCCACTGATATTGAAACGAAACTCAAACTTTAAGCAATATCTGATAAGCCACAATAAATTGCTGTATAGGTGAGAAAGAAAGCTTTGTTCTACATTAATAATTTTCCTGAAGATCACTGCACATCACCAAAACAATAAACACAAAATTTCTAATCATGCCGCACTTTTGATTTCTGCCATCGTGTTCCTGGTGGCCTGAGAAGATGAGGTAGCTTAAAAAAAAAGCAGAAAAACATTGTTTTTGCATTAATAATTAAGTAACAAGGTTGATGAAACTAAAGCTTTTTCATGTATGTGGTACATAATCTAAAGAATGTAATTACAAATGAAAGTGTATGAAGGTAGAATTCAGGTTACGTTATGATATTAATTTTCGATATTTAGCTATATGCTAACATTTTACTTATCAATATGTCTTTGTAAAAGTCCATTTCCTTCCTTCTTGCTGCTCATATGCCATCACAGGCCTTACAAATCCTGCGAATCTTACAAATCGTTGACCAGTTTTCACCTTTAATTTGGCCTTGCTTAGACACCATTAACACCGACAGATTTTAAAGTTGGGTGAAGAGAGACATCTGTTGACACCGACAGATTTTAAAGTTGATGTGCAGCGCTCAATCTTTCGGACGAAAGTACAGAACACAGAAGCTTATGCTGTTGAATGAAGGCACTGAACATATTTCAACATTCTGTTTTGTCATTTGAGTCCTCCTGTCACTTACAGTCAAATTATATTTACTGAAATATATTTCAGCATCTACACTGTTGGTAACATACCAAATACATTGCAGAGCTACTCAGGAAACTCTGGGTATTTGAGCTTAACAGCCAACATGCGTTACATGCAGTGATGCAAAGCCACATAATTTTGAAAAGCAGATATAGCGACACCTATAAAATGCACTTATTGTTTCATTCCATTGAACAGATAAGGAATTATGGACTGTCAGAAGAAATAATGCTTAGATGTGTAAGCATTTTAATTAGACCTATTAACGACTCAAACAGTTCCAGCACTTCCACAGCATAATTAACACCACAAACAGCAGTAATAGTTCTGAGTGTAACCTTTCATTGATTTACTTATGTGACACACATTCAGTTGTATGCCATAGCCTGAGAGGTTTACACTATGCAGAGAGCACCAATTGCCATCTTAGTACATATATAGCTTAAAGTCTTACCAAGTTAAAGTAAGCCATTTACCAAAACAGTTGCCATACCAAGTAAATTATACTTCACAGTCAGATAATTACATGAATTTTTGTCCTGTTGTAAGATGTACTTTGCATTAAAATTTATTTTTAAAACAGCTTATTTTCTTTTTCAGCATTTATTACTGTGCTTATACATGTCATTAAAGCATTTACAAATTTAAAGCTGTAATATTCCTGTGTTTCAAAGACAAAGTTAAGCTTAGGACAATTTTAAAAGAATGATACAGTTTTTATGTACTTAATATCAATCTTAGATTCATTGAACTGTATTTTTCATTCAAAATATTATCATTTATACTGCATGTGTGAATGATATTCCAATCAAAGTGATTAGAAGTATATAAAACAGTGACTCTTATTCAATGCATGTCTTTGCCTCATGTACTAATTTGTGAGGTTTTACTAATATCATTAATCAATCACAAATAACCGGTTTTTTCTTTGAATATTCTTATGTAAACTTGTGCCTAAAATGATGTATGTACTATAGAGCTTTTGAAATTCTTAGTAAATATAAGCTATTAACAGAGCTTCTTTGTTTTGTATTTAAAGAGATAGTGCTATTTTTTTGTACATAGTTGTTTGTATCTTTTCTTACAATTTATATATACATTTCTTTAATGTTTTTCGTTTTCTGTTGTTTTTTCATTTTGACACTTTCCCTCCAGGGAATGTTTCAACATTATTCTGTGGACAAAGAAATTGCATTACTCATGACCTTGTGATATCCTTTCCTGTTTTCCTGTACCTGTAGAATGAATTGATTTAGTGTCAGGTTTTCTTGTAATTATCACAGTAACAAGCTCAGGAATTCACACTTCAGGGAAAGGAAGTACAGGTGTTAAGTATAACCTCGACAGCATCTTGAGTAATCTCACACTGTCAAAGTTGCAATTCTTTCTTAAAGATCTACTTACTCATTTATTACATGAATATAAAAGCTATAATGCTTAGTATCAACAGCAAAAAGTTCAAGTTTGAAAGTGGCTTCTGAGACCTTTTTTTTCCAAATTTAATTGGTCAACTTCTTTCGAAGGCACATCTCACACATTAATGAATAATTTACGCACATTTACTCAGCATATTTAGCGCGTATTATGTTAATATGTGATAAATGATTTGTGTCGTAAATTATTTGTTGGAGCACGAGATTAGACTTCGAAAGATGGATTCAATCTTTTGCTGATCTTGGTTGTAGCGGGGGCGGCGGGGAGGGGCGAATATACCATAGCTCGTTCGAAATAGAAGCTCACTGCATTTTCGACGACATGTTGGCTAGTACATTTAGCTGGCATCGAAAGGTACAGGAGGAGCGCCCTATGCGTCTTCAGTTTTTAACAGTTGAGAATCTGGTCTTATTCTGTGCTTTATGCTAATACTCATTGATCTTGTTTTATTGTATTTAGATCGTAAATAGGATTTTGTATTTCATGTCCTGTCATCTTACTTTTATATTATTCATTTCAAATGTAAATATTTAAAAACTTAAATTACGCTTTTAATCTGTGCGTGAATCACACCATAGAATAACTATATGCAATGTATGATTGAGGGAATGAATAAATCTATCTATCCATACGTCCTTGCAGGCCTTTCAAATCTTTACAATTTCACAGATCGATGAAAACTTTATTCAGAATGAATTATGCTTGGCTTCCATACCTTAAAGCTTATATGGCAATTTCCAGCTTTAAAATGTTGTTCAAAGATGTCCAGGTTAGCCAACGTAGTGTCTTATTCATATCGTACATTGAGCTCGAATAAGGTACAAAATAGGCCAATAATATTACAGAAATATCTTCATATGCAACAAAATAATACAGTAGCTCTTAAATTTTGAACTTAACAGAGTTTTTCCTATATTAGTATGCAACACGGCAACCAAAATAATTATATCGGCGATATAATTAACATCCGGTTGTCATCGTACATGCAGCGCTCGAAATGTATCTTTGGTCCTGCCTGTTTCGCGAAGCTTTATGCTGCACCGGAATTTCCCTTCTCACCTGACAGAGCCTGGAGGAAAAGCTATATCAATCATATCTCCGGAGATGTCAGAACATGCAAATAAACTAAACATTTATAAAGGCACCATTTATTGTTTTAGGAAAGCGATTTTAAATAAGCGTAAACATTTATTAATAAAGATATATGTCATTCTATATAAAATACAAACTAGTTGCTGAAATATTGAGTTTTTTTATTGAAAAATTTATAAAATATTTAAGTATATTCAGCAACAAGGCGATGTTAAGTATTACTACTGCTGCTTCGTGTGTACAAGCTTTATGACACTTAAACTTCACTTACGGAATTTTTGGAAAGGACTTGCAATGGCAAGGCCTTCATTAATAAACTAATCTCTCTTTGGGCACTCAAGGAGAATAGGGTAGAAATGAGCAAACCAATATGTCGGTAATGCAGTGAGCTTCTATTTCGACCTATCTATGGTACATGTGTTCTCCCTCAACCCTTCCCTAACGTGTTCGGTGACTGATTGTATAGAGTATCTTTCGAAGCCTAATCTCGTGCTCCAATGAATAATTTACGGCACAATTAATTTAGCACATGTTAGCATAATACGCGTAAATATGCTGAGTAAATGTGCGTAAACTATTCATTACTTTTCGAGATGTGACTTCGAAAGGAAAAAAAAAGGTCTCAGAAGCCACTCCCGAACTTCATCTTTTTCCTGTTGCTACTAAACTTTTATATTCATGTAATAAATGAATAAGCAGGTCTTTAAGAAACAAATGCAACTTTGACAGAGTGAGATTACTCAAGATGCTGTCGAGGTTATACCTAACACCTGTACTGCCTTTCCCTGAAGTGTGAATTCCTAAGCCTGTTGCTGTGATAATTACAAGAAAACCTGACACTAAATCAATGCATTCTACAGGTACAGGAAAACAGGAAAGGATATCACAAGGTCATGAATAATGCAATTTCTTTGTACACAGAATAATGTTGAAACATTTCCTGGAAGGAAAGTGGCAAAAAGAAAAAACAACAAAAAACGAAAAACATTAAAGAAATGTATATATTGTGACTTTGTGGGTTCGTGAAATGAAAAGTCCAATTTCACCACTCGAAACTGTTCTTTATTTCCACCGACTTACAGTTTAACACTTGCCATTTACATCAAATTACGTAATGCACACAATTAAAATTCACCAGTTCGTCCGTTACAACTTCACTTGTACTCGCGATTACGTCAACTCCGATGCTCATACACAGTTACGTACAGTCTTCCGTTGCACATTACGTCAACTCCGATGCTCATACACAGTTTCGTACAGTCTTCCGTTGCACAATCTTCTCGTTCATTAACACGTCACTAACACTTACACCAAGAACTGTGTCTGTCTCCTCACTCACTGACTAACTGACTTCACTTCGCTCCGGCAGCCCCTTTTTATAGGAATATCGCCGCCTTCTGGCTTCCACAGTAAGGTTCCAGTAGATGAAGGATCCCGTAATTTCCAGAACACAGGTAGAAGAGAAACAGACCGCACAATCATGTTTTTTCCCCCAGCCATCCCTGTCACCACTATAAGACGGACGAGGGGGAGGCGTGGCCAACACGGACCTTCCCTGTCTTCCGCTCTCAGCTGCTTCCATAGGGTGTTCCAACGCCCGGGTGACAATATGTAAGTGAAGATACAAACAACTATGTACAAAAAAATAGCACTATCTTCACAGATCTAGGTTTCTTTGATCACTGGGCACAAATACTACAAATTAAGACTCGAGTATGCACAAATACTACAAATTAAGACTCGAGTATCTAAAAGAATGGATAGACCAATTACTATTTCTAAAAGAAACTAGTAAAAATAATATTGTACAGTTTAATACTTTATTGGAAAAGGAAACATGGGATAATGTCTTTGATGAAATTGATGTTAACTTAAAATGTGGGAACTTCCTAAACACATTTCTGTATTTGTTTGATATAGCTCTTCCTTTAGAAAAGAAATGCTTTAAATCACAAAAAAAGAAAGGGTGCATAACAAAGGAAATAATTCCATCCAGCAATAGGCTACGGTTTTTGTCCAGGCTAAAAAAACATGGACAAGTAAATAATGAGACCAAAGAGTATATCAATAGGTACCGAAAGATCTATAAAACCATTATAACTCAAACCAAAAGAAGGGAAAATGAAAGATTTATACTAAACTCTAACAATACAACAAAGGCCCTTTGGACATTAGTTAACCAAGAAACTGTAAAATCTGCCCCAAAAATCAATATTAATGAATTAAATATCAATAATAATATCATAAATCCAGAGGATATTGCAGAGTCTTTTAACGCTTATTTCACAGACATTGCAGAAAACTCAGTAGCTCAAAATATTAACCATATAGGGTGTCAGGAGAATGGTGACAACATAAAGCAATGCAGTCAATCAATTTTTACATTGCCTGTTACGGAATTGGAATTAGAAGGTGTACTCCAGGGTATGAAGGCCAAATATTCATCTGGAGTTGATGAAGTACCAGATGTTATCATTAAAAAAGTTATACATCAAATAGCTAAGCCCCTAGTCAGTCTCTATAATGCATCATTGCAATCGGGTGTATTTCCAGATAAGTTAATAGTATCAAAAATTAAGCCACTTTATAAAAAAGGGGAGAAGAATAAAAGAGAAAATTACAGACCAATATCAATCGTATCATCATTTTCTAAAATATTTGAAAAACTGGTTCATAATAGAATGATATCATTCATCTCAAAATACAATATTCTTTCAGAGGTCCAAAACGAATTTAGAAAAAACAGATCTACCATAACAGCCATGGACAGTTTAATAAATAAAATTCAAGAAGCTATTGATAAAAAATTAGTAGTTGTGGGTTTATTTTTAGACTTAACAAAAGCATACAATGTTTTAGATCATGAAATACTACTCAGGAAATTAAATAAATATGGTTTTAGGGGTATTATGAATAATTGGGTTAAATCCTATTTAAGCGATAGAAAACAGTTTGTAGAACTTCAATTTGAAAATAAAGGAAAATTAAACACAGTTCAGTCCAAAGTGAGAGAAGTTAGGCGAGGAGCTCCACAAGGATCCGCCCTGGGCCCCTTCTTATTTTCGTTGTACATAAATGATTTGCCAACTGCCATTAATTCCACAGATGTTTTTTATTTGCAGGTGACACTAACATCCTAATAAAAGGAAACAATCAAGAAAGCGTACAGACCAAACTCAATGATACTCACCTCCAATAGTATTTGATAAAACAGCCATTAGCTACAATAATGAAACACAATTTTTGGGATTACATATGAATGAGAACATGAAATGGACCACACATATTCAACATTTAATAAATAAACTGAGTTCCATTTGTTATTTGCTTAAACATTTGAAAAGCTTAATAAATTTAGCAGCATTGAGAAATATATATTATGGTTACTTTCACAGTCAGTTACAATATGGGATAGTGTTCTGGGGGGAAAAGGCAGATAGAGTCTTTAAACTTCAAAAAAGAGCAATAAGGATACTAAGTGGGGTGGATAACAGAACATCTTGCAGGCCATTATTCAAAAAACATCAAATATTACCTCTAGTGATCCATGTAAAACAAAATAAACTACAACTACAAAAATGCCAATATTCACAAATACAACACACGTCAGAAAGATGACTTTCACATTCAAAGTTGCAGAACAGAAATCTTCAGGTCTAGTGCTATCAATAAAGGTTAAAGGTTATACACCAGACTACCAGAAAATATTAAACACATGAAGAGACTTATACATTTTAAAAAGGGAGTAAAACTCTTTTTACTGCAACATTAATTTTATTCTGTAAATGAGTTTTTAAATGTTAATTAGTTTTAAGTGATTGTAAATAATGACAATAGCCATTAATGTAATTTTTATACTATGACGTGTCTGATATCAATCAAAAGGACAAAATAAGTTAAACTGAATTAAATTATGAAGTAGAGTAAACTCCACATTTGTGAACAATTACTTTTATATAGCATTTCTCTATGGTTTTTTATAGTTTATATTTATTTTATTTTTCAATTTTACACTTTAGTTGGATCCTCTGTTACAGTTTTTAGTCTTATGTAACTTTTTACATTTATCTTTGTATCTTGAACTGACGTGTGCTATAACATATGTATTTTGTTCCAAAGGATGAAATAAATACAATACAATACATCACCAATACATGCCCATTGCTAAATGTCCCCAGTAATACTTCTTGTATTACACATACTGTTAAATGTCAGTATTCTATGAAAAAGTAAATCATAATTACTTTTAGAGTAAAAACTAGACACAAATCTACATTTACATAGAATAAGTTCATTGCAGATAATAGTTCAATATGGTTTGTTTCACTACAATTTCTAAAATGTAATGGAATAAATTGTTTTTCAACAATGCTAACATTACATGATTTCAACTAATTTTGGATGGTGTGGTGTTGTTACACAGTTGTTAAGGTGTGTTTTACATAGCTGAAAATGTAATTTGCCTTCTACTGAATAAATGCCACAACCCTTTGCCACCTGATTATAGCTACCTTCTTTCAAGTCACTATTTAGTTTCAATTTAGTTGTGTTAGCATGTAGCACCAGAACTCAAAGGCAGCGATATACTCTATACTGAATGCCCAGTTATGTATTATTTCAATTGTCAGCTTACTTTTATTTTTAGTACAAAGCAGTGTAATACAAGAACATCATATTTTAGGCACTTTCATTATACTTTGTTATTAGCTATAGCCAATAATTAAAAAAACTATTATTATGTGTTTCAAATGGGATGATGTTTGTCCTTGAGCACTGCTAGATGAGCAACCAATTGGAGTACTGCGCTCAAATGAGCCCGGGGTCCATGGAGCTTAGAGTTACCCAACATTCGTTTTTTAGGATAAGGGAAAACTCCAGAAAAAACCTTATCTTGGTAACTTACCCTGACCGAGATTCGAACTCGGGACCTCCTGAACACAAGGCAGACATGCTACCGAGGCGGGCTATTGCAGTGTTGTCATATTGCATTCCCCCTATGAGGTGTGTGACGAGCGCCAAACTAATCAATCTCTAATAAATACTATTTGAGCTAAGACAAAAATTCGGATTTTGCAAGAACTGATCCATGAAGAAGGAGAGAGTAATATATTTAACATAACAGTAAAAACCCTTAGCCCAAACAGTTTTCCTAATACAAATAAATAAAGTAGATACCATTATATTATAACAATGCATTGCGACGTAAGCAATGTAATGAATAGCATTATTGGTTGGCATGTATGCGTGAACGTATATTTGAAATTACTCAGAACTGAAACGTAAACATTTGACATGACGTGATAAAAGAAATATGTACTTTGAATAAGCCAGGGTGTTTGCTAAATTCGATGAGAGGAAACAATAGACTTACTGCTGGTCCGGCAGAACGTGTCTGATCACATTATATCTTTGTTTATGAATGGTTTGTAATCTCTATTTACTCTAGAGTGTTCAACGCAGTTACTCTTGCATGAAAAATTGTATTAGCTGGATAAATGAGACGCGATCCACCCTCCAGCCTTACTACTGCTAGAGCAATCCAAAAGAGTTAATGTGTGCTCAAATTATGTTGCAAACAGAAATAATATTTTTAAACTGACTGATGTTGAACGACTTATTGACAGAGAAATTGACTAGGAACACAACAAGACTGGGATAACTGCATGACACATCAGATATACTAAAAGAAGACGACTTTTGAAAAGAAGTAGCATATAACAAAATTTTCTGAACCTATCATCATAAATTTGTAGTACTCAGACGATGAGAACAGTAACAATGATGAATTATCTCTTAACGTAAGTAACATTCACAACTATACAGATGCACCGCTGGCATTTTCATTGGTTTAAAAAAATAAGTAATTCATAAACTATAATTAATTTCAAACTAAATATTTAAACCATTTGCATAATATACGAATATCCATGTTGCAATTGTGATTTCAACAATTACATTATTATAAAACTTTGGAAAATTCAGTTTGCGTTCCCTAATGTTTAGCACCAAGAACACTCAAGTGTGCGAGAGAGAGGGAAATTTAAAAATTGTGAGGATAACAAGGTCGCAGTGCTGAGTGTGCTAACGCATCAGATTCGCTACAGGCAAGAACTCTTCCCATTTGAAACACATAATAGTAGATGAATTTTAACACTCCATGACCCACAGTTTTATGTTTTGAGGGACTAGTTTAAACCTCTAAGGTCCAGAACTTCTGCTGTTGTTATTGTCAGCTGTCTTCCTCAGATGGAGGAACTATGAATTTCTTTATCTAATTATTAACTGGTAGGATTTCAAAGTAGATTACTCTGTCCTTATTTTTCAATATTAAGATGTTCTCCCACATCAGTTTGGTTTGGTTTATCACTCCTTTTAACATTTTTGGATTTGAGCGAAAGAGTTGGTTTTCGTTCCAATGTTAACAATGTTAACATGAAAACAATTATTAAGAGGTGATAAACCAAAACAAAGTGACAATGTGGGAGAATATCTTAATATG